>BQMB01000773.1:0-557500 GCA_027943415.1 Closterium sp. NIES-67
GGTGGTGCTCCGTACCTTGGTGGGGTCGGCGCCCATACCACCCATCTGCATGGCCATCATTCGCTGTGTGTCGTCCGTGGCTGGAGGGCAAAGGGAGGGGGGGGAGGGGGGGACATGGGGAGGAAGGGAAAGGTGCGCATGCTTGGAGGATTCGATTCGACCGTACCATACCACCCACCAGCATGTTTCCATTTCATAGGCGCCCCAACAATATGCATGGGAGACTCGCTGAGTGTCGTCTCTGGCTGCCTGCCAAAAAGTGACATTCTAACTGTGGGCGATGACTTACCATTGTCTTCTCCAAGGATCAGCGTGAAGAGCCCCCGAAGGCCAAAGAGATTAAGAAAGTACCTGATAACCGGGATACACGATACGGGAGTGCAAGGAGGAATGGGATGGGAGGGCCCACAGGGGGAGAAGAATCAGAAGACAGTATGAGATAGTTCTAATCTTATGTGCGCAATTAAATGCCATTCTGATAGTATGGCCATGAATGCCCCTGAAATTAGTTATGTTAACTTAAAAAACACATACGGCTAGAAAGAATGAATTACCATAGCAATACACTTTATAACACACAATACTCACCACGAGCGGCTGCTAACGAAGCTGACATCCACGGTGCTCAGCTAAAGGCTACAGCTCACACCCGCTTATAAGTCAGCGCCGCTTACAGTCACTCTCTCGCCCCATAGTCACACCCCCCCACCCACCACGAGCGGCTGCTGACAGAGCTGACGTCCACTGTGCTGATGTCAATGCTGTTCTGCAGCATGGCTCTGAAGCTCGCTATCGCCACACTCACGCTACAGTCACTCAAATGAAAAGCACATTGAGACATGATAATACCGCGAAGCACCACCATTTTCACCATGAGCGGCTGCTGACGAAGCTGACATCCACTGTGCTCAAGTCAATGCCGTTCTGCAGCATCGCTCGGAACTTCTGGGTCAAGGGGAAAGGCACCTTGGCTGGGGGATGGAAGAGAAGGAGAGGGAAGGGGATGGGGAAGGAGAAGGGACGAGGGAGAGGCAAGGGGAGTCCAGCAACACAGGGAAAGGAGGGGGAAAAGAGGGGGAAAATAGGGGGGAAAGAGGGGAAAACAGGGGGAAAAGAGGGGGAGTAACGGGGGAATGGAGGGGACAAGAACGCCATTCTCTAACCCTCTGTACCCCCCTGCACCCCTCGACACCACTAACACCTCTCAGCACCCTCTCTACCCTCTCTACACCCATCTACACACACTCTTCACCCCTCTGTTCACCTCTACACATCTCTACACCCCTCTGCACGGCCTCTGCCAAACATACCTGCGACGAATCCAGAGAAGAAGAAGTTGACCCAGGCGAAGGTGAGTGACTGGGGGAGGGGGACGGAGGGGAGGGAGTGCGGAAGGGAGTGGGGGAGGGGGGGATGGGGACGGGGAGAAAGCGAGACGAATCCGGAGACGAAGAAGTTGACCCAGGCGAAGGTGAGAGACTGGGGGAGGGGGAAGGGGAGGGGGGAAGAGGGGAAGAGGGGGAGTGAGGTGTGGGAACATCAGAGAGGTGTTCTGTTTTTGAGAGTTCTCAAAAAGGAAGGGGGAGGGGGGAGGAGGGGAGGAGGGGGAGAGGGGGGAAGGAAGGCCGGGGAACATCAGAGAAGGCAAACGAAGTTGAGACGAATTTGATCTAGGCCAACGAGAGAGACTGGGGGAGGGGGAAGGAGGGGCGGAGGGGGGAAAGCAAGGATGTGGGGCGGGGTGGGTGAGAGGAAGGGAAGAAACAAGGGAGGCGTTGAAAGCAAGTTGACCCAGGCAAACGTGAGAGAATGGGGTAGGGGAACAGGAGGGGAGAAGGGGGAAAGGCGGGGAGGATGGAGGGGAGGAGAGGATGGGGGGAAGGAGAGGGGACGAAACCAGGGAGAAGGGAAAAGAGGATGTAAAGACGTTCACCCAGGTGGAGGTGAGAGACTGGGGGAGTGGGAGGGAGGAAAGGGAGGGGGAAGGGAGGGGGGGAAAGGGAGGGGGGAAAGGGAGGGGGGAAAGGGAGGGGGGAAAGGGAGGGGGAAAGGGAGGGGGAAAGGGAGGGGGGAAAGGGAGGGGGGAAAGGGAGGGGGGAAAGGGAGGGGGGAAAGGGAGGGGGGAAAGGGAGGGGGGAAAGGGAGGGGGGAAAGGGAGGGGGGAAACCAGTATCAGCCAGCCCGGTTCCTTCAAACGCGTCAGCAAGGCTGTTCGCCTGAAGTCCTGTACCATCGCCCGCCGCATCCCGCTACCCCTCGGCTCTTGCTGCTCATGCTTCTGGATAGGTAAGTTCTTCTTCATCATACTAATCGCCAAAGCGGGGTCAAGATGGTGTTGTCAACAACGCCCCATGCTATCATACTTACGTCCCTAAACTACCATATCGGGGCCAAGGCCATACAGCTCGCACCTGCGGTATGATCCTGGATAGGCAGGCTCTTCTTCTTCATACCCATGGCAACATTGGGATCGTAGAGAACACGGCCGCCTGGGACTGATGACAAAGAGCCACACGCCCCCACAGCTACTGCCATACATGCCGTACAACCATGTCTAGGGCACCACCCTGCCTGCGGGATGATCATTGATAGGTTCTTCTTCATCATGCCCATGGCAAAGTTGGGGTCTGATGATGGTCATGCTGGTAGTAGCCCACCCTTTTATCACACAGGGGATGCTCCCATGCCTAGGTGTGGGTGTACCTGTCGGATGACTATCGATAGGCTCTTCTTCATCATGCCCATCGCAACGATGGGGTCTGAGAAGATGGCCGCCTAGAGGTTTTCGAAGAGGCACACCCGGCGGCTACTGCGAAACGTGCTGTAAAACCATCACTACACATTACCTGCGGGATGATCATCGAGAGGTTCTTCTTCATCATGATATGATCTGAGAGCATGGCCGCCTGGGGGTTGATGGTGGAAAACCCTAGACCTGCGAACCCTGAATGTCGAGCACCTGGGGCATGAGTTATGACCATGCATATGTGGGCCAGTACCTGCGGGATGATCATGGAGAGGTTCTTCTTCATCATGTCCATGGCCACGTTAGGATCTGAGAACATGGCCGCCTGGGGGTTGCCGCCCTGCCCCTTCGGCACGTGCAGCAGGCCATTCTCCTGGGAGGCACGCACACGAAACACATCCACACAACACAGGCACACACGTGATAGGAGTCTAGTTTTGAGGCGCCTCAAAACGAGAACATGGCCGCCTGGGGGTTGCCGCCCTGCCCCTTGGGCACGTGGAGCAGCCCGTTCTCCTGTACGGGCATGCACCACACAATAGGAACACACGAGAACACTGGGGTTGATGGAACACATCCGCCTTTGGATTGTCGGCTGGGAATTGGATCCCTGTCCCTTGGCCACGTGCGTGCTGCAGGCCGTTCTCCTGTAAGAGCACGTGTCACACATGCGAAACACGCACACAAAAGACACGGAAACTTGCTTTGACAAGGCGCCTCAGAACGGTTAAGATTGGGATCTGATAACGATCGCCGCCCTGCCTCTTGGGCACAAACAGACCGGTCCCCCCCCCCCCACTTTTATAATGTAAAGCCCATCCCCCTTCCCCCCCCCTTACAGTCACACACACCTCATTGCAGAACAGGTGTCGCCTCTGTGTGAAGCAGCGAGCGGGAATGAAGGCGACTTTCCCATGCCTTTCAGTTCCCACCTCTAATGCTCTACACCCCCTCCCCCAAACCCCTCTCCCCCCCTTACCCCCCCCTTACAGTCACACCTCATTGCAGAACAGGTGCCGCCTCTGTGTGAAGCTGCGAGCGGGAATGAATCCGCCGGCACCTCTAAGGTTGCGCGCTCGAATCACGAGCTGCCTGGAGGGCAGACGAGGGGGAGAGGGAAAGAGGCAGCGCAACGAAAGGAATCACGAGAACGAGGGGGGCGAAGAGGCGGAGAAAGGAAGAGGGGGGGTGAAGCATCAGGTGCCTGGCGAAGCATCAGGTGCCTGGCGAAGCATCGGGTGCCTGGCGAAGCATCAGGTGCCTGGCGAAGCATCGGGTGCCTGGCGAAGCATCGGGTGCCTGGCGAAGCATCAGGTGCCTGGCGAAGCATCGGGTGCCTGGCGAAGCATCGGGTGCCTGGCGAAGCATCGGGTGCCTGGCGAAGCATCAGGTGCCTGGCGAAGCATCGGGTGCCTGGCGAAGCATCGGGTGCGTGGCGAAGCATCGGGTGCCTGAAACTCTACTGAATCACCGGAATGAATCCTCCGGCTCCCCTCACATTCCGCGCTCGAGTCACGAGCTGCTTGAAGCGGCGGAGGGCGAGAAATGAAAATTAAGGTTTGGTTGTTTCTGAGGTTTGGTTGTTTCTAAGGTTTGGTTGTTTCTAAGGTTTGGTCGTTTCTAAGGTTTGGTCGTTTCTAAGGTTTGGTCGTTTCTAAGGTTTGGTCGTTTCTAAGGTTTGGTCGTTTCTAAGGCGTGGCAACACTGATCTCTATCAACTCATTCTTCGCTGACCGCTATTCATTCCCCAAAATCTACCAACTCACCCTTCCCTGATCGCTTTCGCGTCAATCATCGCATTGGATCGCACAAGCTTCGTATCGGATCGCACAAGTGTCGCATCGGATCGCACAAGTGTCGCAGGACGCCGATCGCCTCGGGCAGGAAAAACAAGAGCCCTTTCCTTCCTGCACCTCCTCTCACGACCGCCAGAGGCACCAGAACCTCTTGAGTCACGCGACTCACCCTTCCTTGATCGCCTTGACGTCGATCTTCGCATCGGATCGCATGAGCTTCGCAACGAAGTGTCGCAGGACGCCGATTAAGATCATCACCACCGTCAGCGGCACCAGCACCCAGTCGCGAATCTGCGGATCTAAAACGAGATTCCCCATCCTCGCTATAGACGCTCCGCGTAGTAAGAGCCGCTGACCTTATTCTCACCCTCTCTCTCGTCTCCCCTTGTCAGACTTAAGGGGTATGTGCTTGCTGTAAGCGCGACGGCCTCCTAAGGCACGGCTGTTACCTACACCCGCTGCGTCCTAAACTTGCGTAAGCTCACTGAATACAAGTTGCTGGGACCGATGGTTTGGATTCGATATAAGCAGGTCATGTAGGTTACTGCTAACCCGACACAGAGTTGGTGGGATAAATTTATAAGTGCAACCATATCTCCACTCCATCAAATTTCACAGGGTGACCACCTGGTGTTAGGGAGTTACAACTAAGGGAAAATATACTAATGTAACGTCCTAGGTGTGTGCAACACAGCCATGGGACCCATACGTATTGCCAGTCTGCCAGAGCATAAATTGTCACCATTGCCACACTGCAGACGTGTTGGTATGGCAGGAATACTTTCCCTGGAGCTCTGCAAGACGAAGGCTGCTAGCTAGCCACCTTAGTGTTTCCATCGCTGACGATTCCAATCTAACAGCTTCAGCTTCGCAGCGTATTTTCACACCCGCACTGTCCCCACATTACTCCCCCTCAATCCATCCCTCCACCTCCCCCCAACGTAACCAACACAGCCTCCCTCGCCTTCCATTTCACCCTCATCGGACCCCCCTTTTCCGTAACAGACCCACCTGCTGCTACCCCTGCAGCAACTGCTGCACGCTTCATAGCTGCTCATTATTCTGCCCCCCAGCAGTTGGCTGCTGCACCCACCTTACCAGCGACATAAAATGGACATTATAGGCAAACCTGTTGTGTCCCAACAGGCAGGTGCTTGGCTTGCTCATAGCAACCACTTCATCCCTCACAGTCCACTGGAGTGGGGATAATTCCACATGAGCTCATGGATGGGACCCACATGAGTGGGTGCCATGCCACCCACTCCTGTGGACTTTTGAGTCGACTCATAAGTCCACTCTGAGACGTCTCAAAACCCGCAAACAACCGTTACCATCATTCATGCAGCCTAAAGCTGTGGAAACCCAGTGCTGCCACTGCTCCTCCCGGAGCTCCCTGTTGCCCCTCTATCCCCTCTCTATTCCTCCTTACTCTCTCTCCTCTATCTCCTCACATCAGCTTGGATCATCTCAAGCAAACAAGACATCTCCGGGTCGTGAGGATCGTCCCCTGGCAGCCCAATCCTTCCACTTCTGCCACTCTCCGCTTCATCTTGCACCTCTATCACCCCCGACACCCCTCGACCCGCTAGCCATTCGCCCACCCCCTCGCCACTTCTCTATCTCCTGGCATCAGCAGGGTTCATCACCAGCAGCAAAGACATCTCCAGATCATGGGGATCGTCCCCCGGCAGCCCAATCCGCCCACTCCCCTGCTCCCTGTCTCTCCTTGTGCCTCTATTCCCTCAAAACCCCGCCATATGCTAGCCACTAATACTCTATCTCCTGGCATCAGCTGGGTTCATCACCAGCAGAGAGGACATCTCCAGGTCATGCGGATCGTCCCCCGGCAGCCCAATCCTCCCACTCCCACTCCCCGGCCTCCCGGGACTCATCAGCACATACTTGATCGACTGCGCAAAGCTCTCCACCGACGCACCCCACCGCCCACTCTCCCCTCCCCTTCCAGAACTCGTCGCCCCTCCCCCCACACTCAGCCTCAAGCTCCCAAACCCCATCCCCCCCCGCCTCCCACTCGCGGTAACCGCGGCAGGAACAGCAGCGGAATACCCGTCCACGAGGAGAGCGTCATCCTCATTGAGATTATCGAATAAATTCGCGTCGAGGCGGAGGCGCTCCTCCATCGTTTGGAGCACCTCGCGCATGGTCGGGCGGCTGCTTGCGTCCTCTTGCACGCAGTCGCGCGCGATTGTGCCGAGTTCGATGAGCTCGGACTGGTTGAAGTAGCCGCCGAGCTGTGGGTCGACCATCAGGGGCATCATCTGCGCGTCCTCCAGGAAAGGGGCGGCCTGAGAGATTGAAGGGTAGGGTAGTAGAGAGAGAGATGGGGGGTTGGATGGACAATGAAGAGCGCGATTGTGCCGAGCTCGATGAGCTCGAACTGGTTGAAGTTGCCGCCGAGCTGGGGTCCACTGTGAGAGGCATCATCTGAGCGTCCTCCAAGAAAGGGGCGGCCTGAGAAATACAAATGGAGAAAGGTATTCGCAGGGAACACTTAGGGTTCAAAAGACAAGGAACGGAGCGATTGTGCCGAGCTCGATGAGCTCGGATTGGTTGAAGTAGCACCACTTAGCACTGCACTGAACCGAATCTCACCACGCTGGTGGTGTGAACCTCCGTCATGGCCTTCTGTCCAGTAATTAATTCCCGCGGCACGACGCCGAACCCATACACGTTCACCTTCTCCATCTGCACACTCGCCTGGGAGAATGCCTGGACCACACTACACTGCACTACACCACACATCACCACACCACCACCGCACTGAGCTGTGACTCACCACACTCGTAATATGAACCTCCTTCATGGCCTTCTGTCCTGTAATTAACTCCAGCAGCACCACGCCGAACCCATACACATCCACCTTCTCCATCTGCACACTCGCCTCACTCGACTCCCCCCGCTCCGCCCTCCCCGCCCGCGACTTGCGCTGCCGCCGCGGGTTCTCCTCAAAAGATGACGTGGCGCCGCCGCTGCCACGAGCGATGCCAAAATCAGAGAGCTGTGAGGGAGGGAAGAACAGGAGGGAAGAACAGGCGAATGACATGAAAAATTATGAGGTGGTTTTTGCTGCAGCCTCGGGTTCTGCCACGAGCGATGCCAAAATCAGAGAGCAGTGAAGAAGGCGGAGAACAGGAGAATGACAGAAGATGCGATGAGGTGGTGGTCCCCAGGGAGGTGGTGGACGGCCAATGATGCATGCAGCCAAGGCAATGCAAGTTACAGTCATACCTTGGCGCTCATGTCTTGCGCTAGCAGGATGTTGGACGAGGTCACAGCCCGGTGCACCAAGGGGGGCGACACCCCGTGATGCAGATACTCCAAGGCGCATGCCACATTCACTGCAATGCGCACCCGCGTCTCCCAGGGGAGGGGCTCCAATTCCGGCCCTGATGTGAAAAAGAGGGGAGAGAGAAGATATAGAGTGATTGACCATAGTGCAAATATTCCCAAGGCGCATGCCACGTTCACTGCGATGCGCACCCGCGTCTCCCAGGGGAGGGGCTCCAACTCCGGCCCTGAGGGTAGAGGGAAGGGGGGAGAAGAGAGGGGTGGGGAGGCAGGGGGTGTGGTTCGGAGTGGGAGGAGGGGGCTCGAAGTTGGTGCAGATACTCCAAGACGCATGCCACGTTCACTGCGATGCGCACCCGCGTCTCCCACAGGAGGGGCTCCAGCTCCGGCCCTGAGGGATGGGGAAGGGGAGGAGAGCCGAGGGGAGGGGAGGGGAGGGGAGGGGAGGGAGGGGAGGGGAGGGGAGGGGAGGGGAGGGGAGAGGAGGGGAGGGGGGGAGGGGAGGGGAGGGGAGGGGAGGGAGGGAGGGGAGGGGAGGGGAGGGGAGGGAGGGGAGGGGAGGGGAGGGGAGGGGAGGGGAGGGGAGGGGAGGGGAGGGGAGGGAGGGGAGGGGAGGGGAGGGGAGGGGAGGGGAGGGGAGGGGAGGGGAGGGGAGGGGAGGGGAGGGGAGGGGAGGGGAGAGGAGGGAGGGAGATGAGGGGGAAGGTCAATTGAGGTTGCTGTGTTGTGTGCTCTGCGCTAGGTGCAAACACAAAGTTTGGGCAGCCAGAGAGGGGGCCTCCAGTCCAGTGAGGTACAAACCCACCCATGCGTACCCACCCATGCGTGCACACCCATGCGTACGCGCCCCATGCGTACCCTTTCAGGTGTACGCTCCCATGCGTACACACTGATGCGAACACACCCATGGCTCAGTAAGTGAGTATCTACTTGCTGTGCAGGCAGACAATGAGGGTGCCTCTAGTGCAGTACTCAACAAGCAAGCAGCAACTTACTGTGCAGGCGGTCGAAGAGAGTGCCGTTAGAGAGGTACTCATAAACGAGGATGCGCTCCCCCTTGCCCACACAGTACCCCAGCAGGTTCACCAGGTAGCGGTGGCGCGCCCTGGCAAGAACCTCTACCTTGCACTTGAAGAGAAACTCGCCCAGCTCTGAAGGGGATGGGGGGGGAGGTGGGTGTGGGGGGAACGGTGAATGGGGGGGCAGTTCTGTTGATACAGTACACCCCACCCCAGCAGGTTCACCAGGTAGCGGTGGCGCGCCCTGGCCAGCACCTTCACCTTGCACTTTAACAGAAACTCGCCCAGCTCTGAGAAAAGGGGTAGAGGAACAGGTGGGTAGGGGTGGGGGAGGGGGCGGGGGAGGGGGAAAGATTGGTTCACACAGTACCCCAGCAGGTTCGCCAGCTACTGGTGGCGCGCTCTAGGCAGCACCTCCTGTACTTGAACTGAAACTCGCCCAGCTCTGAAGGGAGAAGAGAGTGGTTTAGAGGGATGGAGATGCAGTAGAGAGCGGTGAAGAGATTTTGGGGTAGAAGGGGGGATGTGGGTGGGAAGGGCCCAGACTGCTCCTGGGACAAGTCCAGCATACACATCCTCCACAATGCTGTCTGGGGGTGCCAAAGCTCGGGGTGCTGTAGAACTGGGATCATTACCAGCATGTGCTGTCGAACTGGGATCATTACCAGCATGTGCTGTCGAACTGAGATCATTACCAGCATGTGCTTGACATTGGAATGGACCGAATCCGATGGCCTTGCCATTGCACAAGTCTCACTCTGGGGGTCGTGTGCTCGCTTGATGATGGCACGGGCACACGGCTCGAATTGGTCCCTAAAAAAGTCGTCTGCCGGATACACCATGCCGAAGCTGCCACGCTGGGCTTGCCCACATGCATGTGACACGTGCACATGTGAATGCGCCGCCTGCACATCACTGAGACTCACTCTGAGGGTCGTGCGCTCTCTTAACTATCGCACAGGGCTCAGGCTCCTCCAGGAAAAAGTCTTCCGCGAGGTACACCACGCCAAAGCTGGGGGTTGGCTCACCCAGACGTGCATACGTCCCTCGTGAGCATGAGGCTCACTCTGCAGGCGGGTTGGGTCGTGCGCTCGCGTAGTAATGGCACGCGGCTCAGGCTGGTCTCTGGAGGAGTCCACCACCAGATACACCACGCCAAAGCTGGGGGTTGGCTCACCCAGACGTGCATACGTCACCCATGAGCATGAGACTCACTCTGCGGATCGTGCGCTCGCTTGATGATGGCGCGGGGCTCAGGCTGGTCCCGGAAAAAGTCCTCCGCGAGATACACCATGCCAAAGCTGCCGCGGCCGTAGATGGTGGTGAAGTTGCGCGTGGCCTTCTTGATCTTGGACAGGCTGTACTCCGCTACTGGCACTGGCGGGGACAGGGAGTCAAGGCGGGTCAAGGGGAGTCAAGGGGAGTCAAGGGGAGAAAGGAAAGAGCATCTGAGCTGCCGCGGCCGTAGATGGTGGCGAAGTTGCGCGTGGCCTTGTTGATCTTGGACAGTCTTGGACAGTCTTGGACAGGCTGTACTCCGCTACTATGAGTAAACCATGCATGAGGAGTCTATTTTTGAGGCGCCTCAAAAATTGGTCTTGGAGAGGGTGTATTCGGCTACTGGCACTGGCGGCGTGGAGAGAAGGAGACCAGGCGAGTCAAGGGGAGACAAGGGGAAGAAGAGAGCTTGGTGATGAAATTGCATGTGGTCTTGTTGATCTTGGAGAGGGTGTATTCGGCTACTGGCACTGTCGGGGTGGAGAGAGGGAGACAGGGGAGACAAGCGGAGACAAAGGAGGAGAAAGGGGGAGAAAGGGGGAGAAAGGGGGAGAAAGGGGGAGAAAGGGGAGAAAGGGGGAGAAAGGGGGAGAAAGGGGGAGAAAGGAGGAGAAAGGGGGAGAAAGGGGGAGAAAGGGGGAGAAAGGGGGAGAAAGGGGGAGAAAGGGGGAGAAAGGGGGAGAAAGGGGGAGAAATGGGGAGAAAGGAAAGAGCTTCTGAGATGAATGTGAAGGGAAGGCATGGTGGTGCCATTGCACGTGGCCTTGTTGATCTTGTTGAGGCAGTGTTCTGAGACGACTCAAAACTAGGGTTGAGCAAACTACCCGCCCGGGTCGGGTACCCGGTACCCGGACCCGCTTTTAGGGCGGGTCGGGTATCGGAAATCCTGAAAATTACCCGGCGGGTCGGGTCCGGGTTACCCGGGCCGGGTATCAATACCCGCTACCCGAAATGCTAGCTGACGTGTCGGGTAACGGGTACCCGACCCGGTCGGATAAAAAATTACCCGAGGTCGGGTATTCCACCTAGACATGGGCGTAAGTCGCGCTGTGTTTGAGGTTTTGCGGCAAAACGGTTTTGGAGGTGAGGGGGGATGAGTGGAGCCCTACCTAGCCTAGCCCTACCTAGCCTAGCCCAACTTTAGGATGTCCACTAGTAGGTGGCGGGTAGTATTACCCGCTTTTCAGGGTAACCGGGTCGGGTATACCCGGACCCGCCAGGCGGGTATTGTATTACCCGCCCCTTTAAGGCCGGGTCCGGGTAAGGGTCCTGGGCATATAACCCGACCCGGACCCGACCCGAAATTACCCGACCCGAGGTCGGGTATTGCAAAACCGGGTCGGGTCGGGTAATTACCCGGTTTTGCTCAAGCCTACTCAAAACATGGTGGTGAAATTGCACGCCTTGTTGATCTTGTTGAGGCAGTGTGCCCCGGCGGGAGGGCAACGAACGAGGGCTGCTGTGAAGACAGCCGCAGTGACAAAGCTTAACTCAACTGATGCAGCTCAGATCAGGGTCTCTTGTCCATCCCATCCCATCCCATCCCATCCCATCCCATACAACATACAGTGGTCGGAGCGCTTGTTTGTGTCCCTCAGAGTGCGCTTGGTGGTGCGCTTGGTGGTGCTACACTCAAATGACTCAAAAGAAAAGGCCCACTCCACATACACTGGTCAGAGCGGTTGTGTCCCTCGGAGTGCTTCTGGTGCCAGCTGAGGCAGAAGGCCGCAGCGATGAGGGCAACCAGGACTGTGGTGAAGACAGCTATGGTCACAATTCCCGCCACTGGCGTCCCTCCTGGGGTGGAAGATGGGGGAGAGGGGAGAGCGAGAAGAGGAGGGAAGGCGGGAAAGGAGGGAGGGAGTAGAGGAAGGAGAGAGAAGGGAGGGAGGGGAAAAGGGAGAGAGGGATGGGAGGACGTACACTGGTCTGGGCGATTGGAGGAGGAGCCTCCTGAGTTCCTCACGTTGCACACGAAGGCCACTATAACGAGGATGCTGAAGAAGAGGACGAAGAAGCCAAGCAGGATGTATGCTGCCACAGGGGAGGAGCCTGGGAGCAAGGGCAGGCGGGATAAGGGTTGGGAGGGAAGGGGGGGAGGGGAGGCGGGGAGATGAACATGGGAGGGAGTGGGAAGGTGATAAACAGGCAGACCGCTTTGAAGAGGACGAAGAAACCAAGGAGGATGTATGCCGCCACAGGGGGGGAGCCTGGGCGGAAGGACGTGGGGGAGGAGGGGGGGGGAGGGGGGGAGAAGGGTTGGGAGGAGGGTTGGGAGGAGGGGGGGGGAAGGGGGGAGAAGGGTTGGGAGGAGGGGGGGGGGGGAGGGGGAGAGAAGGGCTGGGAGGAGCGGGGGGGGAAGGGGGGAGAAGGGTTGGGAGGAGGGGGGGGGGGAAGGGGGGGAGAAGGGTTGGGAGGAGGGGGGGGGGGAAGGGGGGAGAAGGGTTGGGAGGAGGGGGGGGAAGGGGGGAGAAGGGTTGGGAGGAGGGGGGGGGGGGAGTGGGGAAGAAGGGTTGGGAGGAGGGGGGGGGGGAAGGGGGAAGAAGGGATGGGAGGAGGGGGGGGGAAGGGGGGAAGACGGGATGAACATGGGGGGGTTGGGAAGGTGATCGACAGGCAGGCAGCTTTGAAAAGGATGAAGAGGCCAAGGAGGATGTGTGCTGCTACAGGGCTGGAGCTTGGGAGCAAGGACCAGAGGGGGGTGGGGAGAGGGAGAGGGAGGAAAGGGAGAGGGGGAGGGAGGGATGGGGGGAGATGATCATGGGAGGGGGTGGGAAGGTGATAAACAGGCAGACCGCTTTGAAGGGGGTGAAGAAGACAAGGAGGATGTATGCCGCCACAGGGGGGGAGCCTGGGCGGAAGGACAGGAAGAGAGGATGTGGTGGGGGAGGGATGTAGGAGGACTCCCAGCATGTGGACGCACCAAGGAGAGAAACTCAACGCACCTTGGGAAGAGGTGGCATTGAATACAGAGAGGGGGATCGGGGGAGACTCGGCTGCAGGAGGAGGAGACCCTTGGGAAGCGGTGTCAGTGGTGGTGCTGCTGCTGCCGTCAGTGGTCGTGCCGTCAGTGGGTGGAGGGCTGGTGGTGCTGCCATCGGTGGTGGGCGGGGTGGTGCCATCGGTGGTGGGAGGAGAGGCGGCGTTGCAGACCTCCTGCTGATCAGGCACGTTGTCGAGGCAGTTGCCGTTGTACTCGAAATGCACCACGTTGGTGCTGGTGACCTCCGGCACTGGGCCTGTCAGCAGGTTCATCGACAAGGTCCTGAGTGGGAGAGAAGGGGGAGAGCACAGGCAGGGAGGGAGCACGGGCAGGGGGAGAGCACAGGCAGGGAGGGAGGCACGTTGTCGAGGCAGTTGCCGTTGAGCTTGAAATGCACCACGTTGGTGTTGGTGACTTCGGGGACTGGGCCGGTGAGAAGATTCGTAGACAGAGTCCTGAGTGGGAGAGAGATTGGCGACCAAGGACGGCAGGGAGGAGGGAGGGAGGGAGGGAGGGAGGGAGGGAGGGAGGGAGGGAGGGAGGGAGGGAGGGAGGGAGGGAGGAAGGGAGGGAGGGAGGGAGGGAGGGAGGGAGGGAGGAGGGAGGGAGGGAGGGAGGGAGGGAGGGAGGGAGGGAGGAGGGAGGGAGGGAGGGAGGGAGGGAGGGAGGGAGGGAGGGAGGGAGGGAGGGAGGGAGGGAGGGAGGGAGGAAGGGAGGGAGGGATGGAGGGAGGGAGGGAGGGAGGGAAGGAGGGAGGGAGGGAGGGAGGAAGGGAGGGAGGGAGGGAGGGAGGGAGGAAGGGAGGGAGGGAGGGAGGGAGGGAGGGAGGGAGGGAGGAAGGGAGGGAGGAAGGGAGGGAATAGAAGAAGGCAGTTGCCGTTGTACTCAAAGTGCACGGTGGTGTTGGTGTGGGCCGGGGAGGAGATCCATGGACAGGGTGCTGAGTGAGGGGGAACAGACGGGGGAAGAGGGAGGGAGGCCCGTTGTCAGGGCAGTTGTCGCTGTGCTCGAAATGAACGGTGTTGGGGGAGGAGATGTATAGACAGGGTGGTGAGTGAGGGAGAGCAGAAGGGGGGAGAGGGAGGGGGGCACGTTGCTGTTGAACTCAGAGTGCACCGTGTTGGTTGGTGGTGCTGACCTCGGGCAATGGGCTGGTGAGGAGATTCATAGATAGGGTCCTGAGTGAGGGAGAGCAGAAGGGGAGAGGGAGGGGGGTCGAGAAGGGGGCAATCAAGGGAGGGAGGGAAGAGAGGGAGGGAGGGAGGTAGGTGCCGTTGTATTCGACGTTCATGAGTGAGCATACGCTGCTCCCAGTGCTACTAATCCCTTCAAACCAGTCACATGCTACTCACAGCGTTGCCAGGTCATAGACGTTGTGTCAGCTTGCCACACTCTCAGCGCTCCCACTGCCTTCAAACCAGTCACTTGCTACTCACAGCGCTGTGACAAGAGCTGCACTCACAGCTGCTCCCAGTGCTAATGATCCCTCCAGACCAGTCACATGCTACTCACAGTGTCGCCACGAGAGCTGCAATCACAGCTGCTCCCAGTGCTGCTGATCCCTTGAAACCACTCACATGCTACTCACAGCACTGCCACGAGAGCTGCAATCACAGTGTGGCTAGGTGACTTTTTAAGTTTCGAGGCGCCTCAAAACTAGGCGCCTCAAAACTTGAATTTTTAATCGACTCAATCAAAAGTCACCTTCCTTCAAACCAGTCACTTGCTACTCACAGCGCTGCCACGAGAGCTGCACTCACAGCGTTGCCAGGTGCGGCAGTTGCGTCAGGCAGGCAGGGATGGTCCCCTGCAGCTGGTTGCGCGCCAGGTTGAGGTCATAGACGTTGGTGAGCTGGCAGAGCTCTGTGGGGATCCCCCCCGACAGCATGTTGTGGTTGAGGTACAGCTTGTTCAGCGTCACAAGCTGGCCGAACGAGGGCGGGATGTCCCCCGTGAGCTGGTTGTTGTCGAGAAACATCTCCACAATGTGCTGCAGCTCGCCCAGGTTGGCAGGTAGGGGGCCTGTTAGGTCGCAGTATTCGAAGGCTCTGGAGGGAGAGGTGAGGGTGGGGGAGTGGAGGGTGGGAGGGAGGGAGAGAGAGATTGGCCCCAGTGAAATTTTCCCCCCGACAGCATGTTGTGGTTGAGGTACGGCTTGTTCAGCGTCACCAGCTGGCCAAAGGAAGGGGGGATGTCCCCCGTGAGCTGGTTGTTGTCGAGAAACATCTCCACTATGTGCTGCAGCTCGCCCAGATTGGCGGGGAGCGGGCCGGTGAGATCGCAGTACTCAAAGGCTCTGGAGGGAGAGGTGAGGGTGGGGGCAGAGGTGGAAGGAAGGGAGGGAGGGAGGGAGGGAGGGAGGGAGGGAGGGAGGGAGGGAGAGATTGGCCCAAGTGGGATCCCGCCCAACAGCATGTTGTGGTTCAGGTACAGCTTGTTCAGCGTCACTAGCTGGCCAATCGATGGCGGAATGCCCCCAGTGAGCTGGTTGTTGTCGAGAAACATCTCCACTATGTGCTGCAGCTCGCCCAGATTGGCAGGGAGGGAGCCTTGACTTGAGTACTCAAGGCTCTGGAGGGAAGGAAGGGGGGGGCATGGAGTATTGCTCTGATGGAATGTGTATGAGGCATATGTTGCCATGCATAGAAAACATAATGACTAAAAAAAAACTGCATCGACTGCGTCGACTCACATGGACTGGATGCGTGGCATTTGCCCCAGGAACTCAGGGATAGTGCCGTTGGTACCCTAAATGTAGCTCACATTGACTCAAATTGTCCCCCTTGACTCACATTGACCTGCATTGACTCACATGGACTGAATGCGTGGCATTCGCCCCAAAAACTCTGGGATAGTGCCGTTGACGCCCTCATTGTAGCTCACATCCCTGCAGGCAGAAGAGCACGGGGGACAGAGGGGCACAGGAACGAGGGAAAGTGGGGATGGGTTGGAGGAGGGGCGGGGGGAGGTTAAGGGGGGAGGAATGATAGTGCCATTGATGCCCTTGTTCTACCTCACATTGCTGCAGGCACAAAGTGGGAGAATGGTGGAACATGGAGGAGGGGAAAGGTGTGTGTGGATTTGGAGAAGGGGGGGAAGGTGGAAGAGTGGGGGAGGACGCACGGGGAAGGCAGTGGAAGCTGGGATGCACTCACAGGTACGTTAGAGAGTGGGGGTGCTCGTAGTGCGTGAGGGGGTTCTTTAACTTCAGTGCAGGGAAGCACTCACATCAGGTACGTAAGGGGGTTCTCTAAGTGTAGGGCAGCACTCACAGGTACATGAGTGATTCAAGCTTGCTGTAGGAGTCCGGAATCGGCCCCTCCAGTTTGTTGTTGGCCACATAGCTGCGCAGGTGGGGGAGAGAACATGGGCGAACATAACAGGTGACAGGGGGGGTATTGCATTTTCGGTATCAGGGAGGGTGAAGTGATACCTTGGAGGGTGTTTGCCAAGCTGGTCACACATGAGAAGATATTCGTGAGAAACACGCACATAGGAGACGGATTCACTCTCTCACATGGAACGCATTCGATTCAATCACTTGCTGAATGGATTATCTCATCTCACATGGCGGATAGATTCGGTAGGTCTCCGAGCTCGGGCGGGAGAAGGCCTGTGAGCTGGTTGTCGTCCATGGCACTGGAAGGGGGGGGGGGGGGGGGTGTTGGAAGGGAGGGAGGGGAGAAAAAGGGAAGCGCGCTGCGAGAAATGGATGGGGGAAAAGGAGAAGGATGCCAAAGCATCTTGAGAAGCCCCGTTTGCTGGTTGCCGTCCATGGCACTGGGAGGGCGGGGAGACGATAGACTAGACGGGATGAATCAAGACAGGAACGGTGACGTTTGAGTCGACTCAAAGGCCATGAGGGGGAATAGTTAGGCGTCTCAAAGGTGCCCTTTGGGCTGGCCGGCGTCCATGGCACTGGGGGGAGGGGAGAAGATTTACTAGACGGGACGAATGGGACGAATTAAGACAGGAACGGTGATGAAGGTCATTCATGAGGGGGGGGGGGGGAATAGTAAGGCGTCTTGAAAGTGCCCCTTGAGCTGGTCGGCGTCCAGGGCACTGCGGGGGGGGAGAAAGGGGAAGGATGAGTGATGAAGGAGATGCGACCGGATTCGAAGCATCTTGTGAAGCCCCGTGAGCTGATTTTCGCCCATGGCGCTGGGAGGAGGGGGGAGGGAGGAGGAGGAGGGAGGGGGGGAGGGAGGGGAATGAGGGATAAGATGGAGGTGATGTGAGGGATAACTTTTTAGGCGCCCCACAAAACGATGGGAGAAATTCTGAGACAGAGAGGGGGGCGATAGGGGCTTTGCTTGAAGCATACACGAGAAGCTGTTGTCCAGCAGTACAGCGAAGTGGCTTATATGGAGTATAATGGAGGGGCTTACATGGAGTGGAGCGACTCTGCGAGGGCTAGTTGTGTGGGAATAGGGCCTGAGAGCATGTTGGTGTACATCTCCCTGCAGAGGTGATGATGCATGCACATGGGGCGCAGGGGATGGAAGGACGTGGGATGACTTTTTAGTCGACTCAAAAGTCATCTCGCAGGGGATGGAAGGACATGGCGCGCATGGGCCATGGCGAATGAGCATGCATGCAATGAAGCAGATGCGTGGGAATGGGGCCTGAGAGCATGTTGGTGTATGTGGAAGGACATGGTGCACATGGGGCGCATGGGGCGCATGGGGCGCATGGGGCGCATGGGGCGCATGGGGCGCATGGGGCGCATGGGGCGCATTGGGCGCATTGGGCGCATTGGGCGCATGGGGCGCATGGGACACATGGGCCACATGGGGCGCATCGGGCGCATGGGGCAGTGGATAAGGCAGCAAGGCATGGCAGATGCAGGCATGCAGAGAGCCAGCTGGGTGGGGATAGGCCTGAGGGCATGTGTTGTGTATACCTTCCTTCCATGCATACACATACAACGCTCATCACAGACTAAAGTACGCGCATCACAGATTAAAGTACACTCACCCCCGATAAAAGTACGCTCATCTGCTAAGTGCCACCTTCAACCTTCAACCCTGAACTAGAAACCCGAAACCTTAAAGCACTCACAGGATTTCAAGCTTCTTGAGGCTCCCTAGCCATTCCGGGATCGGTCCTGTTTTGAGTCGACTCAAAACCCACCTCGAACCTTGAACCCTGAACTCGAAACCTAAACCCTAAAGCACGTACAGGACTTCAAGCTTCTTGAGGTTCCCCAGCCATTCGGGGATCGGTCCTGACAGCTGATTGGCTGGGAGGGAACTGCAAGCGGTGAGGGTGTGAGTGAGGAGGGCGGGGTTGGGATGGGGAAAAGAGAGAGAAGAGAGGACAGGAGCGAGAGGTTGGGTTCAACGTTTTGATTTCAGAGTTTAGGATGCATGGATTAGGGTAGGATGCTTACATGAGTTTCAGTTCCTTGCAGTAAGCTAGCTGTGCCGGCAGCTGGCCCGATATCTTGTTGCTGCCCATGTCACTGAGGGGGGGGGGGGGAGGTAGGTAGAGAGGGATAGAAGTGGGGTGAAAGGTAGAAGGGGGGGGAGGTGGGAGGGGAGGGTCTGTCTGTCTGTGAGAGGCTACAACCAGCTAGCTGTGCCGGTAGCTGGCCCGATATCTTGTTGCTGCTCATGTCCCTGGGGGGGGAGGAGGAGGGGAGGGGAGGTGATGGAGTGAGTGAGTGACGGAGAGCACGTGAATACTTGTTGGGGTAGAGCAGGCATAAACTGTTCGTCTGAGCTGATGATATTTAAGCTGATGATATTTCAGCTGGTTGCATTGCAGCGAGTCTTACAGCTGATGTATTCAAGAACGAGCCTTTGCAGCAGACAGGGAGTGAGCCTTAGAAGTTGGAGCAGACAGGGAGTGATCTTACAGCGGATAGGGAGTGAGTCTTAGAAGTTAGAGCAGATAGAGAGTGATCTTACAGCAGATAGGGAGTGATCTTACAGCGTGGTCAGATTTGGCAAAGAGCCCAGGCCGTTAGGCAGCGACCCGTTGAACTGGTTGTTGGCAAAGCGACTGGGGGGGAAGGAGGGGGGGAGGAGGGGGGGAGAGAGAGGGGGGGAGAGGGGGGGGAGAAGGGGGGGAGAGGAGCAGACTCTTAAGTCAACTCTGAAGTCACTGAGCAAACTCTGAACGCCCGTCGTCCGCTCAACGCTCAAGACCGTCCAACGCTCAAGGCCGCCCAACGCTTAAGACCGTCCAACGCTCAAGACCGTCCAACGCTCAAGACCGTCCAACGCTCAAGACCGCCCAACGCTCAAGACCGTCCAACGCTCAAGACCGCCCAACGCTCAAGACCGTCCAACGCTCAAGACCGCCCAACGCTCAAGACCGCCCAACGCTCAAGACCGCCCAACGCTCAAGACCGCCCAACGCTCAAGACCGCCCAACGCTCAAGACCGCCCAACGCTCAAGACCGTCCAACGCTCAAGACCGTCCAACGCTCAAGACCGCCCAACGCTCAAGACCGCCCAACGCTCAAGACCGCCCAACGCTCAAGACCGTCCAACGCTCAAGACCGTCCAACGCTCAAGACCGCCCAACGCTCAAGACCGCCCAACGCTCAAGACCGCCCAACGCTCAAGACCGTCCAACGCTCAAGACCGTCCAACGCTCAAGACCGTCCAACGCTCAAGACCGCCCAACGCTCAAGACCGCCCAACGCTCAAGACCGCCCAACGCTCAAGACCGTCCAACGCTCAAGACCGCCCAACGCTCAAGACCGCCCAACGCTCAAGACCGCCCAACGCTCAAGACCGTCCAACGCTCAAGACCGCCCAACGCTCAAGACCGCCCAACGCTCAAGACCGTCCAACGCTCAAGACCGCCCAACGCTCAAGACCGCCCAACGCTCAAGACCGCCCAACGCTCAAGACCGTCCAACGCTCAAGACCGTCCAACGCTCAAGACCGCCCAACGCTCAAGACCGCCCAACGCTCAAGACCGCCCAACGCTCAAGACCGCCCAACGCTCAAGACCGTCCAACGCTCAAGACCGTCCAACGCTCAAGACCGCCCAATGCTCAAGACCGCCCAACGCTCAAGACCGCCCAACACTCAAGACCGCCCAACGCTCAAGACCGCCCAACGCTCAAGACTGCCCAATGCTCAAGACCGTCCAACGCTCAAGACCGTCCAACGCTCAAGACCGTCCAACGCTCAAGACCGTCCAACGCTCAAGACCGTCCAACGCTCAAGACCGTCCAACGCTCAAGACCGTCCAACGCTCAAGACCGCCCAACGCTCAAGACCGCCCAACGCTCAAGACTGCCCAATGCTCAAGACCGTCCAGCGCTCAAGACCGTCCAACGCTCAAGACCGTCCAACGCTCAAGACCGCCCAATGCTCAAGACCGCCCAACGCTCAAGACCGCCCAACACTCAAGACCGCCTAACGCTCAGGACCGCCCAACGCTCAAGACTGCCCAATGCTCAAGACCGTCCAACGCTCAAGACCGTCCAACGCTCAAGACCGTCCAACGCTCAAGACCGCCCAATGCTCAAGACCGCCCAACGCTCAAGACCGCCCAACACTCAAGACCGCCCAGCGCTCAAGACTGCCCAACGCTCAAGACTGCCCATCGCTCAAGACCACCCACCGCTCGAGACCTCGCACCACTTCCCGCTTCTACCCCAACACCCCCCCACCGCCCCTCCCCCCACTGTAGCACCCACATTTCAACGAGCTGTGAGTGGCGTGTCCCAATGGATGACTCGAGCTAATTCGTCGTGCTTTGAGGCGCCTCAAAACTAGCCTCTTATAACACTCCCTCCCTCCCCTCTCCCTCTCCCCCACTGCTTCCGTCCCCTCCCCACCCCCCCCCCTTCCCACCACCACCCACATTTCAACGAGCTGTGAGCGGTGTGCCCCAATGGATCCCTCCAGCTAATTTGCCGTGCTTTGAGGCGCCTCTAAACTAGACTCTTATAACACTCCCTCCCTCCCCTCTCCCTCTCCCCCCCGGCTTCCCCCCTCCCCAGCACCCACATTTTAACGAGCAGTAAGAGGTATACCCCCATCCAATCCGGAATGGCAGCCACCACACACAGAAGCAGGAGGACTCATTCCCCCCTTCCCCTCCGCCCCCTCCCCAGCACTCACATTTCGACGAGCTGTGAGAGGTATGCCCCCATCCAATCCGGAATGGACCCCTCCAGCTGATTCGCTTCCAACGACCTGAACAACACATGCATGCACATGGGGATGCACACATGGGGTTGCACACATACACACATGGCGATGTACATATACACACATGGCGATGTACATACACAAACGCTGACGTTATTCTAGTGGTCGGCAGAGATGACTGAAAAGGCTGTTGTGTCTAGGAGGGGGGAGGAGCAAATAAAGAGCAGCTTGCGACTATAGACGAGATTGTAGCTGTAAACGATACGCCATAACAAGTCCAGTAGGTCAGACTGACAGGAATGTAAGCTTGTTGAGAGACCCAATCTCCTGGGGAATCGGTCCAGTGAGTGTGTTGTACCCAAGATTTCTGTAGTGGACGGAAGGGGAGAGGGGACGGGAAGTGGGGAGATCGTTGGTGAGTATCTTGGCTGTCCGTGGCTGCCTGCTCACCACCAAGAGACCCAATCTCCTGGGGAATCAGTCCAGTGAGTGAGTTGTACCCCAGATTGCTGTAGTGGAAGGAAGGGGAGGGGGGCGGGCAGTGGGGATTTCGTCGGTGAGTATCTTGGCTCGCTGTGGTTGCCTACTCCCTGGGAATCGGCCCATTCAGGGAGTTGTACGGTGGACCCCAGTTTGCTGCACGGGGGAAGGGTTAGGGGAGGAGTGAGGGGGAGGAGGGCTCGGGGGGAAGCGTTAAGGTAAGGAGTGAGGGAGGGGAGGGCAAAGGGGGAAGGGGCAGGGTAAGGAGTGAGGGAGAGGAGGGCAAGGGGGGAAGGGGCAGGGTAAGGAGTGAGGCAGAGGAGGGCAAGGGGGGAAGGGGCAGGGTAAGGAGTGAGGGAGAGGAAGGGAAAGACAATGACATTCATGTTAAAGGTGACAATGACATTCACGTTAAAGATGACAATGACATTCACGTTAAAGATGACAATGGCATTCATGTTAAAGATGACAATGACATTCATGTTCAAGATGACAATGACATTCATGTTCAAGATGACAATGACATTCATGTTAAAGATGACAATGACATTCATGTTAAAGATGACAATGACATTCACGTTAAAGATGACAATGACATTCATGTTAGAGATGACAATGATATTCACGTTAAAGATGAGAATGACACTCATGTTAAAGATGACAATGACATTCATGTTAAAGATGACAATGACCTTCACGTTAAAGATGACAATGACATTCACGTTAAAGATGACAATGACATTCATGTTAAAGATGACAATGACATTCATGTTAAAGATGACAATGACATTCACGTTAAAGATGACAATGACATTCATGTTAAAGATGACAATGACATTCACGTTAAAGATGACAATGACATTCATGTTAAAGATGACAATGACATTCACGTTAAAGATGACAATGACATTCACGTTAAAGATGACAATGACATTCGGTTTCTGGCGAGTCAGCAAACAAAGACCACTCTAGCTAGAAAAGCACACGGTTAGAAACCCCACGCCCAAACCCTGAAACTCAATCCCTAAACCCTAGTGTCAGTTCCCATCCCAGTCAACCCCATCTGGGCAGGTAGGAGCTACAGGTGCTCTAGTCTAGTCTAGACTCCAGAGTGGGTCAAATCGTAACAACCACCTCAAGGCAGCACGGAGCCCTAGCAGCAACATCCACCAGCAGTGGCATAGGCGCTGTGGCAGTAGTACCGGCGAAACGAGTACTCACAGGCGCTCTAGAGCATCCAGCTGCGCCAGCTGTCGCCCTGGGATTGGCCCCTTGAGCAGCTCGTTGGCCAGATTGCTTCAGGGGAAGCAGGACGGGACAAAGGTGGAGTTGAAGGGGAGGGGTGAGGCGACAAGGGATCAGCAGACAAGGGATCATCAGACAAGGGATCAGTAGACAAGGGATGGAACAGGGGGGGAGAATGAGCATCCAGCGCCGCCAGCTGTCGCCCTGGGGTTTGCCCTCCGAGCAGCTCGCGAGCCAGAATGCTGCAGGGGAAAGGGAGCGGTAACAGGGAGGAATTGGGAGGGGGAGGGGGGGAGGGGGAGAAGGGGGGGAAAGGGGGGGAGGGGTTGGGGGGATCCGAATGTGGGAGTATTTTGAGGCGCCTTAAAAAGGAAGTATTTTGAAGAAGTGGGAGGGGGGGGGGGCGATGGAAGAGGGGGATTTGAGTGGAAGGGGGGGCTTCGAATGATGGGGTCGCACGCAGAGGCGGAGGATGGGGAAGGACGGCATTAGGGGGGCGTTGGTAGCATGGGAGTGGAGACTGAACGATGACGCACATGAGTCAAACACTGCCCACCCCCACACGGCCCACACACTGCCCACACCACGAAACACGGCTCAGATTGTCACCACCTTTTTTATCTGATACTTAGCCATTCGCATTGTTTCTTTCAAAGCCAATCCGTCACCACGCACTCCAAATCATTCCAGTTTTGACTTCCCATGCTCGTTGATGTTGTGTGCTTACATTTCAATGATCCTGCCAGGCTTACAGTTCAATGATCCTGCCCCCCTCGTTGCACTTGATTCGCTCCTGCCACTCTGCACTGCACGGGTCGATGTTGTCTGGGAACGACTGCAGCGCTGTGGGATTTGATATCATGAAGGCCGCTTTCAGATTCAGCAGCTCCTCCGCTGGAAAATACCGGGAGGGGGGAGGGGGGGGATAAGGGAGAACGGGGGAGGGGAGGGGGAGGGGAGGGGGAGGGACGAGGGCGGAAGACGAAAGGTGAGGGGTTTGGACACTGCAGCGCCGTGGGGTTTGATATCATAAAGGCCGCTTTCAGATTCAACAGCTCCTCCGCTGGAGGAGGGCGGGAGGAAAGGGGGGGGGGGGGGACATGGGGGAGGGGAGGGAAAGGGACGGGGTGGAAGGGGAAATGTGAGGGGTTTGGACACTGCACGGGTCAATGTCGTTTGGGAATGATTGCAGCGCCGTGGGATTCGATGGGGGGAAAACGGAAATGAGAAAGGAGAAGGGAAGGGAAATCGGCAGTCAGTCAGCGCTTCACCCTCAAGTACTGTTTTCACCATGGCTGGAAGCATGGCACAGCGCTTCACCGTGATACCGTGTCTGCCATGCTTCCATCCATGTCAGTGCTACCAGGCCGTGCTGTTACCTTGTCCCGACGGCGACGGCTACAGCAACAAGGAACTATCCGTCAAGGCGGGGAGTGGAGCAGGGATGAACGATCACCCGGAAAACAACGAAAAGTGGACTTACTGTCAGGGCTTATGGCGAGTAGCGCAGCAATGTGGGGATTCAAAGCGCCTTAAAACGAGAAAAAGCGGACTCACTGCCAGGGCTTATGGTGAGTGCAGCAAGGATGTATCAATTCAAAGCGCCTTAAAAACGACGAAAAGCGGACTTACTGTCGGGGGCTTATGGTAAGTGCGGCTGGAAGAAACGCTTCTGAGTAGCCTCAAAGGCAAGGAGAAGGAACTTACAATCAGGGCTTTTTGCGGGTGCAGCTGGGAGGAAAGAAGAGAAGCGGACTTACTGTCAGGGCTTTCTGCTAGTGCAGCTGGGATGAAAGCGACTGTAGTCAGCCACGTCACGAGCCATAGAACTCTCAGAATCGTACGCTGGCCAGGCGCCATTGCCGTAACTGGTTTCCGACGATTATTATGCAACCTGGTCCGTTCTTGCGTCGATGCAGATCGTAACGTGGATGGCGACTGTAAAGCGGATGCGATGCGTTCCGTTGTTGAGCTGATCATGGTCATAAGTTAGATTGTAGCGCGGGTTCAGTCGTGTGAAGGACAGATGGGGGAGATTCAAGCGGAAGCGGATGCCTGCAAGAGAAAAGGTGCACAAAAATTAGGGTAAAATGAAATAAAGACGGCTTATTTGAAGACGCAATAACAAAAACGGCCATTGTTAGAGCACCGAGAAAGATGAAGACAATCCACCAGGTGGAATAGCAGGTAACTTGTGGAATGGCAGTTTTACTTATTTGCGTCTCGACATATTCGTGAAAAGGCCAGCCGCGGAGAGTAAAGGCCAGCCGTGTGGCACATCACACGGGGATGTCGAGACTGCAGCGAATCGGCAGCGATGTCGCAATGCAGACATGCTGCTCCATGCTTTTGAGTCGATATAAAATCAGAATCATTACACGCGGTTTTTAAGTAAAGGCAATATACTCGTAACATGGGAACGTCGAAACTTCAGCGAACCGGCAGCAATGTCGCAATGCAGACCACAATGGCAACGACCACCTCTCTTCTAAACAGTGAATCGCATACAAGGTACCAGACTATCTCAGAGACCAGAATCAGTGAAATTTCGAGCTCATTTTAACTAGTCAACCTCAGATTCGCAAAGAATGCAATGTGGTGCTCATTCCTATTATTAACTTTATTAGTTCCTCCGTCAATAGATGGTGTAACGTCAAACCGTGGGAAAAATGAAGCTCACCTGGCTAATGCCGTCTCAAGCGAGAATCCGAGAAGGCGACATGTGGCCAGGCGGAGAGAGAAATATCACCGGACACCCGCATTGGAGAAAATGTCTTTTTAAAAAAGTATTTTCCTTGTCCGTTTCTAATGTCACCCGCAACCAGCCCGGAATGCCTTATGCAACAACCACGGCTAAGCTGGAGCCTAAGCTACAGTACGGGTGAAATGAACCAACTAAGAACCTCCAATGTGGATATCTCCTACAATATCTGAAGTTCAGGACGACAAAATACCGCCTAAGTGCCGCTCGCACGAATTCCAAAATGCTGGGCTATGGTCTAAACTATTAGCACAGACGAAGCCTGGAAATAGGTCACAGCACAGTAGCAACCGAGACCGTGAGTCAATGTAAGAAGCTACATAGCCTTTCTCTATCGTCCCCCTAGCTGTGGGAGCAGAGCAGAGCACCTACTAATGTGGCTCACAATAAAGCGCATTTTATATGCGAGACTTCCAACAGGACCACTGCAATTGTAGTCTAGCGGATTTCTGAATCCCCGTGACGTTGAAGCGCCACCAACCACGGACAGTGTGGAAGGGGGGGAAAGGGGGAGGGGGGAGGGGGACGCCGTGGATGATGGAAGGTGAGCCGCGCGGTGCTGTTTTTGGCGGGAGGCTGGGGGTTGTTGTGGGGTCGGGGGAGGGGGATTGTCGGGAAGAATATGCTTGGTGTTCGGTGCGGAAAGACAGTGGTTGGGGGGAGGTTGATGGGGGTGGCTAGGGGAGCAAATGTTGCGGCAGGGGGACACCACAGGAGGACCACAGGTGACAGGCCTCTTTTTCGCGCTTGAACTTCCGCTAACATCAGCTCCGCAAGCCCAACCAAACCAGCCGATCTCCCCTGCCAAACAAAAATTGTTTCTTGGCGTGAAGGGCAGTGTGCAGGAGCTACGGGCAAAGGGCGGAAAGGCCATCAGGACGTTGTGATTGGCTCGCTGTTTCGTTTGGGACGCTTGATGTGGGGCGTGGGCGGTGCTTTTGTCCAGAGAGAGCCCCAGCCTCCTGCGAACACATTCAGTCCCCAAACCGGGAAATGGAACTGCTTTGCAGTTGATGGATGGGCTAGTTATAGGTACGGAACGTGAGGTCTCACTCAAAATTCACGTTCTGTACCCATACCTAGCCTATCAAGGTGCCCAAACCAACCAGCGGCTTCATTGTCACCGCCAAACCAGCTTCAATAACAGGCTCGTATGCACTGTGCAGTGTCTGTGAGTATGAACAGCCACGAGCCCTTGTCCACTCGACAGTTTCTTCCAACAGCCCAAGCTGGCAAACAGCTGTCAGTTTTTGTCCTCGATATTGTACACTTCGTTTAGCATTACGCATGTAGCACAAACACCTTACATCGATGAATCCATGCAGTTGAAATGCACACTCTGGAAGTGCTGAAGTGCCTTGCTACACGTCATCAGCCTCCTGCACCTGAGGTGGTTTCCTGCAGTCAATTCTATCTGCTAATTGCCACGTCTTATGCGCATCCAACCAATTCGAAATGGCCAAGCAAGCAGCAACGCCCAGATTGAACACCCAACGAACCAGCTTCCCGCCAATTCACTGACAGGTTGCCAAACACCGAAGCTGTGGCTCTGCCGAGCCTGAGCCCACAAAACCTCCTTACCAGGCCCAGGCACCAGCCAAGCAGCAAATCCGAGGGGTGCATTCGGCGCGATACTGGCGTGAGGCAGACCGAACGAGGAATCTGACCGTTAGGGGGATGACTTCAGCAGCCATAGTCATTAGGCGGGTGTTCGCGTGCCACTTCAGAAGACGAATACGAACGAATAAGCTCCTGAACCTGTCGTCAACACTGCCCAGCACACCAGCTCCAGCCATTGCTTGTAACATCTAGCGGTGTCTGGACAACGTGGATTTTATTATCATCAGTGCCGTAAGCAATGACATTGCAGAATTTGCCGCGGAGCTCGCTCACGTCGAGGCCTGTCATAGACATGATCCTGCGATGCCTCGCGTACCCGCTGCTTTCCCACGCACTGACCCGCTCATCGTCTTCTGCTGTCTTAATTTTCGAGACGCCTCAAGACCTGACCGACGCATCGTCTTCTGCTTCCCTAATCTCCGCAACAACAATAAGGGACGATCGGCGAAATGCGCGTAATTCCAGTGGAATCAATGATCGCGATCAGAGACTAGCCCCGTGTGCGCCACGTGGCGCAATCGCAGCATGCCAGGCCGCTCCTATTACTGAAATACTTAGCGATGGAGGAGCACCCGGCGAGCCGAGAGGTGAAACCCACCAAGTCGAAGCATCACCATTTGAAACTATTTTGCGCGAGCCAATAGCATTGGCGAGGCGTGCTCTTGGCGCGGAAACTTCTGTCGCAAATCTGCCTACTCAGTGGTTCTCGGCTGCCGAACCTGTGACCAAAAGTTTGAGAGAAATGTGCCACCTCCACCACCAACAGCAACACCACCACCACCAATTCCATCAATGTCGGCATTACCACCAACGCCAGGGCTCAAGGCTGCTGGCAGCAGCAGCAGCACCACCAACAGCAGCAGCAGCACCAGCACCAGCAGCAACAGCACCGACAACAGCAGGGGTTTCCGGAATTCGGCACTTTTCGCTGCCGTACCCGCGCGGCCCTGGCGGCTGGTCGCAGAATAAAGCGGCGGCGTCCGGCAAGGCGTCGTTCTACGACGTGACGGTGGAGCGATACGCGGCGCTGCCCATGACGGCCATGACCATGCAACACATGATGCAATTCGGCGAGCACGTTCTCAAGGACCCCTCCTACCTGCTGCGACAAGCAAGGTAAGGCCCCCACAGGCCAGCGAACAGACCCCTCCCCTGTGCCTTCTACTTGGTCTTGTTGTGCACTGGAAGCGTCTCGAGGCGCTGCCCATGACGGCCATGACCATGCAGCACATGATGCACTTCGGGGAGCAGGTCCTAAAGGACCCCTCGTACCTCCTCCGCCAGGCCAGGTAAAGACCTCTCCTCTGCGCCTGGGCAAGCGAATTGCAGCCCTCTTGCTCTCTCATCCCTTTTAGTCCGCCCCCTTGCCACCCTTTTCTCCCATCACTTCGACAGGTTTGTGCATCGCGAGCTGCCTATCCGCCTGGCCAATCAAATAGCACCCCTTTGCTGTTCCCCCATCCCCATTTCCCCCAGGTTTGTGCATCGCGAGCTGCCTATCCGGCTGGCCAATCAAATAGCACCCCTTTGCTGTTCCCCCATCCCCATTTCCCCCAGGTTTGTGCATCGCGAGCTGCCTATCCGCCTGGGCAAGCGAATTGCAACCCTCTTGCTCTCTCGTCCCTTTTAGTCCGCCCCCTTGCCCCCCTTTTCTCCCATCACTTCCCCCAGGTTTGTGCACCGCGAGCTGCCGATCCGCCTGGCGAAGCGCCTCATGGATCTGCAGTTTCTGCCCTACATTGTCGTCACCAACCCGCACATCAAGCAGGTGCGGTGGCAGCACCTACACAGTACCATATGCGCATGTAACAGGCACAGGGGGGTTAAGAGCGCCTCATGGATCTGCAGTTTCTGCCCTACATTGTCGTCATCAACCCGCACATGGCAGGTGCGATGCGGTGGCAGCATTATGTAGATGCCACGTCAGTATGGGAAGGTGCCACGTGGACATCTGTAGCAACCCCCTGCAAACGTACTCCTTGTACTCTGATTGTGCGACCCTGCAAGCAGCCATAAACCCTGTCCCCTGCACGAACTCCCCAAGCAGCCATCAACCCTATCCCCTGCACGAACTCCCCAAGCAGCCATCAACCCTGTCCCCTTGCACGCACGAACTCCCCAAGCAGCCATCAATCCTGTCCCCTGCACGAACTCCCCAAGCAGTCATCAACCCTGTCCCCTTGCATGCACGAACTCCCCAAGCAGCCATCAACCCTGTCCCCTGCACGAACTCCCCAAGCAGCCATCAACCCTGTCCCCTTGCACGCACGAACTCCCCAAGCAGCCATCAACCCTGTCCCCTGCACGAACTCCCCAAGCAGCCATCAACCCTGTCCCCTTGCACGCACGAACTCCCCAAGCAGCCATCAACCCTGTCCCCTGCACGAATTCCCCAAGCAGCCATCAACCCTGTCCCCTTGCACGCACGAACTCCCCAAGCAGCCATCAACCCTGTCCCCTTGCACGCACGAACTCCCCAAGCAGCCATAAACCCTGTCCCCTGCATGAACCCTGCATGTTATTCCTTCCTCGTCTCCCTGTTGTCCCTCCTCTCTCCAGGTCTTTTGACTCTTACCGCAGGGCTCTGGACTGAACCTACTTGTGGGTGGCATCTCTTGAAGTGCTGCGGACACTTGAGAATGGGGAATCATTTGCTCTCCCTCTCCTCACCTCTCCTCTCCACCTCGCTCCGGGTCTGCGACTCTTACCGCAGGGCCCTGGATCTGCTCGTGGCATTCCCTGAGGTGCTGCGGACACTTGAAATGGAAACTCGTTTGCTCCCCCTCCTATTCCCTCTCCTTCCCTCTCCGCCTCGCTCCAGGTCTATGACTCTTACCGCAGGGCGCTTGACCTGCTCGTGGCATTGCCTGAGGTGCGCACGCAAGAAGACAACGAGAAATTCACAGAGCTTCTGGCGCTGGTGAGTGGTGGGAGGCGGTTGATGAGCGGTGGGTGATGGGAGGTGGGCGATGGGCGGTGGATGGTGGGAGGTGCAAGCACCGGTTTGATTCGTCGAAGCCCTTTGCTTCTCTGACGTGTGCGCACGCGAGAAGACAATGAGAAGTTCACAGAGCTGCTGGCACTGGTGAAAGGTGATGATGGGTGCTGAGTGGTAGTGGTGGGAGGTGGGTGTTGATTCTTTAGGCGCCTCACAAGTGTTGAGTTGTTGTGGTGGGAGGTGGGTGTAGGGCGTTGGGTGGGAAGAGCAATCACTGCTTTGATGTGTGGAATCCCATAGCTTTCCTGAGGAGGGCACACTAGAAGACAGTGAGAAGCTCACAGAGCTGCTGCTGGTGGTGAGTGCTGGGTGGTTAGCAGTGGGTGACTAGCGGTGGGTGATTAGCCGTGGGAGTGGGTGGGTGCAAGCAAGCCCTGCTTTTCTGTGGTGTGCACCCATTCAGACAATAAACTGTTTACAGAGATACTGGCGCTGGCGAGGGATAGGTGGGTTAGCGGTGGGTGACTAGCCGTGGTTGATCAGCAGTGGGAGTGGGTGGTGCAAGCACTGCTTTGGTTTTGCCCACTCACTCTCTAACTCTCTCTCTCCGTCCGCCCCCCGTCTCCCCCTCAGCTCGTGGAGGAGCAAACCCAGTTCATAGGGGTGCTGGCACGTGGAGTGAGGGAGTGCTCCATACTCCTCCTTTAACCATGTCTCCATATCCATATTCCCCTCTCATATGATCAGCTGGTGGAGGAGCACACCCCGCTCATAGGCGTGCTGGCACGTGGAGTGAGGGAGTGCTCCATTCGGTTCGGCCTCTGGTGGGACGAGAGCTCAAACTCGATAGGACGCTTTTCAAGCAGCCATCCTCCCTTGCCGTCGTCCCCAAACCCGATGCATCCAACCCTTCCCCCTTTCAGTTGGTAGAGGAACACACCCCTCTCATTGGTGTGCTGGCACGTGGAGTGAGGGAGTGCTCCATTCGGCCTCTGGTGGGGCGAGAGCTCAACCTCGATGGCTTCCTGGACAACATGTGTGTGCCCTGCTTTTATCAGAGTTTACTTAATTCTATTTAATATTATCAGATTCAACCAGCTTTGTATGTTTGGTTTCTATTTTATTTATTTCTTGCATGTGTGCGTCGAGGTGCGACGAGGTGCTTGGGGTGGGATGGTCATACAACATGCTTACACGTGCATATGCATGCGCATATCGTGTTCTGTGCAACAGTTTCATTTACACTTGTATACAACGTACGACACGTGTACAAATGCACGTGTACAAATAAACGTGTACAAATGCATGGGCATCACATATTTCCTTTCCTTACAGGTTGCAGTCAGTCACGAGTCAGTACAAGAATGCAATGGCAGAGCAGCACATTGCATCATTGCATCATGCATCATGCATCATGCATCATGCATCATTGCATCATTGCATCATTGCATCATTGCATCATTGCATCATTGCATCATTGCATCATGCATCATTGCATCATGCATCATGCATCATGCATCATGCATCATTGCGTCATTGCATCATTGCATCATGCATCATGCATCATTGCATCATTGCATCATGCATCATTGCATCATGCATCATTGCGTCATGCATCATGCATCGTTGCATCATGCATCATGCATCATGCATCATTGCATCATCCAGCGCACGGCTCCGCTAACCCTGCTTTCAAGTCGACTCAATAGCACTTGCCACTTGTGGCTCTCTGTTCTGCGGTGATTGCAGGTTGCGATCGCGCATCAGTCGGAGAGTAGTGGCAGAGCAGCACATTGCACTGCAGCAGAAGAGACCAGGGTTCATCGGGGTCATCTGCACCAATGTAAGCACGTCTTAAAATTCGTCTCCTGTCTAACGGTTTTTATGTAGAAAGGCTTTTGAGGCGCCTCAAAAGTTGTTATGTAGAAAGGCTTTTGAGGCGCCTCAAATGTTTTTATGTAGAAAGGCTTTTGAGGCGCCTCAAATGATTTTATGTAGAAAGGCTTTTGAGGTGCCTCAAATGTTTTTATGTAGAAAGGCTTTTGAGGTGCCTCAAATGTTTTTATGTAGAAAGGGGGGACTTAAGTTACATCTCTCATCAGTTGGAGAGTGGTGGCAGAGCAGCACATTGCACTGCAGCAGAAGAGACCAGGGTTCATCGGGGTCAGCTGCACCAATGTAAGCACGTCTTAAGTTACATGTAGAAAGGGGGGACTTAAGTTACATCTCTCATCAGTCGGAGAGTGGTGGCAGAGCAGCACATTGCACTGCAGCAGAAGAGACCAGGGTTCCTCGGGGTCATCTGCACCAATGTAAGTGCGTGCTCGTTTCAATGACTTGGCAGATTCACCAGCGTAAGCATGGAGTTCGACTCAACTCAAGAGCAGCACACTGCACTGCAGCAGAAAAGACCTGCAGTCTAATCTGGTGCACTGGGGTCATCTGCACAATTGTATGCGCATGCCTGTCTTGACTTGTGCATGTGAAGTCGAGTGTTAAATCGAAGGCAAAAACCCTCATCTTTCTCCTCCTCCTCCCCACTCCCTTGTCCAGATGTCAGTGCGAGAGGCGGTGGAGGATGCAGTGGAGTGGAGGAACCAACGGACACTGCAGGCATCTGTACAGAGGCCGAATGTGGAGCACTCCCTCTCAACCAACAGACATTTGGCTGCTGCCCTGACCCTGAGTTCGTGCTCTACCTCCCACCCCACCCCCCCACCCCCCCACGCCCCCACCTCCTCCCAGCTATCCCCTGCTCTTCAGCTGTCAGTGCGAGAAGCGGCGGAGGACACAGTGGAGGAGGCAACGGACATGTGCATGCGCACCTTCGGCTGCTGCCTTCACCCTGAGTTACCACCCCACCCCTCACGCCCCCACCTCCCATGCCCTTCAGATGTCAGTGCGAGAGGTGGTGGAGGATGCAGTGGAGGAGGCAACCGACATGTGCACCTATGGGGGCTGCTTAAACCCTGAGTTCGTGCACTGCCTCCCACCCCACCCCCCACGCCCCCACCTCCAATTCCCTTCAGATGTCAGTGCGAGAGGTGGTGGAAGACGCAGTAGAGGAGGCAACGGACATGTGCACGCGGACGTTTGGCTGCTGCCCTGAGTTCGTGCTAACAGGCGACCTCAGCACCACATTTGCTTACATCCCCTCGCATCTGCACTACATGCTGTTTGAGATACTCAAGGTGGGCTCTTGTTTGTTTGTACACGCTGTAAGGTGTCTCGAAGCACAGTCTTAGCTCCACCTAAGTTGCATACCCTCCCATCTGCACAACATGCTGTTTTATGTACCACTGCCTGTATTCTCTGTTAAGTAAACTTAGCAGATGTATGACCAACCCCACATGTCGCTTCCCTCTGTTCCTCCCCTGCGTCCGATCAGAACGCGTCACGGGCGATAGTGGAACACCACACAAACCAGTCAGGGGATCCGGTGTTTTCTTCAGCCAGCTTCCCCCCCGTTGTAGTCACGGTCTGCTCTGGATCAAACGAAGTTACCATCAAGGTGAGTCCATGCTCCGATGTAAGAGCACCTGATATTCGGCCAGGTCCCCTCCTTCCTCCCCCGTTATATTCACGGACTGCCGGGATCGAACAAAGTCACCATCAAAGTGAGCCCACTCTGTTGGAAGAGCGGTTTTCAGCCAACCAACTCTCCCCCCCGTTATATTCACTGTCTGTTCCGGGTCTAACGAAGTCACAGTCAAGGTGGGGCCATGGTCCGAAAAATGAGCGCCTGATGTTCAGCCAACTACGATCCAAGCACCCACAAATCCCCCCCCAGTTCTAGTCACCAACAAGGATCCATCGAAGCACCCATTGATCCCTGCATGTATTCCTGCACCCATCCCTGCGCCCATCCCATAGACGTTTGAGTCGACTCACCAGTCATCATGCCTGCCTGGAACCATCCCTGCACCCACCCCATTGACGTTTGAGTCGACTCACAATCTATCATGCCTGCCTGGAACCATCCCTGCACCCATCCCATTGACGTTTGAGTCGACTCACAAGTCATCATGCCCGCCTGGAACCATCCCTGCACCCATCCCATTGACGTTTGAGTCGACTCACAAGTCATCATGCCTGCCTGGAACCATCCCTGCACCCATCCCATTGACGTTTGAGTCGACTCACAAGTCATCATGCCTGCCTGGAACCATCCCTGCACCCATTCCATTACTGCATGCCATCAGGTCTCTGATCTCGGAGGGGGCATTCCCGAGAAGCTCCAAGCCAAGGTGAGCAGAGGGGAGGGAGGGGTTGGAAGATAGGAGAGGTCGGGCAGGGTTGGAAAGTGGGGAGTAGGAGGAGGGGTGTGCAACCCATCCCTAGGAGGAGGGGTGTGCAACCCATCCCTAGGAGGAGGGGTGTGCAACCCATCCCTAGGAGGAGGGGTGTGCAACCCATCCCTAGGAGGAGGGGTGTGCAACCCATCCCTAGGAGGAGGGGTGTGCAACCCATCCCTAGGAGGAGGGGTGTGCAACCCATCCCTAGGAGGAGGGGTGTGCAACCCATCCCCATCCCTGCGTGCCACCAGGTGTCTGATCTCATAGGGGGGATTTCATAGCTCCTTTAAGGCACGGTGAGAATGGGGATGAGAAGGGTTGGGAGCTGGGAGGGGTCGGGCAGGGTTGGATTGTGGGGAGGAGGAGGGAAAGTTGTGCAAGCCGTACCCAACCCTGCATGCCACCAGGTGTCTGTCTTCATAGGGGGGATTTCAGAGCAGATATAAGCCAAAGGTGAGGGGCGGTGTGAGAAGAGGCGATGGGAAGGGGGGTGAGTGGAGGGGATGGTGGGTTAGCGGGCCAGCGGGCCAGCGGGTCAGCAAGTTAGCGAGTTAGCGGGTCAGATGGTTAGGGGGTCGCGGGTTAGTGGGTGAGCGGGTGAGTGGGTAATCGGGTTAGGGGGTCAGCGGGTAACCGGGTCAGCGGGTCAGCGCCTCGCTGGTGGGCGGGTGAGCGGGTGAGCGGGTGAGCTGGTGGGCGGGTGAGCGGGTGGGCGGGTGGGCGGGAGAGCGGGTGAGCGGGTGAGCTGGTGAGCTGGTGGGCGGGTGCGCGGGTGCGCGGGTGAGCGGGTGAGCGGGTGAGCGGGTGAGCGGGTGGGCGGGTGAGCGGGTGAGCGTGTGAGCGGGTGGGCAGGTGAGCGGTTGGGCGGGTGAGCGGGTGCGCGGATGAGTGGGTGAGCGGGTGAGTGGGTGAGCGGGTGGGCGGGTGAGCGGGTGAGAGGGTGGGCGGGTGAGCAGGTGAGCTGGTGAGCTGGCGGGCGGGTGCGCGGGTGCGCGGGTGCGTGGGTGAGCGGGTGAGTGGGTGGGTGGGTGGGCGGGTGAGCGAGTGGGCGGGTGAGCGAGTGAGCAGGTGGGCGGGTGAGGGGGTGAGCGGGTGAGCGAGTGAGCAGGTGGGCGGGTGAGGGGGTGAGCGGGTGAGCGGGTGAGCGGGTGAGCGGGTGGGCGGGTGGGCTGGTGGGCGGGTGCGCGGGTGAGCGGGTGAGCGGGTGGGCAGGTGAGCTGGTGGGCGAGTGCGCGGGTGAGCGGGTGAGTGGGTGAGCATGTGAGCGGGTGGGCCGGTGAGCGGGTGGGCCGGTGGGCGGGTGGGCGGGTGGGCGCGTGAGCGGGTGAGCAGGTGAGCGTGTGAGCGGGTGAGCAGGTGAGCGGTTGGGCGTGTGAGCGGGTGCGCGGATGAGCGGGTGAGCGGGTGAGCGGGTGAGCGGGTGGGCGGGTGAGCGGGTGAGAGGGTGGGCGGGTGAGCGGGTGAGAGGGTGGGCGGGTGAGCGGGTGAGTTGGTGAGCTGGCGGGCGGGTGCGCGGGTGAGCGGGTGAGCGGGTGAGCGGGTGAGTGGGTGGGCGGGTGAGCGGGTGAGCAGGTGAGCGGGTGGGCGGGTGAGCGGGTGCGCGGGTGTGCGGATGAGCGGGTGAGCGGGTGAGCGGGTGGGCGGGTGGGCGGGTGGGCGGGTGGGCGGGTGGGCTGGTGGGCGGGTGCGCGGGTGAGCGGGTGAGCGGGTGAGCGGGTGAGCGGGTGAGGGGGTGAGCGGTTGAGCGGGTGCGCGGATGAGCGGGTGAGCGGGTGCGCGGATGAGCGGGTGAGCGGGTGCGCGGATGAGCGGGTGGGCGGGTGAGCGGGTGAGAGGGTGGGCGGGTGAGCGGGTGAGCTGGTAAGCTGGGGGTGGGCGGGTGGGCGGGTGAGCGGGTGGGCGGGTGAGCGGGTGGGCGGGTGAGGGGGTGAGCGGGTGAGCGGGTGAGCGGGTGGGCAGGTGAGCGGGTGGGCGGGTGAGCGGGTGGGCGGGTGAGCGGGTGGGCGGGTGAGCGGGTGCGCGGTTGAGCGGGTGGGCAGGTGAGCGGGTGAGTATGTGAGCGGGTGGGCGGGTGAGCGGGTGAGCGGTTGGGCGGGTGAGCAGGTGGGCGGGAGGGCGGGTGGGCGGGTGAGCGGGTGGGCGGGTGGGCGGGTGAGCGGTTGAGCGGGTGAGCAAGTGAGCAAGTGAGCGGGTGAGCGGGTGGGCAGGTGAGTGGGTCATCGGGTGAGCGGGTGAGCGGGTGAGCGGGTGAGCGGGAGAGCGGGTGAGCGGGAGAGCGGATGAGGGGGTGAGGGGGTGAGTGGGTGGGCGGGTGAGCGGGTGAGCGGGTGAGCGGGTGAGGGGGTGAGGGGGTGAGCGGGTGAGGGGGTGAGCGGGTGAGCGGGTGGGCGGGTGAGGGGGTGAGCGGGTGAGCGGGTGAGCGGGTGGGCGGGTGAGCGGGTGGGCGGGTGAGCGGGTCATCGGGTGAGCGGGTGAGCGGGTGAGCGGGACAACGGGTCAGCGGGTGAGCAGGTGAGGGGGTCAGCGGGTGAGGGGGTCAGTGGGTCAGCGGGTCAGTGGGTCAGCGGGTGAACGCATCAGCGGGTGAACGGGTGAGCTGGTGAGCGGGTAACCAAGCTGCCCCTTCCCCGACTGCCCTAACCCCATATATGGCGCTATGGCTACTCTTTAGTGGAGGAAGCACCGGCTAGACGCCAGCCTAGCTTCTTGCTTGCATCACTCTTGAGCCGACCCAACCCCTCCTTTCCTCATGCCCACCCCCAGGTGTGGCGCTATGGCTACTCTTCAGTGGAGGGCGACGTCACCACCTCCAGCACGTTGCGATCAGCAGGTAAGGCTTGGGCATCAACATTCGTACTTCTCGCCTCCCAGCCATTCCCTTCCCAGCCGCTGGTCCTGCAGGCTGCCAGGTCACCCCGGGATGAGGCGCTCTTTTGAGTCAACTTAAGGGGCACCGTGCGATCGGCGAGTAGGGATTTATCAAGTTCGCACCTCCCAACCTTTGACTTCGCGGGCTGATTTGTAGGCTGTGGCCGGTGGTCCTGTGGACTTCAAGCCACGTCAAGGACCGAGCTCAATTGAGTATCAGGATTCTGAAGCGCTTACCCCCTTCCCCTCCCCTCCCTTCCTTTCCTTCTCTCCAAACCAGCCGATGACCCTGTGGACTTCAAGCCACATCAAGGTCCGAGCTTGAAGTAGTCTCAGGATTCTGAAGTGCTTACCCCCCTCCCCTCCCCTCCCCTCTTTTCCTCCCATCCCCCTCCCCTCCCCATTTCCCCCCTCCCCTCCTTTCCTCCTCCACTCCCCTCCAAACCAGCTGGGGGCCCGGCTGACTCCCAAGGCACCCCCATGGCCGGGCTCAGGTTTGGGCTGCCCCATTCAAATCGTTTACCGCCCCCCCTCTCTCCTCCTCTCCCCTTCTCCACCTCTCTTCCTTCCCCACCTCCCCCCTTCCCCCAAAACAGCTGGGGGCCCGGTTGACTCTCAAGGCACCCCCATGGCCGGGCTCGATCGAGCATCAGTATTTTAACCGTTAACTTGCCCTTCCCCTTCACCCCCCCTCCTTTCCTCCTTCCCTCCTCCCCAAACCAGCCGGGGGCCCAGTTGACTCTCAAGGCACCCCCATGGCCGGGCTCGGGTTTGGGCTGCCTTACTCCCGCTTGCTCGCACAGTACCTGGGCGGCAACATCGAGGTAGGGCGGCAACATCGAGGTAGGGTGGCAACATCGAGGTAGGGCGGCAACATCGAGATAGGGTGGCAACTTCGAGGTAGGGCGGCAACATCGAGGTAGGTGGCAACATCGAGGTATGGTGGCAACATCGAGGCATGGCGGCAGCACCGAGGTAGGGCGGCAACCCCGAGGTAGGGCGGCAACATCGAGGTCGTGCGGCAACTTCAAGGTAGGGCAGCAATGTCAAGGGCTGCAACATCAAGGGCGGCAACACAAGGGCAGCAACATCAGGGAAGGGCGGCAACATCCGGGTAGGTTTGCTGCAGTATGAGGTATGGGATACCTGCCTGCCCTGCTCCCACTTGCTTACTCATCTCCTCGGTGACAACATCGAGGTAAGGGTGGCCTTATGTAGATCCACTAGTTTGCCCCATCCTTTCTCCTTCCCCCCCCACCCCCCCCCTCCCCCCTTTCCCCCCCTCTCCCCCTCCAAATCCACAGATGGTCAGCATTCCTGGATATGGCTCGGATGTGTACGTGAGGGTGCGGCGGGTGGTTGACCAAACAGAAGCAGTGGAGATCTGAGTACACAGTTTAGTTACATGCCAACGCCCATCTCAGTTGCTCTAATCTTCCTATTCTCGTTGGGTGTTGTCCAATGATGGTGCATCCAGACGAAGACATGGAACGGCATGCATATGTGCATGCACAATGATTGTGAAGTACCAATGCACCGATTATTTCAGGATACGAATTAACTGTCCCCAAAATTGTTTGACCACAAACAAATCGGATCGGGCTCCAGCTACCCTGATATTTCTGTTGACACATGTACATTAAGGTATATGGGAAGCAATTTTCGCTGAGTATACATAGCCACGCTTCAACTATCTTGTTGTGGCTATAAGTCGGTGCGATTTCATAGAAAGCGAGTATATGAGCAAGATCTATCGATCCAGTAGCATTTAGCCATCTCAGCAGGACTGGTCAGCGTGGTAATCGGTCGTACTTGTACGACAACCTTGAAGAAAATTGAAGGGGAGATCCAGGGCCGGAGTTCTCAAGAGATGCAGGGTTCGTTACACAAAAGTTCGAAACTTTTAAGAAGTGAGTGCGTGGGTTCCGCTTCTTGTTCATATCTTGGGTTCACGTGGGGTGATTTATGAACTGTGGCCAAAGAACGAGCGATGCTTGAGAACAGACTCTGGAGCGGTTTCATCAGCCAAGCACTCTCGTACAGTCCCCGCGAGTCCGAGGCTCCCCTCCCGAACCGCACCGTGGCTACCATCACCGGCAATGGCCCATGGGCCATGCATTTTTGGCGGCCGTGCTGTACAAAGATTGTGCCCTTTTCAAGCCCAGTTTGTTTTCAGATGAATGCTCCAGAGTCGAGCACATAAATTCACGGGCGAATGGGGCCAATATAGGGTAGTATGGTTTCCTCGTTGGCATTTTCCAGTCTAAATCGAGTGACCATTGTTGTTTGTTTTGCCTACCTGGGGCAACAGTGTAAGGTTTGAGAACGTCCCGTTTGCACGTTTTGAGGTCTCCGTATCAGATTCGGTAATTGTTGCAGATATTTGGTTCTGTGTCGAATGAGCCGTTGCCCGTGCTTTCGGACTAACTAGCTTGTAAATAAACGTGTAACTTAAAAAAATTGACTATTTACTGGACGTCAGGTGTAAAACACGACCGCGGCGCGCTGAGTGGAACTTTCGCACGAAGTTTTGAGAACAGACTCGGGGCCCTTTCGGACCAGTCGGCTGCGTGAACAAATCCGATTGGTGCTTATTTCAACTGGGGGAGGCGTACGTACGAAGGAAGGACCCGTCATCCCCGTACGGCTGTACAGTACTTGCCAGAAACACCGATCGGTCACTGGACAGGTCGTACGATACCTGGTTGCTTGGCTGCTGTCATCCCATCCCATGATTCCCATCCCATCACTCTCCCTCAGTCGTACCGTTCGTACGAAGTTGTGACATGACACGTCTGCGGATTTGTTTCGCGCCTAGGCGGAACCTTGGAGTTGCACTGCCCCCTCCAGCAAGCAGAGAGCAGCATGCTTGACGGGAGGAAGCCATGGCCACGCTGATTCTGTTTCCCTCGTACAATGCGACCAACCATTTCCTCTCCTTCCTTTCTTCGTGGTTCTCTCCAAGCTGAAGCCTGTCTTGCCGATAGTCACCTCATTTGCAGACTTTGTTGAGCTTTTCTTCCCTTCGCCACAGAAGCAGCTTCTAGGTCGGTTTCGCGGATTGCTGTACTAGCGGCCAGGTCAGCTGTCGAACCAGCCACGTCATTCCCGTCTGCAGAACTCCCTTCTCCAACTGGTGAAGGGACAGGTTCGGCTAGTGCAGTGAGTACGACAGAAGGGCTTTTGCTTGTCCGAGTTACGAAGACACTCTTCAGTGTCAGACAACGGGTGGACACGGAAAGAGAGACCTGCGATGTGCAACAGTTGCACGCCTCAACCTTCCCCCTGGGGCACTTTTTGAACGAGCGAAGAGAGCAGAGCAAGATATTTTACCGTGAAGTAGCTCGCCATTGTGGACATTGAAGGAAAGAAAAAGAGGACACAGCTGGTCCAGGACAGCTCGTTTTATCTCCCACGTTTCGCTCTCCACGCGTGTCGTCTGGGTTGCCACGGGCTTTGATCGTGGTCTGGAGACATAAAGGCACGCCTTACCCTCATTGCCTCGAGTTCCCGTACCACTGCGTTATCGGAATAGTACTCACTGTATATCGTAGTGGGGCATCCTCCCTAAATAAGTGTTGCCTAGTTCCGTCCGTCCAGACGTCTTCGCCAGCACCTTGTGCTTAATCGGCGAAAAATCTTCAACTGGTAACCACGTAACCACTACCAGCCATGGATCACGATATGAGCTCCATGGGCCACGATATGAGCTCCATGGGCGGCGGAGGAGGCTCCGCATCCGCCGGCGTGGACACCTCCAGTCCTAACTACGACCCGGACGCTCCCACCAACAGCACCAGCAGCGCAACCGGCGGGAGCGGGTCCATGTCGATGATGATGATGCAGATGTGGTTTTACTGGGGCCCGAAGGTGACGATTCTCTTCGAAAACTGGACGACGAGCGGGTGGGGGTTCTACCTGCTCGCGTGCTTCCTCGTGGTCGTCTTCTGCGTGCTCCACGAGTTTCTGACTTCGTTTCGACTGAAGCTGTCCGCCACTCGCCGCTGCCGCGTGAAAGACGCCGAGCAAGGGTAAGCGTTTCTGACATGTTACCCTCCCTCCCCCCCTCCCCCCCACCCCCCTGTCCTCTTCTGCGTGCTCCACGAGTTTCTGACGTTGTTTCGACTGAAGCTGTCCGCCACTCGCCGCTGTCCCGTCAAAGACGCGGAACAAGGGTAAGTAAATTCGGCGTGTTTCCATTCCTTCCCCCCCCCCGCCCCCCCTCCCCCCCCTTTCCTCCTCCCTCCCCCCTCCTCTCTCCCACTTCCTCCCACTTGCCTCTTTTCACCAAGTCGTCCGCCTCGTTGCTCCATTGCCGCAGACCTCTCTCGCCTCTTCCCATCGCCCCTTGATCGCCCTCCCCTTCCTCACACTCCTCACTGCTCATCCCTTTCCCCTGCACCCTCACTCTCACCGCTCCTGGCCTCACCTGTCTCTCCTATTCCGTACTCTCACTGACCCCCAATCATCCCTACCACCCCCGTTCGCTACACTCACTGCCGTTACTGCTTCCACTCATCGGTTTTATCGCTCTCAATCACCTGGCCTTACCTGTCTCCCCCTTTTCCCGCACTCTCACTGACCCCCCATCATCCCTACCAACCCCCACTACTGCTCCCACTCATCGGTATTATCGCTCCAACTCACCTGACCTCCCCCCATCTATCCTCTCCAGTGCTAGCGACGGCGTCGGCAAGAAGTCCCGCCAGTGGCGCTCCCTCCTTGACCACCTTGCTGTGACTGGCAAATGCGCTCTCAAGCTCACAGTCAGCTTCTGCTCCCAATAATTCTCTCCATCGCTCCCACGCACCCCACCCTCCTGAATCCCCCCCCTCTCCATCGCTCCCTGCTCCCTCTTTTTACCCTCACCAGTGCTAGTGACGGCGCTGGCAAAAAAGCCCACCAGTGGCGCTCCCTCCTTGACCGCCTGGCTGTAACGGCAATATACGCACTCAACCTGACATTCAGCTACGCTATAATGCTCATCGTTATGAGCTTTAACATCGGCCTCTTTATTGCGGTGGTTCTCGGCCTCACTATTGGCTTCTTCTTTTTCGGAGCCAAGAGGCGGAAGAACTCGTCTGAACGGCCGGAGAATGAGGAGGTGCTTGAAGAAAACTGCTGCGGCGGTGGGACTTCTGATGCTTGCTGCACTGCTCCATAGAGGGGATGTTGTTGGGGTTTTTAAAACTGGTATAAGAAACAAATCCTTGTAGATAAGGGTGGGTAAATGAGGGCGTTTCCACAAGGATGTATCTTTGATGTGGGTTTGTTCGTAAATTGTGATTGTTCTCGTAAGTAGTGACCACCCTTGCTCATATGCACAAAACGAGGAGCAGCCAGATGCCAGAAGTGGCAGTACTGATGCAATAGAGTTATCAGAAGGGTCTAGTTTGTGCTTTTGTGCGTCTTGTGCAATTTACAGCAATGCAGTGCCAGGTTTTATTTCATCGAATTTAATCTCGCGCCTTGTATCCAAAATCGGGTGCGCGAGAAGCGCATATGCCTTATCCCGTTTGTTGCGTTCTTCCTGACAATGAGTCGCCGAATTGTGGGAGGATATGCCGCCAAAATTGTGTGACGGTTCTCCTCGAATCGCTACTGCGGCTCGGTTTGATCTGGTCTTGGTGAGCATGGTTTTCAAAACTTGCAGCCCTGTTCCCACAACGAATTTCCCTATTTTTCAAGGTCGTCACACTTCATGTTTCGGTTGTCGGTGCCCAGGAGAAACGAGTGTATTCCACGAGGCATATTGTGGCGAGAGAATCCAGAACAGGCCTTCAAGTTCTTTCGTGCTGGAATCTGATGGAACGACGTGCCGCTAAAATCAAATCATCCAACCGAACCTAACCCAAACCTATCCAGTTCTCCACACATTTTCTTCCATCATTTGCGAAAGCCTGAAACTGCTGCTGAAACTGAAGCTCATAGCTCTCTCAAGGTTGGAGCTTCTCAGAGTTCTTAGGTTGAAGCTTGCCCGCTCTCCCGACCCGCGTGTCCTCGCCTTCCGCTATCTGCTCTACGATACCCTTTGAGCCACCTCATTCCTGTCATCACGTCTTCCGCTCCGCTCGACAGGCTAGTCAAGGGACTCGCGCCGACTAGGCTACAGCCGGCAGTTTGCAGTAGAACAGGTTTACAAACGCCACGCAGGTTTCGCGATATTGTACCTTGCAGCTAGCCACGTCGCTAAGGGAGAAAGGGGGTTAGACTCAAATCGAGGTGCGATATCATCATTTTTAATTCCTTCTAGCGTCGCGCGTCGCGTTCTGACGTCTTCTGTCCTCCCTTCTCGTACCTCGCCACATTGCAGAGTCGTATACCACCGAAGCGCCTTAGGTAGCGTCGCGGCGGCGAAGTAATCACCCAGTCAGTTACCGCCCCAGCCACTCTCATGACCCACAAGTTCTTCTCGACGGCGCGGAGGCTATTTTAGTGTCAAAACATTGGGAGCTATTTCCGCTGAAATCCCTGGAGGTGGTTCTTTAGAAGACGCCGAAGTTTCCTGAAATCCTGAAGGCAATCTCTAAACTTACTCGAGAGCCACACGCGATCCTTGGGGGCCGCCACTTATCGTTTTTAAAACGAGAGACTAACTGCTTTTCTGTGGCCGCCACTTACTAGTAGTTATTTTTGTCTGCTTTTATCGCAGCCCCGACCGGCTGGAAGCCGCCAGCACTCTTCATTAAGGACCGCGCGACCGGCAGGAGGATTCTTTTTTAACCGCTAACCGTGAAACCGTGTAACAGCGTAATCGTGAGCGTAACCGTAAGTGAAGTCAATAGGGTAACCGTTAGTCACGACATTGCGCGATGGATCATGATATGATGGATCACGATATGAGTGGCATGGGTCACGACACAAATGCCATGGGTCACAACATGACGGCCGTGGGTCACAACATGACGGCCATGGGTCACAACATGATGGCCGTGGATCACAACATGACGGCCGTGGGTCACAACATGACGGCCGTGGGTCACAACATGACGGCCGTGGGTCACAACATGACGGCCGTGGGTCACAACATGACTGCCATAGCTCACAACATGAGCGGCTCTACTCCAACTACTAGCATGTCGATGACCGGCGACGGCGGAATCTGCACCGGTGGAGCCTGCGGCGGAGGAGCCAGCGGCGACGGGAGCGCGTCAATGTCGACAATGGCGATGACGCCGACAACGGGGACAATGGCGTCGACGGGGATGACGCAGATGTGGCTCTACTGGGGCCCGACCGTGACGATCCTCTTTGAGAACTGGAGGACGAGCGAGTGGGCGGTGTATATCTTCGCGTGCTTCGCCGTGCTTGCCTTCTGCGTGCTCCACGAGTTCCTCACGTCGCTGAGGCTGAAGCTCAGCCAGGCCGCCAGCGGCCGCTGCCGCGTCAACGACGTCGAGCAAGGGTAAGCGTTCCTTACATGTTACCATGTCCCTTCCCCCCTCCCCTTCCCCCCTCCCCTTCCCCCCTCCCCTTCCCCCCATCTCCCCTTCCCCATGTACCATGTTACCACTACCCCCCCATCTCCCCCCTCCCCTTCCCCCCCCCACCATCCCGTCTGCGTGCTCCACGAGTTCCTCACGACGCTGAGACTGAAGCTGGCCGCCACTGGCATTCGCCAGCGGAGTTGCCGCGTCAACCGCGTCGAGCAAGGGTGAGTGGTTATGACGTGGTTCCCTCCCTATTCCTCCTCCTCCCCTCCCACTCCTGCACCCTTCCTCCCCCCACCCCACTCCTCATCTCTCCCCTTCTGCACCTCACCTCGCATGTTCCATCCCTTCTTTTCCTAACCTTGCCCCGTTCCTTATCGCTAACCCTTCACCCCACTCCTCATCTCCCCCCTCTGCGCTCTTACTCGCCTGACCCGTCACCCTCACCAATCACCCCTTCTGCTCCCTCCCGCTGACCCCTCATCATCCCTATGACTCCGGCTTGCTGCTCTCATTACCTCCGTTGCTCCATCTCACTACTTCCATCACTCCCACTCACCTGGCTTCTCCCCTATCCGCTCCAGTGCTAAGGGTGGCGCCAGCAAGACTTCCCGCGACTGGCACCCTCTCCTAGACCGCCTCGCTGCAACCGGCATATACACGCTCAACACCACATTCAGCTACACCATCATGCTTATTATCATGAGCTTTAATATCGGTCTCTTCATCGCGGTGGTTCTTGGTCTCTCTATTGGTTTCTTCTTGTTTGGATCGAAGAGGCAGGGGAACTCGCCGAATAACCAGGAGTTCCAAAAGGTGCAGGAACAAAACTACTGTGAAACTTCTGGTGATTGCTGCGCCGCCCCATAAGGTGCAACTGTATGGGAGTACTGACACCGTGGTTTGGAAAACACTGATCCTGTACAGACAGACGAAGAGAGTAAGGGGAGGAGATGGATTAGAAGAGGGAAATGCTGATGCCAGACCCATGAGCAAGATGCGGTTGCTAGGTGAGTAGGATCTGTTGTACGGTGTGCACGTGTTGCGTGTGTTTTGTATGTGCATGTCAACTATGGTAATATTGTAGCAGAAATGGCTTTTCCTGTAGTCGGGGATGATTGTGATATTGCAACACACCCAATTGAAGCACATAGCAAACATGTGTTCAGGTTTCAAGCTGCCAGTTTTTCATGTAGTGGGCGGGTGGAGGGCACCAATGATGTGTGAGATATCGGAGCCTTTTTTGGTGGGAATAGGAACAGCTGGCCGCGGCTGGTGTAACAAATTGTTGTGCTAAAACCCGAAATCTGAGCCAAGGGTATTACGCCTAGTAACGCGAAGGGGTGCTTGGGAGAAGCGAGAGCGTGGATTGGCTGACGAAGCGTGTCCCTGAAGTAACCACAGTCCCACCCTGCATGGCCCTTCTTCCTTTCCTCTGGTGGCTGACCACCAAAGGCGCTCAAATACACCCCCATGGCCCGCTCCCTGATTCGTTACGTTCGCAACTGATTTCGCAGAGCCGCGCTGAGCCGTTCGAACCTCTCCCCCCTGCGCACAGGCTGCGCCTGCTTCAGTCTTGCGCGCTGGAAAACTGCCAAGGTGTTGCGCCGACTGTCTTTCATCGCATGCCACTCTCCCTGCTTCCTCCCGCTCTCCCCCGCTTTCCCCCCTCTTTTCCCCCACTTTCCTCCGCTTCACCACGCCTTCATTGCCAGCCGCTCCCCTCCCGCCCCCTTCTCCCCCACCCTTCCCCTCCGTTTCTGCCTGCTCCCTAGGGTGTAAGTAAATACACCTGCCTCTTTTTCGCCTCCTCTTCTCCGGCTCCTAAGGCCGTCTCGCTCGTCTTAGGGTTAGTCCGCGTCCTCTAAAAACACTACCTAGCAGAAGAAGCAGCAGCCATGGTGTCCCTTAAGCTCCAGAAGCGGCTCGCGTCGAGCGTGCTGAAATGCGGGCGGAACAAGGTGTGGATGGACCCCAACGAAGTGAACGAGATCTCCATGGCCAACTCCAGTGCGTCTCCTCTCTACACCCTGACTCATTATTAGGATTCTCGTTAGCGCGTATGTCGTTCGGGTGTCGTTGACGTCTGCAGGTTAGCTCTCCCTATGTCTTACCACGCAGATCGTTGTGTCATCTCCAAACTGGTGAAGGACGGATTTATCATCCCCAAGCCGCAGGAGATGTTCGGAAACTCTTGAATTATGTGCGTCCTCCCCCCCCCCCCCTCCCTCTGTTCTCCCCCTTCTTCCCCCTCCCCCCTTCGCCCCCTTCTTCCTCCCCAGGATCCGCAAGCTCGTCAAGGACAGCTTCATCATCCGCAAGCCGCAGAAGATGTGTTCTGCGTCTTATTGTGTACCTTACTCTCCCCCCCTTTACCACTCCCTCCCCCCCCCCCCCCCCCCTCCTCCCCTCCCCTCCAGGGCAAAACATCCGCAAGCTCGTCAAGGACGGCTTCATCATCCGCAAGCCGCAGAAGATCCACTCCCGCTTCCGCGCCCGCCGCCTGCTCGAGGCCAAGAGGAAGGGCCGACACACCGGGCATGGTAAGGTTGATAGAAATAGCGCTTGACAGAGTCTGACCTGGCGCGGGCTGCTTGATAGAGTAGCAATAGTCTAGTGGTAAGGTGCCGCCGCCTGCTCGAGGCCACGAGGAAGGGCCGACACACCGGCGGGGAAAGGCCACGAGTTAGGGCGAAGAGTTAGGGCGAAGAGTTAAGACGAAGACGAAGGGCCGACTGACCGATAGGGGAAAGCGCCCGCCGACTGTTCGAGGCCAAGAGGAAAGCAGACAAGACCGCCCACGGTAACAACTAGGTTCTCTTCAAATGTGATAGTGATTCGTAGTGATAGTGACTATAGCGACAGTGAGCTCCGTCGAAAGGCGCCCGCCGACTGCTCGAGGGCAAGCGGGAGGGCCGACACACCGTGCGCCTTTCGGGAGGGCCGACACATCGGGCGCCCTTCGAGCGCCTTTCGGGAGGGCCGACACATCGGGCGCCCTTCGAGCGCCTTTCGGGAGGGCCGATACACCGTGCGCGATTCGTTCAATAGATTCAGTGATGGACAGTGATAGTGGTAACTAGGATGTATTTTGAGTCGACTCAAAATACACATGGACAGTGATAGTGGTAACTAGGATCGTGGCAGAGACCGCATGCGCGGGCTATCGCTGTAGGCCCTTCGGGAGGCGCTTCCTGTCCTCTAGGCATTCGGAGTGTGTTTCCGAGAAATTTCGAAAGCACTCGCCGTCCCCTAGGCATCTGGGACCCGATATTAAGCGCTGCTGACTCCGAGTAGCGGTAGCTTTGGGTTAGAAATAGGCTTGTCGAATCAAGCGACCGATTACGCCAGGATGAGCTGTGGTTGAAGATGCGAGATCCTGGATATGCCAGCGTTCGCCCCAGTCGCTGTTTTGAGCTCATCTCGGAGTGGGTGTTTTCTACAGTAAATTCGCGATATTACTCACCATTTGGAAGGAGTGGCAGTTTCTGGATCCGCCGTACTTCCCCGTATCGTCCGTAGGCTCCCGGGTGCGTGATAGGAGTCTAGTTTTGAGGCGCCTCAAAACTAGACTCCTATCACGCGGTTTTTGAGGCGCCTCAAAACTAGACTCCTATCACGCGGTTTTTGAGGCGTCTCAAAACAGTTTCTGGATCCGCCGTACTTCCCCGTATCGTCCGTAGGCTCCCGGGTGCGACCGGTTGCAGACATTACGCGAACGTCGGCTGGTTTAAGTCTTCGGGCAGTTTTAGGTGTAGCTGGCCGTTTCTCCACGAGGTAGGAGGAGCGGAGTCGAGCTAGCATAGGTTTCTGAGTCCACTCAGAAGTATTTTTGGGCAAACCTACGTCTAGCTGGCCGTTCCTTCCGGAGCAGGAGGAGCGGAATTGAGGCCCTCGTGCGAAGTCGACCGACTGGTGAGGCGCCTCAACATTTGAGTTAAGCTGATTTTTGAGAATTCTCGAAAACCAACTCACCTAACTTACCTCCAACTTACCTCCAACTTACCTCCATCTTGCCTCCTGCTGACTCAGCATGACTTCTGAGTCGACTCAGGAGTCATCTTCGAAATGCGCACTCTGTTCATGCTGACTCAGCATGATAATGCTCAATGCTTCTGATGCCGGGTGCACCGCCGCGGCACCCGGGAGGCGCCGCGGTACCGCGGGAGGCGCGGCGGTACCGCGGTACCCGGGAGGCGCGGCGGTACCGCGGTACCCGGGAGGCGCGTCTCCTCAGGTGCAGCGGCTTCTGTTGATGCCAAGTATCCATCAACTCGCTATCCATTAACCCACTGTGACCCCGTCCCCCACCCCATGCCCCCCTACTTTCTGATCACTCGCGTAGGTAAGCGCCACGGTACCCGGGAGGCGCGTCTCCCCACGAAGGTGCTGTGGCTGCGCCGCATGCGCGTGCTGCGTCGCATGCTCAAGCGCTATCGTGAGGCGAAGAAGATCGACAAGCACCTGTACCACGAGCTCTACATGAAGGTACGACGAGTGGGCTTTAAGTTGGGTGCAAGGGCTTTGAGTGCAGGTGAAGAGAGGTGAGGAGGGGTGAGAAAAGGTGAGGAGGAGTGTATAGAGAGGGTGAAGTCAGGGTTTGGAGTGATGGCGAAGGGAGGAGGTGAGTGAAGACCAACCAGCACCTGTACCGCCGTGTACACGGCTGCGAGAAGCAGCCGTGTTTCATACTCGCGCTCGTTCCTCTGTATCACATTCGTTTCTATCTTCATTTAGGTGAAGGGTGGCGTGTACAAGAACAGGCGCGTGCTCATGGAGACCATGCACCCTGAGAGTATTCATACTCGTTACTGTGCTCTCCGTTCTCGTTTCTAACCTCCAGGTGAAGGGTGGCGTGTACAAGAACAAGCGCGTGCTGATGGAGAGCATCCACAAGCTCAAGGCGGAGAAGGTTCGCGAGAAGACGCTCACCGACCAGTTCGAGGCGCGCCGCGCCAAGAGCAAGGCGTCCCGGGAGCGCAAGATCGCGCGGCGGGAGGAGCGGTTGGCGCAGGTGAGATTCCCATGAGCGGAAGGAGAAGGAGGGGAGGGGAAGGAGAAGGGTTTCGGGATTGTACAGGTGTTGTTGTGATAGAACTTGGTTTTGAGGCGGCTTCAAACGGGTCAGTTTGGGGCGTGCACGCCAAGAGCAAGGCGTTCTGGGAGCGCAAGATCGTGCGGTGGGAGGAGAGGTTGGCGCAGGTGAGAGGACGGGGGGTGTTTTGTGATTAAAGACTGGATTTCTGTGGTTCTTGAAGGGTGTTTAGGCGGGTTCAAGGCATGCTGCGTCAAGAAGAGTAAGGCTTCCAGGAGAGGAAGACGTGCGGTGGGAGGAGAGGGTCGGGAGGAGAGGGGTGGGAGTAAGGCTGGTGAGGCGAGGTGAGATAATCTCACCTGCGCCACCCGGTGCCTGGTGGTTTTAGACTGGCGTATTGTGGTTTTGACAGATGGGTTCAGTGCGGTGAAACACATGATGCGTGAGGTGTGCAGGCTGCTGGTACTTTCCTTTCTGCCCCAACTCTCACTTACTCCCAACCTTTTTTTTCAGGTTGTCTCACCTTTCCCTCACTTGTCATGTTTTCCATCCATCTTGTTTTCTGCAGGGCGTTCAGGAGCCTGTTGCTACGGAGGCTGCTGCTTTTTTTGCCTCGTGCCTCAAATTTACTCCTTTCTTTCCGCCCATGGATTGTTCCCTCCCTTGCCTCCCGTGTTTTCTGCAGGGTGTTCAGGAGCCTGCTGCTACGGAGGCTGCTCCTGCGGCCAAGAAGTGAACTTTATAACATGTTACGGAGAAGGCTTGATGGTACTGACGAATTTAGATGTGTTAAGATGATGCTGGGTTTTGAGATTGGCTGTGCTGAGCATAGGGTTTGTGGTACACCAATGTTCATGCTTACACCCAAATCTCATTTTCAAGTGATTTTCACTGCACTATCTTGTACAGGCTTCTGTGATATGATATGGAAGCGAGTACGAGGATACTTTTTTCCCTTAGCCAAATATTGGCTGCGTTCTGCAGGCAGAAAAGGGAAGTGCAGATTGCATCAGAGCACCTTCCGAAAGCCTGATTTTTTGCTTCGGTTCGAGGGTCAGCCTGCAAAATTTCGTCCAAACCTGGCACAAGGTACCCAAACCTAGTTACATCAACATGCCTGCAGAACAGGTCCATGTACAGATGACATCTACGTCAGGGAAACACCCCCCTCGCTTCCCTCCCTGGCAAATTTAACGCAAAGGTGACGCAATGCTGACGTTCGCTAAATCGCGGAGTTCACCTCAATTTGGCTCCTCTCTCAATGTGGCGTTACATCAGCCTCAATTTGGCTCCTCTCTCCTTTCGCTTGCGCTTTCCACAGTTTGGCGCGTTGCTTCCAAGCGAGGTTTGGAAAGTGCACCTGGTTTGAGTGGTAACCAGTGCTCTCGAAGTCGCTTGAGGAGCTTCCTCAATGTCGACGTCGACGTCGACGTCAAATGCCTGTAGAACACAGCCATTATATTGCAGGCGGTAGCAGCTAAGTACACACCAACTTCGTGGGGTCCGGATTCGCTATGAGCAGCTGAGGGAATGCGGATACTAAGACGATGTTACACCAGATCACTTCTAGATATATGTCTTAGAAACTTAGGACACGAGCCTCTTAAACTTAGGAGGCTAGGTAGGCTAGGATACTAGAAGTGACGCCATGGAATATCGTGAGGAGAAGTTTATCTAGGGGTAGGCAAAAGTGACGAGAAAGAAGGGTTCGAATAGGAAGAGAGGGGAGTACAAGGAGGGGTTTGTACCCCCTACAGAAAGGTTCAGTAACAACCTACCAAGCCTATATTAAATTATAACTTATATAATTTTAACACACCCCCTAGGCTTGGTAGTCGCACACCCACCCAACCCACCCCCTAACCCCGCACACCCTCAAGCTCGTGCTTAGCCGGGTATCTGACCCTCGTGCAAAGCGTTGACACACCCCCGTACACGAGGCAGCCTACGGCGTCTGGGCGGGTCAGCGACAAGCAGCGGCGGAGCTCTGGCTCAAGGCGGCTGGGTCGCCGACAACAGGCGGCGACCGCCGCGGCTGAGGGCTCTCGGTGATGTGGCAACGTCCGGGCAGAAGACAGCAGCTGCGACAGGAGGAGGGGAAGACGCAGGGGGAAGGGAGAATGGGGGGGGGGGGGGGGGGGCGGGGCGAGTCTTCAGCGACGCGCCATAAATGGCGCGGCGCTTACTGGCGGGAGGACGTCGTCCTGAGGGACGCCCGTGGCTGGCGAGCGGGCGGCAGGCCCGGCGACGCCACAGATGTCGCTCGGCCGGCCGCAGCCCGACGATGCCGTCGGCTGCCGTAGACGCCGCCGCAGCGCACCGTCAATGTCGCAGCGGTGAGGCGGACGGGCGACGGCTGCACCAAGGGGCCGTCGCGACACCTTGGCGCCGCGACGGCAGGCAACGAGGGGCCGTCGCGACACCTTGGTGCCGCGACGGCGGGCAACCAGGGGCCGTCGCGACACCTTGGTGCCGCGACGGCAGGTAACAAGGGGCCGATGCAACATCCTGGCGTCGCGACGGCAGGCAGGCAGAAAACCGCGAAGGCTGCGAATGCAGCAGGAGTACGCAACGGGTACGTAGGGAGAGGGTCCGGTGGACACGACCGGCTCTGATACCATCTTAGAAACTTAGGACACGAGCCTCTTAAACTTAGGAGGCTAGGTAGGCTAGGATACTAGAAGTGACGCCATGGAATATCGTGAGGAGAAGTTTATCTAGGGGTAGGCAAAAGTGACGAGAAAGAAGGGTTCGAATAGGAAGAGAGGGGAGTACAAGGAGGGGTTTGTACCCCCTACAGAAAGGTTCAGTAACAACCTACCAAGCCTATATTAAATTATAACTTATATAATTTTAACAATATGAAGTTTGGATGCACTATAACGTAGATGGAGCAACAGGCCCAAAACATGCTTTAGCTAGCAACCCCTTGGAGAACAATTTTCAGTCACACGCACCAGAGAGCCTATCAATCCGCTCAAGGCAGGCTTGTGCGCGGCAATCTCCTGGTCAATAACTTGAAGCCGTGAGTCCGCTCGCGACACCCCCCTTGTCAGAAATTCCCTCGAGAGCGCATCCAATTGCACGACTTTAATAATTGCACAGTACAGCAGATCTATGTGATAAATACATGGACTACACCTCGTCACATGCGCCAGAAAGCCTATCAATCCGCACAAACTCATCATCAAGACTATTCTCAGGCTTGCGCGCAGCAATCTCCTTGTCGATAACTTGAAGCCGCGAGTCAGCTCTTGACATCCCCTTCGTCAGAAATTCCCTCGAGAGAGCATCCAAGCGCGCCACGACTTCAGTCATGTGCGGGCGCGAGGATGGAGGCATGTCGGTGCATCGGAGAGCGAGCTCGACCACTTGGAAAAGTAGCTCGTCCGGCGTAGCACTGAGGTGGGGGTCTCTGAGACCCTCGGCGTCTTGAGCTTGCACGCAACGCGCAGCCTGTAACGGGGATGGCGAAAATATTGGGGGGGGGGGGAGGAGGGGTGAGGGATGGGCAAAATATTGTGGGCGCGAGGACGGAGGCATATCGGTGCATCGCAGAGCAAGCTCGACCACCTGAGTGTGGGAGAAGGGGGGGTTGGGGGAGGGTGAAAGCGATTCGGTGCAGGCATGCGCGAGTATGGAGGCATGTCAGTGCAGCGCAGAGCAAGCTCAACCACCCACAAAAGAAGCTCGTCCGGCGCGGTACTCCTCAGATGGGGGTCTCTGAGACCCGCGGCATCTCGAGCTTGCACGCAACGAGCGGCCTGTAACGAGGATAGCAAGAGATTGTGGTTGCTGAAGTATGGAAGTAAGGATCGTGGTGCGCAGTGGAGGGTAGTGTGGAAGAAACACATACTATGCATTAAAGACACATGCATTATGTTTGCTAAGAAATCACATGTACTGTGCTCACCCAGTCTTTAATGTTGGTGTCTTGGCCCGACTCTTGAATCACAGTAGGTTTTGTCAGCATCACCTCCAGCATCAGCACGCCAAAGCTGTTAGGGGTAGGGAGGATTAACATAAACTATATATCTTGGAGCACAAGCTGTTGGTGTCTTTCCTGTGCCAGTCTCTTGAATCTCCATCGGCTTTGACAGCATCACCTCCAGCATCAGCACGCGAAAGCTACGAGGGGTAGGGAAGATCAACAGACACTTAGTATCTCAGCTCACTGCGTGACCTTTCCTCTGTGCCAGTCTCTTGAATCACAATAGGCTTAGTCAGCATGACGTCCGCCAAAGCTGTGAGGGACAGGCGAGATGAACAAAGAAGAAGAGAGATTGGTGGGGAAGCTTTTGAGTGATTGGTGCTTCCCCACCAACTCAAAAGCAAACAAGAAGAGAGATTTTGCAGGGTGTTTTTGAGAACTCTCGAAAACACCCTGCAAAACTAACTCAAAAGCAAACAAGAGAGATTGGTGGGGAAGCCACACGACGGTGCACGTCAGCCGTGGGGGTGGTTTTGTTGGTGGAGTGGAGTGCACTTCTGAGGCCTTCAGAGGTGCCTCAAAAGGCTTACCATGCACGTCAGCCATGGGGGTGGCCTTGTTGGTGGAGTGGTGCTCAGCCAGGGTTCACCAAAAGGCCACGTGATAGAAGATCTGTTTTGAGATCTCAAAACGAATTTTCTGCTCTTGGGTCGACTCAAAAGCAGATCTGTTTTGAGATATGGATCTCAAGGCAATTCTTATTTTGCAGACATTTTGAGGCCTTTTGAGACGCCTCCAAAGGCTTAACTGTCCACGTCAGCCATGGGGTTGGCTTGAATTGACCCATCTGCATGCACCTGATCATTCACCTGGGCCCACCGGCCACGGGTTTGGCTTTGTTTTTTCCCACTTGCTGACACAAGCCACCTACCTGTGCACGTCAGCCATGGGGGTGGCCTTGTTGGCGCGCATTCTGCTTTAGGGGGGCCTCAAACGCGTACCTATGGACGTCAGCCATGGGGGTGGCCTTGTTGATGCGCATTCTGCTTTAGGGGGGCCTCAAACGCTTACCTATGGACATCAGCCATGGGGGTGGCCTTGTTGGTGCGGGAGTAAGCGGGGTCCACATAGCCCGGAGTGCCGACCACTCTGGTGGGATTCACCGTGGTGCCCTCCGTCATGCGCACCAGCCCAAAGTCCGACACCTTGGCCTGGAGAAGGGGGAGGAAGGTGAAGGCAGAGGGGGGGGATAACGGGGCGATATGAAGCGATGCGTTGGATTCACCGTGGTGCCCTCCGTCATGCGCACCAGCCCGGAATCAGACGCCTTCAGCTGGAGAAATGTGTCGAGGAGGGACATGGGCGTAAGAAATTGCAGTCACGCGCACCAGTCCCAAGTCCTACACCTTGGCCTACGAAGGGAAGGCAGTAAGGGAGAAGGGGCTGATGCACAGGCACTCGTGTGAGTCACTGTGGCGCCCTCCATCTTGCACACCAGACCGAAGCCTGACACACGTGCCTGGAGAAGGGGGATGCAGTGAGGGGGATAAGAGGGCGACCAAAGCCACTCATTGTTGTAACATATATATCTATACAACATGCATGCCTAGATTAGGAGGTGTAGTCATTCTAATTATTGGGGGTTGTTGGTTGGGTTGACCAACCCCACATTTGGGTTGGTCAAGATTGGATTTGGTCCTAGACATTTGGTTGGCACTATTCCAACCAAATGGTCCTTGGTCCTAGGAACCAACCAATCACCAAGCACCACACTTTGTGGTTGCTTGCCTTCCAAGCAATCTCTCTCATTGGTCCACATTGTGGCCAATCGGAGAGCACCACACTTTGTGGTTGCTTGCCCTACAAGCAACCTCTCCCATTGGTCCACTTTATGGCCAATAGGAGAGCTTCCCTTCCAACTCTTTCTTGCTCCTTGTTTTGTACAAAAGAGCCTCTTGGCTCCCTACTCAATTCAATCTTTTTTCTTCCAAGCTAATTCCTTCACTCATTGGATTCACAAAGCGACCTTTGCTAAGGTGAGGGGGTAGGGGAGGGGGTGGAAATTAGATATTGGTGTTTTGTGCACCGGGAGAACGTGAAACACTTTCGCTTGTAGGGAAATTTGCCATTATATCAACGTCATTGGTGTTTACCAACAAATACCTGCTCATGGAAAGAACACTGTTCACCCATACCGAACCTTCCTCCTCATTCCCCTCCCCTCACCTGCATGTTAGCATCGAGCAGCACGTTGGCGGGCTTGATGTCTCGATGCACGATGTCAAACTGGTGCAGGTACTCCAACCCCCGCGCCACCCCCGCCAGCACCTCCATGCGCTGCTGCAGCGTCAAAGTGCCTTTTTGGGTCCCTGCAAAAGGGGAAAGTGCGGTGAATTAGAACAGATCGGTGAAAGAGAATTAAACAAATACGTTCTTTTATACGTCAATCGTAAACGAGCACTGTCAACTCTACTTGGCACTGCTACAGCATTATCGCTCTAGCATACGCATCTGTAGTTGGCAACAAAAGACTTAGTTATTATAACCAGCCTCTGTATTGCTTAATTTGCGACAGTGAAAGCATGACACATCTCACGACTTTTGAGGCGCCTCAAAAGTCAGTGACACATCTCACATCTCAGTGAACAGCCTCAAAAGTCAGTGACACATCTCACATCTCAGTGAACAGCCTCAAAAGTCGCTTAATTTGCGACAGTGAAAGCATGACACATCTCGCGCAGAAACCTGGCTTTCAAGGTCACTCCAAACAGATTGAGCTCCGCTACTTCTTCATTCGTGAGCAGCTTGCTTTAGAAAATACATCTCACGCTCGCCAATGTTGCCTCTTCCGCTGATCTTGCGGACATCTTCACAAAGGCCCTCCATTGTGACATGAACTGGTGACTATGACCCTCATTTTGATTTAACCCTACTTTCCACTTCATAAGGTGTTCTCTCGCACAAAGTGTCTAAGGAAAAAAAAGTGTTACTTGGCGCTTCTTATTAAATAATTCCTAGCTTCCCCATCCTCTTCAGCCTCACATACCTCCACTGAGGTACTTCTCGAGGTCCCCATTGGAGCAGAACTCATAGATGACGATCTGCTCGTGGTGCTCTGTTGCCATGTCCATATCCACACAGTACCCCAGCAGCCGCACCAGGTGAGGATGGCTCTTCGACGCCATCTCCTCCACCTAGAAGGGAGAGCATGGGGAAGAGGAAATGGCGTCGAAGAGCCATCGACAAGCATGAAGAGAATGAATGATGGCTCTTTGGGAAGAGGAAATGGCGTCGAGGAAATGGCAAGCATGAAGAGAATGAATGATGGCTCTTCGGACGACAAGGCAAGCAGGGGACAAAAAAAAACTTATCCAGCACAATCTTCGTCAACTCTGGGATTTCAAATACCACTACTCTCCACAACCATCCTCATTGAGAAACCTTCAAAATCTTCAAAATTGAAACGTCATTGAGTCATCCACACACTGCCTTCGCCTGCACTCACCTCTCTTTGCCCACACCCCCAAGGGATCATCATGAGACAAACAGCCTCCCATACTCCCTAGCAATCTCTAGCTCATGGCCTTCAACCCACACGCACCTCTCGCTTGAAGTCGTTTGTGAGTATCTTGGCTCGCTTCACGGCCCACACCACAGAGGGGTCAACAGGAGACACTCCCCGATACACCTCGCCATACCCTCCCGACCCAATGTGGTTCGCCTGCGCCCAGTTGTTTGTCGACTTGGAGACAGTGTCAAAGGAGAAGCGCTGGCACATGTGGGCATGGCTTGGCATAGATGAAACTTCGTCCGCATGCGCATCACTCGCGCCATACTCTGGCTCATGTGGCCCTGGAGGTGGGGGGGCGGCAGCAACGGATAAGATGGAAGATGAAACGGATAGAGTCGCACTTGGAGACAGTACCAAAGGAGTAGCGCGGGCACATGTGTGCATGGCTGTGTATGCCTGCTGTCGCCCGGTCACCCCCGTCGTGATCTGGGTTGTAACGCCTGGGTGGAGTGGAATCTATTTTTGAGACGCCTCAAAAATAGACTCCTCGTGCAAGGGATGGGATGCAAGCTTTGCAAGCTGACAGGGTTACATGCGGGTGGCTCTTGAGTGAGGAGTCTATTTTTGAGGCGCCTCAGAAATAGACTCCTCACGCATGATCTGGGTTGTAACGCCTGGGCGGAGGGGGGGGCAAGGGATGAGATGCAAGCTGACAGGGTTACATGCGAGTGGCTCTTGAACCACGGAAAGGCCACAGACAATTCTCTGGCTCGTGAGGCCCTGGAGGTGGGGGGGGGAAGGGATGGGATGTAAGCTGACAGGGATAGAGTTTTGAGGCGCCTCAAAAGGGGGGCAAGGGATGGGAGGGATGCCAGCTGACAGGGTGTTTTTGAGGATTCTCAAAGACAGGGATAGAGTTGCACGGCTTGGAGACAGCGTCAATGGAGCTGCACTGGCACATGTGCGCATGGCTTGGTGCTGGATGCCACTCCTTCCACCAATCGCTCGCACCAGTCACTCTAGCTCGTGAGTCCCCGGTGGGTGGGGCCCAGGGATGGGATGCAAGCTGACAAGGCGACAGTCATCTCGGAGACACTATCAAAGGTGCAGCTCTGGCACATGTGCGCATGGCTTGGGATGCCTTCGATCAGGCCATCACCCCCATCATACTCTGACAGGCCATCACCCCCATCATACTCTGACAGGCCATCACCCCCATCATAATTAAGATCATGACGTTCTGATGGGGGGGGGGGGGGAGGGGGGGGGGAGTAACAACTCTATTTATCAACAGAGCATTTTTCTACGGTTGCTGCCACATAAAGTAATGGTGGCCAAGTGGTTCTCCCTCGGACTTGGCATGCCTTCTATCGGGCCATCACCCCCGTCATACTCTGGATCAGGTGACTTTACAGAATTCTCAAAAGGCACTAGTGGTGGTGGGGGCAAGGGATGGGAGGCAAGTTGAAAGGGTTAGAGTCGCCGTGGAAAAAGTATCAAAGCAGTAGCGCTGGCACATGAGCACATGCCTGGACATGCCTTCTATCGGCCCATCACCTCATCATGCTCTGGATCATGAGGCACTGGTGGTGCTGGGGGGGGGCAAGGGATGGGGGGAAAACTGAAAAGGTTAGAGTCGCCTGGGGAAAGGTTAGCGTTGGCACATGTGCGCATGGCTTGGCATAGATGAAGCAACTTTTATCGGGCCGCATGAGTGCTGACTGTTGAGTCGACTGAAAAACTTGGCATAGATGAAACAACTTTCAGCAGGCCGCATGTCTGCTCACATCCTTCAAGTCGACGAAGCGACTAGCCTAAGTGGGCTACCCTCTTAGGCGACACTGTTTGTGATGGAATCAATACGCGTGCACTCCAATGTGTTTACAAAGGTGGAGCTGGTGGCAGAATTTGTGTCCATTACGACGATCAATACTTCACCTTGCGTGGGCCTTCGCTTGTAGAGAAGCAGTATTCCAATAACGAGGAGGGCGATAACGAGGACGCCTCCAACAGCAATGCCAATGATAGCTCCCAGAGAGAGACCCGAGGAAGAGGAGGGAGAGGAAGGAGAGGAGGAGGGGGGCGCGTCCATGGAGGGAGGCGGAATGGGAGGAGGAACGGGGCCACTGTAGCAGGAGGAGCAGAAGTCCTTGCACCAGTGGCAGAATTGCGACGAGGGGGTCTGCTTCACCACGCAGGGCTGCCCAGCTCCTTTGGGGCACACAGCACCACTCTCGTTTAGCTCACTGGGGGTGTGGGGGGGGGTGGAGGGGGGGTCGTGAGGGGGGAGGAGGGGAAGGGCCATTGTTACAACATTACACCTACCAAAACAAGGCCAACACTCAACACTCAGTTGCCAGCGCTGCTTCCCTCGGCTACACGCACAGCCTTCCCTACCACTATTGGTTATACCCCTACCTACATCAACAGTAGCCTCCCTTTTAGTCCCAGTCTTAACACTCACGGTTCTGTGAGGTGGAGGAGACTACCAAGGGTGAGTGTTGAGGCACCCCCCCCCCCTCTCACTCAACCCATCTCGCACACACTCACAGTTCTGTAAATGTTGAGGCATCCCTTCCCCTCTCACTCAACCCATCTCGCACACACTCACAGGTTAGTCAGTCTCAGGAGAGTTCCAAGGGTGGGAGGAACGGTGCCTGAGAGAGCATTGGTGGCGAAGCCCCTGCATGGAGGGCAATGCAAACGGCGGGATGATGTTGATGGCATGATAGCGTGTGTAATGAGTATATTCTTGAGTCGACTCAAAAATAGCCTCATTACACCCTGCATGGAGGGCAATTCAAATGGCGGGATGATGTTGATGGCATGATGGCGATGACAGGATTGGTGGCGGTAACGCCCCTGGGGTGCATCAGAACCAGTCCCTAGGGTGGGAGGGACAGTGCCAGAGAGAGCATTGGTGGCGAAGCCCCTAGATGGAGGGCAATGATGCGAATGGTGGGATGATGTTGATGGCATGATGGCGACATTTTTGAAATTTCTCAAAAATGATGCAAATGGTGGCACGATGGTGATGACATGATGGTGGTGGCATGATGGTGATGGCATGATGGTGGTATGGTGGTGGTTTGTGAGGTTCCGTGTGTTTTAACTTACAATACAAGTATGTGATGCTAAAAGCGTGTAATCTCACAGGTATGCGAGCTTACAGGTATGCGAGCTTACAGGTGTGTGAGCTTACAGGTACGTGAGCTTAGTGAGGCTTCCCAATACCGAAGGAATATATCCCGAGAACTGGTTACCGTCAAAATGCCTGCAGAGAGTGATGGGCAGTATGGGCAAAAGCATCGAGTCAGAGCCTTGCATAGGGAGAACTGATTACCGTCGAATTGCCTGCAGAGAACAGGGAAAAGTACGGGTTAAAACTAGTGCGTTAGTAATTTCGTTTTGGAACGCGATTTTTTTTTAACACACGGTTACTGTCAAAATGCCTGCAGAGAATGGGGAGTAATAGATGAACTACTATACAGGTGGGTTGCAGAGGCCTTATTTTCATCAAATCTGTTGGTTAGTACAACAAAACGATCTCCATAGGGCGAGACCGCGTTTGAAGGGGAGGAGAGAATTAAAGAGCAAAGAGCTGGAAAAACTCTATCGTTTCTAGCACAGCACTGTGTTGCTAATTGTACGGCTCATGCTCACAGCATGCCGAGCTAAACTATTTAGTCAGAGGGTTGCAGTGGGAGAATATATTAAACAGCGAAGGGCTGGAATAACTGCAACGATGCTGATTGTACTGCTCGTGCTCACAGCATGTTGAGATTGGTAAGGTCAGCAAAGAAAGACGGGATGGTGCCCCGAAAGATGTTGCGGGCGAAGTCACTGGGAGGAAAGCGGTGGTGGAAGGGATGTGATGATGTGTAATGAGTCGATTTTTGAGTCGACTCAAAAGTCACTGGGAGGAAAGGGGTGGTGGAAGGGATGTGATGATGGGGATGGGGGAAGAGATGCGATGGGGATGCATGGTGCGAATGTATCGATTGACAAGCATAGTGGCTGTCTTAAGAGACATTGCAGGCGAAGCCACTAGGAAGGTGGGGATGGTATTATATCCCATGCTGTGTGCTTTCACATGCATCCCATGCTGGGTACATGTGAGAGAGCTTCTTACGGGCGGAGAGGGGCATGAAACAAGTCCTTACAGCAGATGCATGCTCCTCATAAAACATCGAAGTGCATGACACACATACATCCCATGCTGCGTGCTGTCACATACATGTGAGAGAGCTTTTTAAGGGCGGAGAGGGTTCCTGGAATGCTGCCTGTGAACTGGTTGTAGAGAAGAACGCTGATAGGGGCCAAGAGAGAGAGGGGAGGGATAGATGGGAAGCAGGGAGAGGAGTGGGACACGAGGGAGGGGAGGGTTTCTGGAATGCCTCCTGTGAACTGGTTGTAGAGGAGGACGCTGGTGGGGTGGGCGGGAGGGAGAGGGGAGGGAGAGATGGGACGCGGGGAGAAGGGAGGGAGAGATGCGAGGAGAGGGGTTCTGGAACGCCTCCTGTGAGGTGGTTGTATGGGAGGAGGATGCTGGAGCGGTGGCCGGGAAGGATGAGAACGATGAGGGGGAGTGACGGGTGGGATGGGGGGGGAGTGATAAGGATGATACAAGTAGATACTTCCTTACATGATGCTCCTTTGCACATGCCGCACAGTGTGGCTTGCACATGTTGGAGTGTGGCTTGCACATGTTGGAGTGTGGATGGCACATGTTGGAGTGTGGCTTGCACATGTTGGAGTGTGGCTTGCACATGTTGGAGTGTGGATTGCACATGTTGGAGTGTGGCTTGCACATGTGTGGCCTGCACATGTTGGATTGTGGCTTGCACATGTTGATGTGTGGTTTGCACATGTTGGAGTGTGGATTGCACATGTTGGAGTGTGGCTTGCACATGTGTGGCCTGCACATGTTGGAGTGTGGCTTACACATGCCGCATGTTGGTGAGTTGCCCAAAACTCGAAGGGATGGATCCACTGAAAGCATTGTATGCAATGTCCCTGTTGCGGCGGGGGGGGGTTTTGAGGCGATTTTTGAGGCTGATTTTTGAGGCTGATTTTTGAGGCGATTTTTGAGGCGATTTTTGAGGCGCCTCAAAACTCGAAGCCACTGAAAGCATTGTATGCAATGTCCCTGTTGGGGTGGGGGGGAACACGAACAGGAAACACGGAGAGAGAACGCTGAGAGGCGGGACTCTCATAGAAGTTGGGCTACTGAAGAGCCGGGGCTCACAGAGATCGCCATCTCTTCTCTAAGAGAACGCTAAGAGACGGCACTCACACGGAATAGGGCTACTGAAAGACTCTAAGAGCCGGGACTCACAGAGAAGTGCCATCTCTTGGCGTTCTCTCCAAGAGAACGCTACGCTAGGCTAAGAGCCGGGCTGGAACTCACCGAGAAGCTAAGATTCTGAGAGGTGCTATTGCCAAAAGCACCTCCCCAGTGTGCTTTTGAGTCGACTAAAAACAATTGAGCTACTGAAGGACGCCAAGAGCCCAACTCACAGGGAAGTTAGACTTCTGAGAGATGCTATTGCCGGAAGCACCTCCCCAGTGAGGTCGTTGGCTCCCACGTCCCTGCGGTAGTGACACGAGGGATAATGAGAACACATATCGGCAAAGTAATTGTAAGTCAACGCAGGTCAACAAAGTCATCGTAAGTCAACGCAGGTCAACACAGAAAACTTCTGAGAGACGCTATTGCCGGAAGCACCTCCCCAGTGAGGTCGTTGGCTCCCACGTCCCTGCGGTAGTGACACGAGGGATAATGAGAACACATATCCCTAAGTCATTGTAAGTCAATGCAGGTCAACAAAGTCATCGTAAGTCAACGCAGGTCAACACAGAAGACTTCTGAGAGATGCTATTGCCGGAAGCACCTCCCCAGTGAGGTCGTTGGCTCCCATGTCTCTGCAGTAGAAGGGGTTGAAAATGAGTCAACGCAGGTCAAGGTAGGACACTGCAGGTCAATGCCGGTCAATGCAGGTCAACATGAGTTAACACCAGGTGAAAGCAGGTGTCCAACCATTTAGCAAGGGCATAGAGTGGAGTGGCGTTAGTGAGTGAATCACAGTGATTGGAGTCTCCAGAGGTGTGAGATGGACGGCGGGACGTCTCCTGAAAAGTTGTTGTAGAAGAGTGACCTGCAGGGGCACACACACGGCACACATGAGGAGCACTTTCGTACGAGCTGAATCAAACGATAAGTCAGCTCCTGAGAAGTGGTCGTAGAAGAGCGACCTGCAGAAGTGAGTGCATTGAGTGATGGAGCATGCATTGATGGCACTGAGGACTCAGTGAGTGATGAGTGCAGGCGGCATCACCAGATGCCGCAGCACAGAGCAGCAACACCAAGCAGCTGCAGCCGAGCAGCGCGGCACCAGAGGCGACTTTTGAGGCTCCTCAAAAGCCAAGCAGCGCAGCACCAGAGGCAGCAGCACACAGCAGCAACACCACGCAGCCGCAGCCAAGCAGCGGGATCAACAATAACTGGACAGGCATCCGCAGCCAGGTACCTAAAGATTTGCGGCGGCACTTACAAGAAAGTGAGACTGGAGAGCGACGTCAGGACACTTGGGAAGGGCCCTTCGAAGGAGTTGTTTGCTAGATGGCTGGTAGGTGAGCAAAAGGGTTCCATATGAGGTCAGTCGGCTTTTAAGGAACACAGGGGAAGGGAAAAGGCTCTGCTATGGAAAGGGTTCCTAGCTGTGGAAAGGGTTCGTAGCTGTCGAAAGGGTTCCTAGCTGCGGAAAGGGTTCCTAGCGGTGGAAAGGGTTCGTAGCTGTGGTAAGGGTTCCTAGCGGTGGAAATGGTTTGTAGCTGTGGAAAGGGTTCCTAGCTAGTAAGTGCACAACACAGGTGAGCAACACAACACGAGGTGACATGACAGAAGAGGACAACACTGTAACATGAGCGACACCTCGTGTGTTGCTCATGAAGATGAGGGTAACGCAATCCACGTGATTTTTGAGTCGACTCAAAAATCACCTAGAGGACAACACTGTAACACGAGCGACACCTCGTGTGTTGCTCATGCAGATGAGGGTAACGCAATCCACGAGCACCACGCCAGGCATGGCAACACACAGCGCACAGCAGAGAAGTTCGAAATTCAAGCGAAAGAAGGTATATCGATGCACGTTGGAAATGCTTTTGAGTGGACTCAAAGGCCAGAAATGGGCATCCTTTGCAGCAGCGATTCGTCAAGCCAGGGCCAGTTCAGCGCTTGGACAAGAGATTAGGAAGGGAGATCCCAGCCGAAACAAGAGCACAGGATGGAGAGGGGTGCAGGGCACGGAGAGAGTGAGGGAGTGGAGGGTCCGTGCAGCGTGCAATAGAGCCGAAAGTCGACATTTGAGGAGCCTACAAAACCAGCTTCTGAAGAACAGGAGACGAAGGACCAACCAGCTTGAATGAGAGCCATGGCATGGAGTGAGGGAGTGGAGGGCACTGAGTGTGTGAGGGAGTTAAGGGCACTGAATGAGTGAGGGAGTTAAGGGCACTGAATGAGTGAGGGAGTGGGTTAGTGGTTTGTGGAGATGGAGAGTGAGTGAGTGAGGGAGTGGGTTAGAGAGGGGAGGTGAGAGAGAACGGACAGAGTGTGTAGATTAGAGAGTTGGCTCATGGTGGGTGGGAGGCTCCCACTAACGTTGTTGATGTCCAGATTGCTGCGAGGGAAGGGGGAGTGGGAGCGGCAGTGGGAGCAGCAGGAAGAGAGGGGAATGGAAGGGGTGAGTCAACAGCGAAGAAGGAGAGGGTTGGCGCATGGTGCATGGGAGGCTCCCACTCCCATGCACCAGGGTGGTGGGATGGGCCGGCCTGGGGGGAACAAAAGAAATGCGTACAGAACTTGCAGGGCATTTTTTAGAATTCTCAGGGTGTTTTTAAAATTTCTCAAAAATACCCTGGGTGGGCCGGGGGGAACAAAAGAATTGCGTACAGAACTTGAAGGCTGGACAGCGATCCTATCGCTGGAGGCACGGCGCCTTCAATAGCGTTGTAAGATAAATCACTGCAAGCGATCAAAAGTAAGGGAAACAAAAGGGGGGGAGCGGGCAGGCAGGGCAGGGGGTGGAGGGGGGGGCAGGCAAGAGATGAAAGAAGTGCTCCTTACTGAACTTGCAGGCTGGTCAATAAGATAATAGCAGGAGGCATGACACTTGGTGACGTTTGAGTCGACTCAGGGGTCAGTACACACGAGGCAGACCACCGCTAGCACTACAAAGATCAAGAAGCGCTAACAGTACTCGCAGGCTGGATAATGGCCCTATGGCAGGAGGCACGGTACATGGTGACAAGACTTTGAGTCGACTCATGGTCACAAGGCAGATCACCACTAGCACTACAAAGATCAAGCCGCGCTTACAGCACTCGCAGGCTGGATAGCAAACCAATAGCAGGAGGCACGACGCCTCCGATAGAGTTGTAAGACAGGTCACTGTGAAGGAGAGCGGGAGGAGGGAGATGGGAGAGCAGGGAGAGAGCGAGAGAGGGGGGAGATGGGATGGGTACAAACATATGAAGCTTTGGCAGGAGGCATGGCACTTGGTGACGTTTGAGTCGACTCATGGGTCACCAGACAGATCACCACTAGCACTACAAAGATCAAGCCGCGCTTACAGAACTTGCAGGCTGGATAGCAACCCAATAGCAGGAGGCACGACGCCTCCGATAGAGTTGTAAGACAGGTCACTGTGAAGGAGAGCGGGAGGGAGGAGCGAGAGAGGAGGGAGAGAGTGAGAGAGGAGGGAGAGAGGAGGGAGAGAGCAAGAAAGATTTCAGACGTCTCAAAACAAGAGGTACGATGCCTTCAATAGAGTTGTCGGGCAAATCGCTGCGAAGGAGAGCGAGCGAGAGTGAGCGAGAGTGAGTGAGAGAGGAGGGAGAGAGGAGGGAGAGAGGAGGGAGAGAGGAGGGAGAGAGAAGGGAGAGAGGAGGGAGAGAGGCGTCTCAAAACAGGAGGCACAACGGCTCCAATAGAGTTGAAGGAGAGAGCGAGAGTGAGAGAACGCTGGTCACTTCTGGTCAATGCTGGTCACTGCTGGTCAATGCTGGTCAAAGCTGGTCAATGCTGGTCAATGCTGGTCAATGCTGGTCGGTGCTGGTCAATGCTGGACAATGCTGGTCAGTGCTGGTCAGTGCTGGTCACTGCTGGTCACTGCTGGTCAATGCTGGTCAATGCTGGTCGGTGCTGGTCAATGCTGGTCACTGCTGGTAAATGCTGGACAATGCTGGTCAGTGCTGGTCAGTGCTGGTCAGTGCTGGTCACTGCTGGTCACTGCTGGTCAATGCTGGTCAATGCTGGTCAACACTGAGGGGAAAAGATCAGCTCCCATCTACCCCACGCCTCCAACCAGTCACCGGTTCCCTTCCTTTTTACTGCCACAACCAGTTACCCCCACCCCCTGCTTCCCCACACCCATCCTTCACAGTGTGTGTGTGCAGGGGGACAGACCAAGCCAGACTTGTCTGCCCGATACTTCACCAATCAGCTGCGTCCATTCCCCCTCGTACCACATCCCTTTCTCCCTCCCCCTTCCCTCCCCCTTTCCCTCCCCCTTTCCCTGTCCCCTTCCCTCCCCCCTTTCCTCCCCCCTTTCCTCTCTCACAGTGTCTGCAGCAGGGGGAGCTGGCCAATGCTGGCAGGGATGCTCCCTGACAGATCGTTGAGGCTCAGATCGCTGAGGAGGGGGAAGGGAAGAGGGGGGGAGAGGGGGGGACGTGTTGGAGGGAGAGTGCGAATGCTGGCAGGGATGCTCCCTCATAGATCGTGTGTGAATGCGTGCTGGTGTGTGTGTGTCTGTGTGTGTGTGTGTGTGTGTGTGTGTGTGTGTGTGTGTGTGTGTGTATGTGTGTGTGTGCACGCGTGCATGTGTGTGCGTGCTCGCATGTGTGTGAATGTCTGTGTGCGTGTGTGTGTTTGTTTCAGCAAGAAGTCAGCGTACTTCAGTGTATCTCAGCATCTCTCACATCTTCACCAGTGTAGTGAGGTTGCCTATAACGGAGCAGACGCTTCCGACCAAGCCAACCTCAGACAAGGCACTGCAGGGCAGTTGAAAGGATAAAGTGGGAAGGACAAAGAACGAAAAGGGAAGGAAGTAAAGGGAAGGGGGAAGGACGAAATGGGAAGGACGAAAAGGGAAGGAAGAAGAAGAGTCGCATGTGGATAAGGGGAGGTGCGACTTTCAGCTTGCGTCGGAGCCGATTCAAAGGGTAGCCAGAACCAGACAAGGCACTGCAGCAGGGCGTCAAAAGGACGAAATAGACCACGGGTGCATTTCTCACGTGGTGTTGACTGTTTCATCTGCGAAACACACGGGGCCGTCGTCCATCATGCACGGAGCCTCTACTGCCTGTAACGCGTACAGCTTGGTTCATCACTGTACACTGCTCACACGGTGTGTATTACTCACATGGTGTTGACTGTTCCATCTGGGTTACACACGAGACCTTCGTCCATCATGCACGGAGCCTCTACTGCCTGTAACGCGTACAGCTTGGTTCATCACTGTACACTGCTCACACGGTGTGTATTACTCACATGGTGTTGACTGTTCCATCTGGGTTACACACGAGACCTTCGTCCATCGTGCACGGAGCCTTGGGACTCCAGTTGTAATCCGTAGCACCCATCTCCACCGCACATTTCGCCAGCACCTCGCCTGCACGCACAGGGGGAGTGGAGGGGAGCGATAAGGGTGAAGAAAAACTAATCTTGAGGCGCCTCAAAACTGGGGAGCGACAAGGGTGAAGGAAAATAAGCAGTGAAGCATAAGATAGGACGAGGATTGACTCTGTGGGTCACTTTCATGCAAAATTATTTTTCAACATGTTGGGCGTAGTCTCTGAAGTCACGCACGCTGTGATTCGTTCACAATGCACTGCGAATCTTCGAGAATGAGTCGACTCAAAAGGCACCACATTGTGACTGCTGATTCACAAGAACGGCTACGGAAAGCATCGAATAGCATCGCATGACTCACTCTGTTGGACTGTGGAAAATCAAGTCATGAAAGACTCAATGCGAAATACCTGAAAGAGCTGCAAATGCCTCACTGGTGCTAGCATGCGGCTACTAACACGATGCGAGAATGACACAAGCGCGTTTAATCTAACTCAAGCACAAACCTTGTTTCTGCTCCACGAGAACCGCTTCGGAAAACGGCGAATAACTTAACACAGTCGAACAGAGAAGTAACGACAGCAGTATCGGGGAATTCGCCAACGGGCTCCGCGATCGCCGCTCCCTGCGACGAGATACGCGAGACTTGAAAATGCTGCTGCGACGTTTCTGATATGCTAAATCCGCGACCAGTAACTGCCGGAAGCCATGACGAAAACCGCTGCATCTCCGAGGTAAGCGCTGCCGCTGCCTCGGCCAAGACGCTCTACTAGCGTCGCCGTGATAGTTTAACACTTTCTGCGAAGCTTCGTCCATGGCACGCACTGGTGAGCTGTGAATTTCTTCGGCGGAACGAAGGCCTAAGACTGAAAGCTGCCTAGGTCAGTATTGCGCACTACTACGGACGAGAGTTGGTGCCTAGGAGGAGATAAGTAGCTATCCCGTTTCATACTGGAAAAGCGCATCTATGTCGTAATCTCTCCCTGTCGCTTGACTAGTGACACATGTTCATCGTTGGCTTTCAGTCAGAACATTCAGGTTCAGGACTAGGGAAGCAACCTAGAATCAAGCTCAGGTTCAGGAAAGCAAACTCAGCCTGCCACAATTTTCCTTGGACTGAATGCCTCCTGCCTGCTTCCTCTGTCGTGGTAGGAGTGATCACGATTTTCCGCTTTGGGACACCACGGAAGGATGGAGTGCGCTTGCGTAACAAGGGTTACGGCTCGGTTTCACCCCACTTCTACAACGCGATGGAAGGTGGAAAAGCTAAGAAAGAAGTGAGGTGGGGTGGGGGGGAGAAGCTGTCAGATGAGATTGTACCTGGGGAAGAACCGCAGTGAACTGACAGGCAGCCACCCGGCCTGATTGGATGAGTTTTGGTCTGGTAACGCAAAGATTTCAGAGACGATATTCTCAAGGAAGACAGACTTGCCTAACAAATGCTGTTTGGGCGTGTAACAATGTCGTCAGTGCAACTATTGGTTCGCATCATTTCGATTTTTCGCGAGCCGAGGCTCTTGCCGAGCCATACCAGTGAGGTTCGGCCGCGGCACGTCAGAAAGCTGGGGGAAGACACAAGACACCAAAGTGTCGCAGGTTTGCTGGTCGTGCGAAGGTGACACAATAGAATTTCTCGAACCTGACGGTAACTCTCGCCTCTGTCATCAACCCATCACACACCTTCGCGATGAAGGCCAATTTTTCCTGCGACAAGCCTGACGACGGGTCCGCCTGGTAACATTTTCTACCACTGCTGCTGGAGCATTTACAGGAGCGAACCTGACAGAACCTTGGTAAATGGACTGAACCTGCCACGATGGTCAACGATTTTCTCTGCTCAGTCTACAGTCTCGCGGGCAGCTAGTGAAACAAATATCAGTCGGTGCTGTGCTGAGCTGAGATGAGTGCTCCAGTCCAGTCAAGCAGTCCCTCTCGCTCATGGATACTGCCGGCCTTCATCCCCTGCTCCTCATCTCCTCCCTCCCCTCCCTCCCCACCCGAGTCTTCCTTTACCCCATTCCACTTTCCACCAAGTCCCCCAGTCCCGAGTACTTTTCTTTGAGGAATGTGACGGCATAGGTCCTCCTCAGTTGTCTCTGCGTTAGTTTCTCCACGCGACGGCCGAGCCGACGCTGAATGACACGTCCACAGCGAGAAACTGTGATTTTGAATGCGGTGACTTGCGATTAGCGGCCGTGACGTTCCACCCTGGATTCCGTGTTTTCACGCCGGATATCATTTACACCTTTTTCGTGCATTTTCGCTGCGATTCGTTGTCCAAGAAGCAGCTCAGACTGAACGCTAGATTCACCAACCCTATTTCAGAATAAGTTATTTCTTGCCGCATCGTTCAGTGTCGTGCTCTTGACTAGACGCAGTTTTAATCCCACGCTTACGTGTACATTTCGCTATCAGTAGCGATTTTCGAGCGTTTGCGTGAGGAGCCTTTGCGTCCCGAAGCTAGCCGCTTCGTCTCCGACATTAACGTCTCCGCTCTATCATTTGCGTCGTTGACTTCGCGTCACCAACATTTCTAGCGGCTCCGAGCGTCTCAGTGTCTCCGAAATTAGTAGCATCTCCGACAATAGCGTCTCTTCCCGTCGTGTCGACAAGCCGTCGGTCTCTGCAGCGTGTGGACGAGGCCTCTGAACTTGCCGAGCAGCATCAACTGTCGGGGACGACAGGACGACGTCTCGGACGACGTCTCTGAACTTGTCCGCTAGCATCAACTTTCGGGGACGACAGGACGACGAGTCCCGTAGGTTGCATAGGTCCTCTGCAACCTACGGGGATCACCGGGCCTAAGCGTGTGGACGAGGTCTCTGCACTTGAAGTTGTCCAGCATCAACTCTCAGGGGACGACCGACAGGGCGACCAGTCCCTCCCGACCTGACGGCTTTCATCAGTTATGCCCTTCTTCTCAAGCTAATCTTAGTACCTAGTAACTTCCGCGTTCTTGCCAGCAACGGCTGCGTGCCTTGACAAGCAAATGGCTGGTCGTCGTCAGAGTTATTGCCAGCGCCTTTCCCATCATTTTAGTTTAGTCGTTGGAGTCCCAGATATCTCGCCGGGTCAGGCCCCGCGGATTCACACACCCCCGCGACTAACTCGTCGCCGCCGCTGCCCTCTCAATCTCCGGCTATCTCGTCGTCTGCCTCTCGTTCTCCTCATCGCCGCGTGGCTGCTTAGTGTGTGCGCCGGACAAGACGCTGGGTACGGGACACCTGGGAGCGGAAACCTTGGGAACGGGCCTTATGGGAACTACGGGGGAGGGGCTTCTGGAAACAAGCCTTATGGGAACTACGGGGGAGCGCCTTCTGGAAACGGGGGGTCTCCGCCGGCGCAGCTGCCGGCGCAGGGACCGAGCGGGCCCCCGGGGGGAGGGGAAGGGGGAGGGGGAGGGCGAGGGGAGGAGGAGGAGGACCGAGCGGGCCCCCGGGGGGAGGAGGAGGGGAGGGGAAAGCAGTCCGCCGCCTGGCGGAGGGATGGGACCGCCAGGAGAGGGGGGCCGCCAGGAGGAGGGGGGGCTCCAGGGGGAGAACAGGGAGGGCCTATGGTGAATGTGACCGCTGAACATGGTGAGGAGATGGCGAGGGGGGGTTGGGAAATGTGGTAGAAGCTTTTGTGTGGACTTGAAAGCAAGGGGGGGGGGTCGGTGGGGGGGAGTTGGGGGGGGAGGGGAGGGAGGGCCTTTGGTGAATGTGACTGCTGAACAAGGTGAGGAGATGGGGGGGGGGAGAGAAAGGGAATGTGGTTGGAGCGGGAAAATGGGGGGAGGGTGTGGAACTCAGTCCGCGCTATGCTGCTGGGAATGACGCAGGGGTGTTTGCACGTGGCTGATTATTGCACATGGGTAACTGCTTCCACCCTTTCTCAGGTGCTATACCGAGGAGCTGCGGCAGAGCGATGCGGGTTACCAGAGGTCTTTGTGATGAGTGCTTCATCCTACCTTACCACCCCTTCTCAGGCGCCCTTCTGAGGGCTTGTTGCGGCAAGGAGATGGGGATGCCAGATGGCATGTGGTATCCTGGCGCGCCCTCATTGACTTGTGGCTCGTATTGCACACGACTCCATCTTTCCACCCCTTCCCAGGCGCCCTTCTGAGGCCTTATGGCAGAGAGATGGGGGTGCCAGATGGCATGTGGTATCCTGGTGTGCCGTGTATCACTTACTCGTGGCTCGTATTGCGCACGACTCCCTCGTTCCTTCCTTCTCAGGCGCCCTTCTGAGGGTTTGTGGCAAAGAGATGGGGGTGCCAGATGGCATGTGGTATCCTGGCGCGCCCTGTAGCATTGACACGTGGCTCATGTGCAATCCTGAGGGCACCGTCAATGGCATGTGAGTGTGGCATGCATGGCATTTGAGTGCGGCATGCATGACATGTGAGTGCGGCATTCATGGCATGTGATTGCGGCATTCATGGCATGTGATTGCGGCATGCATGGCATGTGATTGTGGCATGCATTGCATGTGATTGTGGCATGCATGGCATGTGATTGTGGCATGCATGGCATGTGATTGTGGCATGCATGGCATGTGGTTGTGGCATGCATGGCATGTGATTGTGGCATGCATGGCATGTGATTGTGGCATGCATGGCATGTGATTGTGGCATGCATGGCATGTGAGTGCGGCATGCATGACAACTGAGTGCGGCATGCATGGCATGTGATTGCGGCATGCATGGCATGTGAGTGCGGCATGCATGGCATGTGAGTGCGGCATGCATGGCATGTGAGTGCGGCATGCATGACATGTGAGTGCGGCATGCATGGAGTGAAACTGCATGTATTCCTCATATAATCCTTGTTGACCCCATCACGTACAATCTCCCTACGTTTCTTCCCAGTTCGTTGTTCCCAGATGCCTCTGTTTTCTCTCATTCCTCTTTTGAGTTGACTCAAAACCAGCCCCCCTCTCTTTCTTCCCTCCCATTTCGGGAAGACATCTTGTTGTTTCCAAATGCCTCTGTTTTCTCTCGTTCCTCTTTCCCTGGCCTCTCTCCTTCCCGCCCCCTGCCCCCCCCTTTCACTCCATCCCCCTTAGTGTCATCCGCGATAAGGGCATCTCTGGATCCATCTGTTCCGATATTGGGCTGCTCACTTCACTGGAAAAGATGTAAGTTGGACGTTCTGGGTACGGCTGGTGCTTGCTTTCGTGTTCTGGGTTCTGAATTCAGGTAGTACATTCAGGTTCTGAATTTGGGTAGTAGCTTGGAGTTCTAGAGTCGGTTCGACAATCTAAGGTGACACTTTCAAATGCTGATGGTGTGCTCAATAGTGCTACAAAATCTCGAGGAAACAAAAAGGTTCATCGTTTTTACGTTTGGAAACATAAAGGGGAAATATCTGTTCGTCACTGTAGTAAAGGTTCATCGTTTGAGGCGCCTGAGAAATACGGCCAGTTGTTGCCCCAAGCATCGGCCAGTTGTTGCCCCAATCATCGGCCACTTGTTGCCCCAATCATCAGCCACTTGTTGCCCCAATCATCGGCCACTTGTTGCCCCAAGCATCGGCCAGTTGTTGCCCCAAGCATCGGCCAGTTGTTGCCCCAAGCATCGGCCAGTTGTTGCTACCATGCCTTGCCTGCCTTCATTGGCCGATTCCCTGTCCTCATCTCTTCCCTCTCAGGAACCTAAAAGCTTTTGGTCAGTCCTCTCCTCCACCCTTTCCCACCCTCTTGCCTCATCCTCGTTAGAGACTTTGCCAACAACTCGCTATCAAGCTCCCTGCCAACAAGTATTGGCAATCTTAGAAATCTGAAAGTCCTGTGAGTGTAACCGCGATTCCTGCTCTCTATCTGCGCCCTGCTCTCTCTTTCTGCACCCTGCTCTCTCTCTTTCTGCTCCCTGCTCTCTCTCTTTCTGCTCCCTGCTCTCTCTGTCGCCCTGCTCTCTCTTTCTGCACTCTGCTCTCACTCCTCTGTCTTCTTCTGGCAGCAATCTCCAGAACAACGTTCCAGAGCAAACTCTGCCTTGACCAGTTCTCTCTCCCCTGAGCAGCCTCTGTGTTGCTCTCACTCTGCTGTCTTCTACTGGCTGGGATCGATCTCCAGAACAACGTTCCAGAGCAAATCCTGCCCTGGCCAGTTTTCTCTCCCCTGAGCAGCCTCTCTGCTTCTCCTTCGCTGTCGTCTACTGCCAGCAATCTCCAGCCTGGACAACGCTCCAGCGAAGCCTGACTTGGGCCCCTTCTTGCCCATATCTCGCCCTTCCAGCCTCCCTGTTTCTTCTCATTCTTCATTAGAACGATATTCCTGCCTCAGCAATCATCAGATCGGAAGAACCCCCTCAACGGAATCATCTCACCCATCCTTCGTGTCTCTCACCTCTCTCTTCCCCTCATGCCCAGAAATCTCCAGCAGAACCGCCTCAACGGATTCATCCCCCCCACATTCTCTCGCCTCGCCAGCCTGGAGATGTTGTAAATTTCCTTCATCCCCACCTCGGCATCACATGACCATGCGGCATGCCCACCTCTCCCCCCCTTCCCCCCATCTACCCCTCCCTCCCACCTTTTCATCCCCCCTCTTCCTCCCTCTGCTTCCTCCCTCCCCCAAACCACCCCACCCGTCCTAGTGGCCTCATGTGTAAGTAGTCTAGTTTTGAGACGTGTCAGAACGTACCATCCATTCCTGCTGGCTTGTGTTCTGTTTTTGAGAATTCTTAAAAACATTTCACATCTGAGAATTCAAAAAATATATAATCCACTCTCTATCTCGTGATCATGACCACCTCGCCCTCCTCAACAACCTTCCCTCAACCCTCCCCTTTCCCAGTGACATTAACAGCGATGACATTGCTGGACCACTCATGTTCCCCCCCCCTCCCTCACCAACTCCCCTCCCCCCCCACCCTCTTCCCATCTCCCTTTTCTCCCTCCCCCCCCTTCCCCTCCCAGTGACATTTACATTTATTCAAAGCCGACTCAATGTGCCTCCCCCACCCCCTCCCTTACCACTCCTCCCTCCCCTCCTCCCTCCCCTCCTCCCTCCCCACCTCCCTCCACTCCTCCCTCCCCTCCTCCCTCCCCTCCTCCCTCCCCTCCTCCCTCCCCTCCTCCCTCCACTCCTCCCTCCCCTCCTCCCTCCACTCCTCCTCCCCTCCTCCCTCCCCGCCCCAGTTACATCAACAGCAATGGCATCGCTGGACCTCTCGTGTACCCCCCTGACTCCAGGTTTATTCAAAGCAGACTCGATGTGCACCTCCCCCACCCCCTCCCTCCCCATCCTCCCTCCCCTCCCCCCTCCCAGTGACATCAACAGCAATGGCATCCCAGGGCCCCTCGTGTACCCCCCCTAGAACTCTTGAGTCAACTCAAGATGACTTCTGAGTTTGAGTTGGTTAGAACTCACCCTCCCCCCCACCCCCCCTTCCCCCCACCCCTACACCCATCCCAGTGACATCAACAGCAATGGCATCGCAGGGCCCCTCGTGTATCCCCCTGGAACTCTTTCCAACCTGAAGCTCATGTGAGTCTCTTCCGTTTGAGCTGTCTCAAAATCTGAAGCTCACATGAGTGATTAGTTCCTCCTGCCTTTTAGCCGACTCAATACCTGAAGCTCATGTAAGTCCCTTCCTTTTGAGCCGTCTCAAATCTGAAGCTCATGTGAGTGAGTGGTTGTGGTTGCCAGCTTGCTCCTCGCCTGTGCAACGAAGTCCATTCCTCCCCTGATCCTGACGATTTTTGAGGCGCCTCAAAAACCTGTGCAACGGAGTCTGTTCCTCCCGTAATCCTGACGCCTATGATGCAAATGCAAGCATGCCTTGCGATGCATGCAGCCCATGTGAATGCAAGCCCCCCCCATGCGAATGCAAGCACCTAGAAATAGCCCCACCAGGTGTACCATAGTGCCAGCGTGGTTTGGCCACGTGATGAAGGAAGGAATGAGCGTACCATAGTGCCAGGGTCCTAATGCGAGCCGCCTCCTGACCACCCACTCTACCCTCTCTTCGTCTCTTACGCCCATGCTTTTCTGCCACTTCCTTGCAGCAACGTGGCCAGAAATAGCCTCAGTGGGCCGCTTCCTTCCTCCATCTACACTCTAGTAAATCTCCAAGAGATGTAAGATTTCTCTTTCCTTATTCTTTTTAATGTGAAATGTGGCCCTCCTTTCTCTCCTGCCGCCTCATTTCCTCATGCCCCTCCCTTCCCTCTCTGCCCCCGATCCCTCTCTAATGCATCCCCGATACTCTTCCTCTCACCCCCTCCCCCTTTGCGCACAGGGATCTCTCATTCAACGAGTTTAAGGGCTCTCTGCCCATCTCCAGCAGCAGCCTCAGCAATCTCAAAATGCTGTAAGTCGAGCTGCCTGCCATCAGTAAACTGCCCACCACCTCATTCCCTCCCTCCCTTCCCTCCCTCCCTTCCCTCCCTCCCTTCCCTCCCCCCCCCCTCCCTCCCTCCCTCCCTCCCTCCCTCCCCCCTCCCTCCCTCCCTCCCTCCCTCCCTCCCTCCCTCCCTCCCTCCCTCCCTCCCTCCCCTCCCTCCCTCCCTCCCTCCCTCCCTCCCCTCCCTCCCTCCCTCCCTCCCTCCCTCCCTCCCTCCCTCCCTCCCTCCCCCCTCCCTCCCTCCCTCCCTCCCTCCCTCCCTCCCTCCCTCCCTCCTCCCTCCCTCCCTCCCCTCCCTCCCTCCCTCCCTCCCTCCCTCCCTCCCTCCCTCCCTCCCTCCCTCCCTCCCTCCCTCCCTCCCTCCCTCCCTTCCTTCCTTCCTTCCTTCCCCACTCATTCCATCCTTCCTTCCCTGTCCACTCCACCTCTCACTATCGTCCCGGCCATGCAGCAACACAGTGAAGCTTCTCCTGTCACTGTAGCTTCTCCTGTTACTGTAGCTTCTCCTGTCACTGTAGCTTCTCCTGTAACCATGCGTAACTATGCATAACCATCTGGAACACGTGCGGCTATGCCTGACCATATGTTACCATGTTCATCTAACCGTGTGTAACTATGTTTCATTTAGCCCATGTGTGTTATGAATGGGACTACCGCGTAGCGCGGAGGGCAATGGCGAAACTGTGAATGAGTGAATGACAATAAAATGAAAGACAATACAATATATAGAAAGCCTAGGGTGATCCTGGACGTAGGATCGGAAGGTTCGGGAAAGGTATCGAAGGGCCTCGATGTGTCGTAGCGAGGTCCGGAAAGGCCCAGGAGGCTCGAACTGAAAGGTCTGAAACCCTGGCGATGGTTCGGGACTGTTCGAGTCGTACGCCCTGTAGCAAGCCTCAGTAAGGAATTACTCATTCCTTACACTCTCCCCCCTTCTAGATAAGCACACAAATAAACAAAACTACACACACTCTAACTGAATCTCGTAGTAGTGAAGCCACCACTGTTGAGAATCTCGAGCTTCTTCAAAGAAACTCCATCCAACGGTCGAAACGTGTCGAAACGATCGCCATCGATCGTAGCCGTCGATCCTTGGTCGAATTACCCTGATAACCAAACGGGCAATAGGGATACTACCGCACCACAGCTTCCCTGTCTTCAGCGAATCCTTCGCCGAGAATTACAAACCCAATCGTTGTGTACTGTATCCGCACAGTAACACTACGTTATTCACGCTGCTGCAAGTTGGTGAGCCGAATCTTCTGCATAGCGCCAAACTTGTCCGTAGCTCCGTAACTGTAGATCGCTCCTCGTTTAATTCCACGCGAGTCGTGACACTCGCAAAAACACACGTCCGTATTTCGCTAAGTCAAGGAACTCCAGCAATTCGTCAATTGCGAGGTCACTCGCGACACATGCGAGAACACGCGTCCGTGGCTCACGAAAGTCAGCGAATTCCATCAGCACATAGACGAAAGCTCAACCGGTTCAGTAACCGTATTCGATGTCGCCGCAGGCGGTTAACCTAAACACGCCTTCAACTTTCGCGAACACCAGCGAAATTCCCGAAAAGCCAACTCGAATCTGTCCGTCGATTCAGTCGGTCAAACAGCATCTGTCCGTTGATGCTCATGCAGCGGATGCCAATTGTCGAGGGAAACTCCAAATAACAACTGCTGTGCAGCTGCTCTCTCCCCCCTCCATGAAAAGAAAATCTCTGTCGTCGATGCCGAAAATTCCCTGCTTCAAGTTTCTTCAGACCCAGAAAACTAAGTATCGTCACACTCTGCTCGTCGGGACTAGGCTTGAGCATAAACCCGACCCGACCCGACCCGACCCGACTTTGCCCTACCCGATGTCGGGTTCGGGTCGGGTCGGGTCGGGTCAAGTCGGGTCGATCCTAGGATTTCGCCGACCCGACCCGACCATAACAGGTCGGGTTATCTCTTACCCGTGGTCGGGTCGGGTCGATCCAACCTAGGCTTGAGCAACGGGTCGGGTCGGGTCGGGTAACCCGACCCGAACCCGATTTTTTTACGGGTCGGGTTCAAGTTCCCGTAGGAAGAACCCGACCCGTCGGGTTTGATTTTTCCCCGACGGGTCGGGTCAACCCGAACCCGACATCCCCGGGTTCGGGTTCAACCCGACATGTCGGGTTGACCCGACCCGACGTCGGGTATTTGTCGTCGGGTTGACCCGACCCGACCCGACCCGATGTCGGGTCGCGACTGTACCCGTCGCGATTTTTGCGACCAGCCGCAGAGATGACAAAATTTCGACCAAAAGGTCGAAATTTCAACCAGAAAGTTGTTTGTTCAGTCTCGACCTAGACTATGGCTCCTTCCTATCTAGCAAACAGGGTTTCCTAAGGGTTAGTTTTGTGTTTTAAGCCGGTCCTTCTCATCCTTAGGCAGAAACTAAAGGCTACTGAGGGAAGGAAGTTAGTTTCTAGGGTGGAACGGGCCGCATTTCGCTGGTGTTTGAAAATCTGCGCAACTCTGGTCGCTCCGATTGCGTCGGTTCAAGGGGCGACCCGAGTTCGGGTCGGGTCGGGTCTAGGGTTGAGCAAACTACCCGCCCGGGTCGGGTACCCGGTACCCGGACCCGCTTTTAGGGCGGGTCGGGTATCGGAAATCCTGAAAATTACCCGCCGGGTCGGGTCCGGGTTACCCGGGCCGGGTATCAATACCCGCTACCCGGAATGCTACCCGACGTGTCGGGTAACGGGTACCCGACCCGGTCGGGTGAAAAATTACCCGAGGTCGGGTATTCCACCTAGACATGGGCGTAAGTCGCGCTGTGTTTTAGGTTTTGCGGCAAAACCGTTTTGGAGGTGAGGGGGGACGAGTGGAGCCCTACCTAGCCTAGCCCTACCTAGCCTAGCCCAACTTTAGGATGTCCACTAGTAGGTGGCGGGTAAAATTACCCGCTTTTCAGGGGGTCCGGGTCGGGTATACCCGGACCCGCCAGGCGGGTATTATAATACCCGCCTAAAAAAACCGGGTCCGGGTAAGGGTCCTGGGCATATTACCCGACCCGGACCCGACCCGAAATTACCCGACCCGAGGTCGGGTATGGCAAAACCGGGTCGGGTCGGGTAATTACCCGGTTTTGCTCATGCCTAGTCGGGTCGGGTCGGGTCGGGTCAACCCAACAATGTATACCCGAAGTCGGGTCGGGTCAACCCGACATGTCGGGTTCACCCGAACCCGTACATGTCGGGTTCGGGTTGACCCGACCCGACGGGTAAAAATCAAACCCGACGGGTCGGGTTCTGCCTACGGGAAACCTGACCCGACCCGTCAAAAAGCCGGGTTCGGGTCGGGTTACCCGACCCGACCCGACCCGTTGCTCAAGCCTAGTCGGGACCAGTCTCAGCGCGACCCTTTAACGCAGGGCAACTGCGCCACATAGACTCTAGCTCCATCCGACGCCGTAGATTAATATTCAACTTCTCAAACTGCCGTCGATCTGCTTCGCGTTGTTACCCTCTGTAGATTTTTTTCGCAACTCCACCTGACCAGTTCGCCGTGCAGACGTTCACCCATCGCGCGGCTATGGCAGGTACCCCAGAAAAACTCAGATACAGTTCTCAGCTCCGAAAAACGCATTCTCTGCAGTTTCACCGACTAAACATGCTGGTATTTAAACCATCGCACAGCTCGGTAGGTACCCGTGACCCCAGCTACCGCTCCAGCCAAAAACTTGAAGAGTTCCCACCCGAAAAATACCCGACGTTTAGCGACGCGTCGACGTTCACCCATCCTTGCGCCCGTCCAGGTAAATCCCCGAATGAGTCATCGCAGCCAAGCCTTTGATTATAGCCCCGAAACTGAGGAATAATCTTAGAAGACTCCCGCGTGACTCCAAATTTTCCGTGACGGCAGCACGTTTTTCCGACTGCAACAGTAACCCGAAGCTCCATTTGTTGAACTACACTCCAGAGCAGGGGTGAATCCGCCGTGTGCCGGTACTCAGGTAAGCGCAAACGCTATCGTAGTTGGGCGAATTAATCAGTCTAATTCGCGGGCAACTGCTTTGCAGCTTACGTGAAGGGTTCTCCTTCCCCCCCCCCCCCCCCGAAAATAACGTTTCTGCAACAATCTGCTCCAAACTGCTTCAATTTTTCTTCAACTGCCGCTTCACGATAAAATCCCCGTAGGCCGCTGTTCACCCAACGCCCACGTTCGTCGTTGTCCCAACAGTACCGCGCACGTTCTTTCGAAAAGCTCGCGCCTCGTCGATCTCGGCGACACATCCTCGCAGTTCGTATCGGACTCGAGCTCCGTGTACCGTCCGATCGTTGTCGCAAAAATCCTTCGTTATTTTCGTTTACCAGCTTCACGCGCCTCCCACTGTAGAGCGTCCGATTTTCACCAATCGTGCGCCTGTCGTGTAGCGCCGAAAACATTTCTTCATCGATCCACCAGCACAAGGTGATACGCAAGCACATCCTCCTTTATTCGTCCGGGAGCGGTCGATAGCATGTATCGTACTACCACCCGGTGGAGATGCTGAAAATCGGGCGACCCAGCCAAGTCAGTCGGGGGATCCATCTGCCGCTGGCTCCTTCAAATTTCCCGGCTGTTCCCTGTCGTTCTCCTTCACTGCTTCAGCTCAGCTCTTCGTCGTTGACTTTTAGCGGTGACCCGGCGATGACACTTAAACTCGACCCGAGGGTATTGCTGGTCGTCCTCCGTAGATCGTGGGGTATAATTTCTGACCACGAAAATGGCTTCCTCTGCGGGAATCCAGACTCGCCGAGCTCGAAACTCCAGGGCAGTCGAATTACATCTCCAGGCGGGCAGATCACGCGAAATAATTTCGAGGTCAGTACTTGAAAACTTTTCCATGCCTGAGCCCCACGTGTGCTGCCGTGCGATCCTTGGTCGTGCCGAAAACTCCAACGCCGCGTTTGCTTAATCCGAAGTCCCGTCTTCACCTGCGTGTCGCCTGCCGGAAACGCCGAGCCCTTGACATCAGCTACACTTCACCATGCAGCCACGTCTGCTACGCGCGCTCCTGACGCAATCCATTTCGCCTGGGGATATCCGCGAGCTTGTCGTCTCGTGACGAGCTCCTCGCTCCATTTGGACACCAATCCGAATCATCGTTGCTGCTTGTCGAAATTTCCGAAACTGCAACCGTAGCCCCTTTAACGACATGCGAAATGAACAACATACCGGAAACACTCTTCAAAATCTTCTCCATGTCAGGACGGACACAACCGCCCTCGAGGGGATGGCTCTCCTCCTCCCAAAAAAAACGTTATGCCCTCGGAAGCCCAGCTGGTGAGGAAAGTGGCTCTGAATACCAAGTGTTATGAATGGGACTACCGAGTAGCGCGGAGGGCAATGGCGAAACTGTGAATGAGTGAATGACAATAAAATGAAAGACAATACAATATATAGAAAGCCTAGGGTGATCCTGGACGTAGGATCGGAAGGTTCGGTAAAGGTATCGAAGGGCCTCGATGTGTCATAGCGAGGTCCGGAAAGGCCCGGGAGGCTCGAACTGAAAGGTCTGGAACCCTGGCGATGGTTCGGGACTGTTCGAGTCATACGCCCAGTAGCAAGCCTCAGTAAGGAATTACTCATTCCTTACAATGTGTAACCAAGCATAACCAGATGTATAGCCTCGTGTAGGTAGCCACCGCAGCCATGTGTAACCACTGCAGCCACGTGTAACCATGTGTGAACCGTATGTAACCGTGTCCCGCTCCGCATGCAGTAACTTGGCGAGCAACCAGTTCTCTGGTGACGTACCACCCACTCTCGGCAACCTCACCAGCCTCACTCGCCTGTAAGTGTTCCGAGAATAAAGTCACTGCAAAGAGGCGTACATTCGCCTGTTTGCGGTAACTTGGCGAACAACCAGTTCTGTGGCGAAATACCACCCTCATCAGCGTCACCCGGCTGTAAGCCATTATTTTACTCACCCTACTGTAAGCCGCTACAGCCTCCCCAACTGTAAGCCGCTACAGCCTCACCCTACTGTAAGCCGCTACAGCCTCACCCTACTTACTGTAAGCGCTACACTGCTGTATCTATACCCTGTCTCTTGCTGTGACCACTTGGGGGAAAAACAGAACCATCTGCCTGCTTTTAAGTTGAGTCAAAGGGATTATTTTTGCTGTGTGTATCCATACCTGTCGCTAGCTCTGCGGGGGAAACAAAATCATCTGCCTCTATCCATACCTGTCTGTTTGCTGTTTGCCTGTTTGCTATAAAATCATCTACTTTTTGCTTTCACTTTGCTGTCTGTATCCATAGCTGTCGCTAGCTGTGCGGGGGAAACAAAATCATCTGCCTCTATCCATACCTGTCTGTTTGCTGTTTGTGGAAACAAACTCATGTGCCTGCCTCTCTGTGTGTGGTGCAGGGAGCTGTCCAGAAACTTTTTCACGGGCACTCTTTCTTCGTCTCTAGCTGCACTCACTGCGCTCGTCACCCTGTGAGTGTGCCTCCTTCTTTGTCTCTAGGTGCACCTGTGTGTGGGTGCGTCTGTCAGTGCACAATGGACGCCTCGTATTTCACCGGCACTCTTTCTTCGTCTCTAGCGGCACTCACTGCGCTCGTCACCCTGTGAGTGCGCCTCCTTCTTTGTCTCTAGATGCACCTATGTGTGGGTGCGTCTGTCAGTGCACAATGGACGCCTCGTATTTCACCGGCACTCTTTCTTCGTCTCTAGCGGCATTCGCTGCGCTCGTCACCCTGTGAGTGCGCCTCCTTCTTTGTCTCTAGTTGCACCTGTGTGTGGGTGCGTCTGTCAGTGCACAATGGACGCCTCATATTTCACCGGCACTCTTTCTTTGTCTCTAGCGGCACTCACTGCGCTCGTCACCCTGTGAGTGTGCCTCCTGGTGCGCGTTTCCCATTGGTGCACCTGTGTGAGTGCCCTCTCCTCCCCATCCTCCTCCCATCCTTTTCTCCTCCGATCCCCTTCCCTCATCCCCTGCGCTCCACCATCAAGTGACTGGTGTGTTTTGAGTCGACTCAAAACACACCTAGATTCCCTTCCCTCCTCACCTGCGCTCCACCATCACACTTTCATCAGGCGACTGGAGCGCAACATGCTGGGAGACTCAGTGCCCTCTCACTTAGGAGCACTAGATCTCCTCTCCTCCCTCTCCTCCCTCTCCTCCCTCTCCTCCCTTCCCTTTCCTACTCCCTTGTGCCCCCTCCCTCGATCTCTCTTGGCACCTGGAGGGCAACATGCTAGGAGACTCATTACCCTCTCAAAATGTAGCACTCAGTGCCCTCTCCTCCCTCTCCGCCCTTCTCATTCTCCCTTATTCCCCCTCCCTACTTGTTCCTTCTTCCTTCTTCCTCCCCCTTCCTCCCCCTCTCCTTCATGCAGGCACCTGGAGACTCATTACCCTCTCAATGTGGACCACACAGTGCCCTCTTCTCCCTCTCCTCTTCTCCCTCTCCTCTTCTCCCTCTCCTCTTCTCCCTCTCCTCTTCTCCCTCTCCTCTTCTCCCTCTCCTCTTCTCCCTCTCCTCTTCTCCCTCTCCTCTTCTCCCTCGTCTCCCTGTCCGTCCCTCACCTAATTCCCCCTTCCTCCCCTCCTCCCTTATGCATTCACCTGGAGGGCAGCATGCTGGGAGGCTCAATACCCTCTCAATTCAGAGCACTCAGTGCCCTCTGCTTCCGCTCCTCACGTCCCTTTCCTCCTCCCTTGTGCCCCCTCCCTCGCTCTCTCTTCCATCAGGCACCTGGAGGGCAACCAGCTGGGTGGCTCTCTACCCTCTCAGTTCGGAGCACTTATTTATCTTATTGAACTGTAGGTCTCCTGATGGTGGCTATTCAGCTTTCTTTGAGCAACGTACGTCTCCTGGTGGTGCTAAAGAATTCTCAAAAAGTTGAATTGGTGTTTGAGAATTCTCAAAACCAAATCAACTCCTGGTGGTGGTGCCTTTTGAGCTTACTTTGAGCAACATAGATCCCCTGGTGGTGCCTTTTCAGTTGGCTTAAAAGCCCCATTCAGCCTAAGTGTACCATAATTAGCATCGTAGGTGGAAGCTTCAATCCCTACTCCTCTCGTTTCCTCTCCAGTCTTTCAATTCGTCCGTTGTATTAGATAAGAGGTACAGGCAGGGGAAGCTCGAACAGGCAGTGTAAGGTAAGCACGTACAAGGCAAGCACGAGACACTCCTAAGGCACGAGACACTCCACTCTTTTGTACCTTCTCACCCTAATCATTCCGTCCCCCCTCCTCCCGTCCCCCTACCTCCCATCCCCCCTCCTCCTGTCCCCCTTCCTTCTGTTCCCCCTCCTTCCATCTCCCCTCCGCCCATCCCCCCATCTTCAGTGACCTCTCTGGAAACCAACTGAATGGAGTCCTTCCTCCGACCATTGGCAATCTCACCTCGCTCACTCTCCTGTACGCACAAGCAGACTTAGCACCCCCCTCCCTTCCCCCCCCCCCACACACACACTCACACATAGGCACACACTCATACCCACACGCATACACACACACACAGAGCCACGCACTCACACACACCCACACAAACACACACACACACACACACACACACACCTGCACACATCTACACACACTAAAGCTTGCCAAAGCAACCTGCCTCACCCTCCCAAACCCTTCAATCCTCTTATTTCCAGAACAGCAACATGGGTGTTGCCTGCCCGTCTGCAGCACGCCACCAAGCATGCGCCGTGAGGAAGACTAACTCCTCCCTTTCCTGTCTTACGTCATTGCTTTAGCCCCTCGCTTTCTTCAACCCCCCTGATCTCCAAAACAGCAGCACGGGTGTTGCCTGCCCATATGGAGCATGCAAGGATCGTGTGCTTTGTGGCAGACCAGCCCCTCTTCAGCTCACCTGCCTTATAACACTTGTTTGGCCCCGTTTAACCCCCTCACCTTCAATGCAGCAACACCAGAGACACGGCCATCATTTTTGAGGCGCCTAAAAAAAAACAACACCAGGGACACGGCCATAATTTTTGAGGCGCTTAAAAAAAAGCAACACCAGGGACACGGCCATCACCTGCCTATCAGCATCCAATCAACCACCCGCCCCATGTGTGGTATACCACCTCCTCTCTCGCCTGCGTCAATACTTTGTCACCCCTTCAACCCCCTCACTTTCAATGCAGCAACACCAAGGATACAGGCATGACCTGCCCGCCAGCAGCAGGCCACCCATCTTGTGCAGTGTGGCAGACCAACTCCTCGCAATTCTGCCAGGCCTGCCCCGCCTTCTGTGCCAACTGCTCCACTGCCGGCCTTCCTCCACCCAAGCCAAGTAGGTAGCATGTTGCTTGCAGCGCTAGGGCTCAACAGCGATCCCATGCAGTGTGTGTCAGACCAGCTCCTCTTTCTTCTGCCAGGCCTGCCCCGCCTTCTGTGCCAACCGCTCCACTGCCGGCCTTCCACCCAAACGAAGTAGATCTCATGCTGCTTGCACTCTCTGTCCTTGCAGTGCTATGGTTGAATGGCTAGACTAGGCCATGCGGCGTGTGGCAGAGACCAGCGCCTCTCTCTTCTGCCGGACTTGCCCCACTTTCAAACCCTTTTGTCGGTGGCATTGTTGTTCTCAACTGCAGGTGATACTTCAGGTGCTGATGCATCCACAAGCCCGGCCTCCCCCCCTACTCCTCCGCCATCCTCCTCCTCCTCCTCCACTCCTCGCTCAGGGTTCATCGTCGGCATCGCTGTCGGTGCTGGCGCTCTGCTGCTGCTGGCTGCTATTGCTGCCTATCTGTGGTTCCGCTGTTACTCGAGAGGTGAGTCACTTAAGAGATGTAAGAGCTGCACCTCTCCTCCCTGTGCTTTTGGGTCGACTCAAAAGCAGATTCATTGCACGCGGTTTTTACATCTGTGGTTCCGCTGCTACTCGAGAGGTGCATCACTTAAGAGATGTAAGAGCTGCACCTCTCCTCCCTGTGCTTTTGGGTCGACTCAAAAGCAGACTCATTGCACGCGGTTTTTACATGTGTGGTTCCGCTGCTACTCGAGAGGTGCATCACTTAAGAGATGTAAGAGCTGCACCTCTCCTCCCTGTGCTTTTGGGTCGACTCAAAAGCAGTCTCATTACACGCGGTTTTTACATCTGTGGTTCCGCTGCTACTTGAGAGGTACATCACTTAAGAGATGTAAGAGCTGCACCTCTCCTCGCAGTGCCGAACCAGCATCATATGTGCCGACGATATCGGCGAATGCTAAAGAAAGAAATTCAGTTTTTGCATGCAGAGGTACTCAACCCCTTCTCCCGATTTCTCCCGACCAACACGTTTGCCCTGCAGGTAAGCTTGAACCCGAGGATGTGCCGAGCGCGAATGACATGTGCCGGAGGTACCCTCTAGAGCAAGTGAGGAAGTCGACGCGGGGATGGTTGAGATGACTCAACAGCACTTATCTGCGTCCTCTCTTCCTTTCTCCCCCAATTAACACGTTTGCACTGCAGGGAAGCCTAATCTTCAGGCCATGCCAAACCAGCATCACATGTGCCGGCGATACACCCTGGAGCAAGTGAAGAAGGCGACGAGGGGATGGGTGGATGCGAACCACATTGGGACGGGCGGGTATGGGGAGGTGTATCGCGGGGTGTGCCCGTTTGACGACTCCGTGGTATGGGCCGTTAAGCGAGCCAAGATACTCACCAACGACTTCAAGCGCGAGGTGCGTCTAGGGTTTAGGGTCAAGGTGATTGCCGAGATGATCCCGATGCTCCTGAATTACACTCCCCCACACTAGTGCCGGCCTAGGGCAAATGCGCTTGAACTCCGCACGCTGCGAACTGCTCTGATACCATTGTTTAGAAACGTGTCGTGCTACTGATGACATCGGAAGGTTATGTTATTTGGTGGACTGATACGTATACAATGCAAGCTCCTAGGCCACGCCTGTAGCCTGACTCCAATGCATGTCTTGGCCACTTACACATGTTTCCCTTCCCCTCTTCTTTCATTCCCCTCTAGGTGGAGGAGATGGCGTCGAAGAGCCATCCTCACCTGGTGCGGCTGCTGGGGTACTGTGTGGATATGGACATGGCAACAGAGCACCACGAGCAGATCGTCATCTATGAGTTCTGCTCCAATGGGGACCTCGAGAAGTACCTCAGTGGAGGTGAGAGAAGTGCCTCACTGGAGTCTAGCTGATGCTCTGCATACCAACACCTAGCACAGAAGAACACCCTATGAAATGGGATGCCTGGTCAAACAAGGTTGAAGGCATAGGGGACGTGTTTGGAACACAAGGGAGGGCCTTTGTAAAGATGCCAGCGAGGACGGCATTGCGAACCACAAAATGTCCATCTGAACATGCTTACGAATGAAGAAGTAGCGGATTTCAGTGTGTTTCGAGGAGCGACCATGAAAGACAAGCTCTTGCTTGCGGAGAATCATATGCTTTTATTGTCTCGCAACTAGGCCACAAGGACCTTAATTTTAACATGAACTCTTTCTTGCCAACTACAGGCGCCCGTGAGGGAGAACTGACGCTGCAGCAGCGCATGGAGGTGCTGGTGGGGGTGGCGCGGGGGTTGGAGTACCTGCACCAGTTTGACATCGTGCATCGAGACATCAAGCCTGCCAACGTTCTGCTCGATGCCAACATGCAGGTAAGAGAGTGACCTTATATTTTGACTCACTGATCTCGTGTGCACGGTTCTGTATTTTCACACACCGATCCCATTCCTCCTCTTCCTCCCCTCCTCCCTAGCCGAAGGTGTCTGACTTGGCTGGGGCCCATGACAAGCTAGTGTGAATTCTTGTGTCGTTCCTCATTGCCCCTTGTCCAGGCGAAGTTGTTGGACAACGAGCTGGTGCATATGACAAGTATATCTGAATTCCACCCTCCCTTTCTCACCAGGCCAAGGTGTCGGACTTTGGGCTGGTGCGCATGACAGAGGGCATCACAGTAAATCCCATTGTTTCTGTAACTTGTTCCCCTTATCCCCCTTATCCCCCTTATCCCCCTTATCCCCCTGATCCCCCTTATCCCCCTTATCCCCTTATCCCCTTATCCCCTTATCCCCCTGATCCCCCTTATCCCCCTTATCCCCCTTATCCCCCTTATCCCCCTTATCCCCCTTATCCCCCTTATCCCCTTATCCCCCTGATCCCCCTTATCCCCCTGATCCCCTGATCCCCCTTATCCCCCTTATCCCCCTTATCCCCCTTATCCCCCTTATCCCCCTGATCCCCCTGATCCCCCTTATCCCCCTTATCCCCCTTATCCCCCTTATCCCCCTTATCCCCCTTATCCCCCTGATCCCCCTGATCCCCCTGATCCCCCTTATCCCCCTTATCCCCTTATCCCCCTTATCCCCTTATCCCCCTATCCCCTGATCCCCCTGATCCCCTGATCCCCTTATCCCCCTTATCCCCCTTATCCCCCTTATCCCCCTTATCCCCCTTATCCCCTTATCCCCCTTATCCCCCTTATCCCCCTGATCCCCCTGATCCCCCTGATCCCCCTTATCCCCCTTATCCCCTTATCCCCCTTATCCCCCTTATCCCCCTTATCCCCCTTATCCCCCTTATCCCCCTTATCCCCCTTATCCCCCTTATCCCCCTTATCCCCTGATCCCCCTGATCCCCCTGATCCCCCTTATCCCCCTTATCCCCCTTATCCCCCTTATCCCCCTTATCCCCCTTATCCCCCTGATCCCCCTGATCCCCCTTATCCCCCTTATCCCCCTTATCCCCCTGATCCCCCTGATCCCCCTGATCCCCCTGATCCCCCTTATCCCCCTTATCCCCCTTATCCCCCTTATCCCCCTTATCCCCCTTATCCCCCTTATCCCCCTTATCCCCCTTATCCCCATGTTGCCTTCTCTCTCCAGGCCAAGCTGTCCGACTTTGGGCTGGTGCGCATGATGGAGGGCACCACGGTGAATCCAACGCATCGCTTCATATCGCCCCGTTATCCCCCCCCTCTGCCTTCACCTTCCTCCCCCTTCTCCAGGCCAAGGTGTCGGACTTTGGGCTGGTGCGTATGACGGAGGGCACTACGGTGAATCCCACCAGAGTGGTCGGCACTCCGGGCTATGTGGACCCCGCTTACTCCCGCACCAACAAGGCCACCCCCATGGCTGACGTCCATAGGTACGCGTTTGAGTTTGAGGCGCCTCTAATGTAGAAAGCGCACCAACTAGGCCACTGCATCCCAGCGTCAGCAGGAGGTGATGCTGGTGGAGGTGATGCTGCTGGAGGTGATTACATTGAAGGGTGTAACCCTCGTTCGTGCGATATTGATGAACCCATTGTATCCCTCTGTACCGTTCCTCTATGCAGTTATGGTGTGATGCTGCTGGAGGTGATAACGCTGAAGCCCGTGACTCTCTTGCTCCAGAAAGGCATTGTATTCTCTCTATTGTTCCTCTATGCAGTTGCTGCTGGAGGAGATCACGTTGAAGCCCATGACCCTCTCGCTCAACGAATCCATTGTATCCCTCTGTACCATTCCTCTATGCAGCTATGGTGTGATGCTGCTGGAGGTGATTACGCTGAAGCCTGTGACCCTCTCGCTCAATGGCAGCCTATGCAACATCAAGGACTGGGTACGTGCAATGTGCAATGTGCAATGTGCAATGTGCAATTTGCGATGTGCGATGTGCGATGTGCAATGTGCAATGTGCGATGTGCGATGTGCGATGTGCAATGTGCGATGTGCGATGTGCAATGTGCAATGTGCCATGTGCCATGTGCGATGTGCGATGTGCGATGCGCAAAATCTTTACGCGCAACAGCTGTTACGTTGCAAGTTGCAACAGAAAACCACAGCAGAACTCATCGCAGGAGTGTCTGCATCTCATGATGTGTTTTAGGTTTTGCACATGGGCCAACAACATGGGCCCACCACCATTGCACTTGGCCCTCCTGCCTCATCAATTCTCTCTCCGCTTATCCATTCCTCCCCTCCCATCCCCCTCACATCCATACCTCGCCTCTCAGGTCCGCCCCTTGGTCGAGGACGGCAACGTTTCTGCATTCAAGGACCCCCTGCTTCCAGAAGCTTCCAACGACCTCATTCTCACTCTCGCCAGGATCGGCCTCCAGTGCGCCGCCCTCCCCACCTCCTCCCCCGTCCCCCTCCCATGCCCCCCTCCCTCAATTCTTTTCCTCCCTCTCCCCCCCCCCACCCCCCTTTCCATTCGTCTCCTCCCATCTGCCTCCCCTCTCCCACGCTCAGATCCGCCCCTTTGTGGAGGAGGGCAACGTTTCTGCATTCAAGGACCCCCTTCTTCCAGAAACTTCCAACGACCTCATTCTCACGCTCGCCAGGATCGGCCTCGAGTGCACTGCCCTCCCCACCTCCTCCCGCCCCTCTATGGCTGACGTCGCGCAGCGGATCGAAGCTCTAAGGAGGGAGCATTTCGGCCGGAGGAGTGGTGCGGGTGGTAGCGGACGAGATGATGCTGACGTGGACCAGCGTATGGCCAAGATTGATCAGGAGATGTACAGGCGGGCGGAGTCGGGGTTATCGATTCAGGAGGAGTTTGTTCGGCTTAATGTGATGTCGGAAGATGGGACGTATAACAATGCGGTGTCTGGGTTTTCCACGGGTACTGCTGGGTACTCGAATCGGTCCTCGGGAGTGCTGCTGCAGTCTCAGGAGCTGTCTCAGGAGTTACGTCAGGAGTTTCCAACAGGCAGGTGAAGGGATCTCTAAAAAGAGTCAGAATGTGGGGAGTGGGGAACTGGAAACATGTCGGGGTAATCGATCCAGGAGGAGTTCGTTTGGCTCTATGTGATGTTGGAGGATGGGACATATATTAGTGTGGTGTCTGGGGCTTCGTTTGGCACTACTGGGTACTCGAACCGGTCTTCCTCGGGAGTGTTGCTGCAGTCTCAGGTGCTCTCACAGGGGTTACGTCAGGAGTTCCCAACAGGCAGGTAAGGGAGACTCTACAGCAGCTGGAAAACAGGGGCTGTGTACTAAAGTACTTGTGATAAGACCTGTCGGGTGGTGAAGAATTGGGGTTACCGTGTTGCAAGGGGTGTTGGGGGTGTTTGTTGTGATTCACCACTGGTTAAAAACATGTGGCTAGGTTCAAGAACTCATGGAGAGTGTGAAACAGCAGGAAGCCCAAATTGGCGCACTTGAATGGATAGTTCGCAAATGCAGACAGAATACGGCTACTTGTGTTAAGAAAGCTAGGCTAGTAGGAACGGTAGGAAGCTATGAAATGGCGTGAGGGTTTTGGAGCTAGGAGAGAAAGTTACGAGAGAAAAGGGGGACAGACTAGAAAGAGAGGGATACAAGGAGGGGATTGTACCCTCTACAGTAGAGTTTGAGAACCTACCAAGCCTACCAATTATATAACAAAATATATCATTTAACAACTTGGTGTTTACCTATTATAATACGGAATGTGTGCTATAGCAGATAAGGGACTATGCAATCAATCATTTCGTCTTTTGAGCTTGAACCACTGTGGGTTCACCCTCGCTGCCAGAGCCAGCCAAGGCACGAGTTTCCTAGCAGAACCAAGGCGAGCCTACACTCTCTGACTTCTCCCAACCCAACCAAGCAGCAAAACCATACTGGCGCTCTCAGGGCAGCCGTCTTTGCAAGTTGAACAGTACAGTGTTCCAGGTCACCTTCCGTAGGGTTGGTGGTGTCGTGGCAATGGTGAGGTGTGGTGCGGTGTGACTCGGTGAGGCTCCCAAATTCAGCTCCACGCGCGATGCCAGGGGCAGCCGTCCCATGTAAATGGCAGAAGTCGACCCACAGCCACAGGAGGGCGGTCTCTTGGGATTCTGGCTGGAATGTGGATGGATGGGCATTGAGCAGACCAGGCAGTGCGAGTGCGGCTGACGATGCATCAATGTCTGGAATGAACCGCATGCTGGTGGTGGTGCGGTGGTGAGAAGAGGGGAGTATGTTGTGCTAGTACATAGGAGCAGGTTCCTCCCTCCCCACCCCACCCCATCCACCCCACCTCTGCTCATATGCTGCACTGTACTGCACAGTGTGTAGTCGAGCAGTTCGCTAAGCTGCTGAAGTGACGGTGTATGGGGACAATCTCTAGGTGACAGGTAGTACTAACCTGGAGGTGATATCAAGGTGGTATCTCGAGGTGATAATCTCGAGGTGACAACCTCGAGATGACAATCTCGAGGTGACAATTTCGAGGTGACAATCTCGAGGTGACAATTTCGAGGTGACAATATCGAGGTGACAATCTGGAGGGGACGAGCCGCAGCTCCGTGCCGCCTGTTACCTTTGAGCACGCGGCATCAATCAACACAGGAAATCCGAGGCGCTTTTGAGAATTCTCAAAAACACCCTGCAATTTCTCAAAAACTCCCTGCAAAATCACTTCATTTTCACCCAGCCGCGACGGCGTGTAACGACTGGGGACGGAAATTACCCTAGAGATTGTAAACGCATTTCGCTGCGCCTCTGGGTGACCTCGTTTTGACCCGGTGGGTAGCGAGGCGTTACACGGCGGGTGCGAAGTGCGAAGCATCGCGAATGACGACCTGCAAGCGTGGCGAACAGCAGGGTCGTTCGCCGACGCGGTTCTCGCGAAGTTACCACCTCCACCAAACGTCGTCGTCAGCATGGCGACTCCTGTCGCTCTTTGTTCTCGGCTTCATCGCGTTTTACCCCAATGCGACGCTTTCCGCGGCCGTGACTCTCGTAGAGCGACAGCAAGGTTTGTGCTTGTATCTCGTGCGCTTGATTTGTTCGTATCGTCTGTGCGAGTGACGCGTGTGCTTGTAACGCATGTACGCGTAACACGCGTGCCAATTTCCGTTCCCTCGAATCCCTAATCTCTACCGTTGTTCTCCTTCCGCCATTCTGCTGGCATGTGTAAGCAAGGTGTTGGCACAATGTGCGATGCAGATGGGTGCTACAGGGTACAACTGGAGCCCAAACTCTCCATGCATCAAGGAGGAGGGGCTTCCGTGAAACCCAGATGGAACACTCAACACCATGTGAGTACAATTATGAATCAATGTGTATGCGTAGGCGTTGATGCTCCATGCAGAATGAACAAGGAGCTTCCCCCCCCCCCCCTCGCCTCACTTGCTTCATTGTCCTTCCCTTACCACTGCTCCTTTTCACTAACTCGCCCACCTGCCTTGCACTGCTTTGCCCCTCTCCAATCTCACCGAAAGCATGTGCCATTCTATCCTTTTCTTTCTTTCCAACACTGTCCTTCCCTTGCCACTACCCCTATCACTGCCCCTATCACTACACCCCCATACATACAGTTCTTTGCGCCGATCTTATCTTACTGTACGCATCTGCTCCTCTATAGGCAACCTCACCACACTCCTTACAATGTAAGATGCACTCGTTACGATGTGATATGCCCTGCTGACAACAAGCGCGGTGTGCTCCAACTCACCGCTCTCCCCCCCCAACACATCCATGCACCTTCCTTCCCCTCACCCGTGCCCCCTCTCCTCCCTTCCCCTGTCCCCTAATCTTCCCCCCGCCCCCTCCCCTCTCCCCTTGCCTCGTCCCCTCTCCCTTGACCCCACTCCCCTCCCCCTTGGACCTTGGTCCCTTGGCCCCACCCAACCTTCCCTCCTGCCTCCTCCCCTGCCCCCTGTCCCCTAACCTCCCTTTCCCCCCCCCGGCCCCTCCCCTCTCCTCTGCCCCGTCCCCTCCCCCCTTTTTTCCCCCCTCCCCTCTTGCCGCCTTTCCTCCCTTCCCCTTGTCCCCTCGCACGTGCCCCCTCCCGAGCGACTTGAGCTTCAACCATCTATCAGGATCCCTCCCCACCAGCACGGGTCAACTCACACTGCTGGAGACACGGTGAGGGAGAGGGGGGGGGGGGGGGGGGAGGAGGTAGGGAGGAGGGGGTAAACTGGTTGAGTTACCTTTTGCCTCACAGGTACCAGGGGGAATGAGAGCATCTGACCCGCAATCTCGAAAAAATACTTGTTTCAAGCACCTTTCCAGCTTTCCCTTCTGCGGCAACAATTCTTGGTCTGCGTTTGCGTCGATTCAAGAATAGGAAACCAAATGAGATGAGATAAAGATCAAAGGAATCTGTATAAAAATAAGAATGAGGTAGTGGAGAAAGAAGGAAATGAGAAAGAAGTGTAACGGGGTCGTACTCTTACTCCCCAAGAATCAGCAAACTCCCCATAGGCTCGACAGAGGGGAACGGAATGGCGCGAGAGACACTAGGGGCGGCTAATGTACCGAGGTGTGGGCCACAAGGGCCTTGCTGTCCTGGAGGATAAACGTGAGCTGGTGGCGGAGAGTGATCAGCCAGGCCAAGAAGCCAATCGCGCGACCCTCGTCGCCCAGGCAGAGAACAGCGGTAGGCAAGGTCGCCATGGTGGCAGCTAGCGAAAACTGCTGCGGCGAGCTGCTGGAGACAGTAGTAAAAGGCCGCGGACGGTGGCTGGTAATGGCGGCAGCAGGGGGCTGCTAGTGGTGGTAGGTAGAAGCTGCAAGGAGGGGCAACAGGCCGCGACGGCAGGGTGGCTGCATGTGAGAGTACGACCCCGTTACACCACTTGGCCTTTTTCTTATTTCCTTCCTTTTTTATTTCTCTTTTATTCCATCTCATTTGGTTTCCTATTCTTCCTTTTCCATTAACCTTTGGTTTATCCTGCTATTATAATTATATCACTGACCAGGCTTGGGAAGTACTGGTGCTCTCTATCTAGCGTAATCCTGCTGTAATCCCTTAAAGCCAATAGCCTCGCGTGGCTATACGCAGGGTGATTCTATCTTCTAGAAGGGTCTATTCCCCTAAGATAAGATAAACCTGGTTACCTGATGTACTCTGGAAGTAAAAAAGCGCCTTGTACTGATCGATAGTGCAATCTTTCCTCGACACATTCGATCCTGTGACACTTGGTAATCAGAGCTTTTCTCACTCGGCCACGCTCAACAAAGCAGCAGCAGCGGGAAAACCTGCCTCGAAAAACCGCCGGGGGCGACCAATTCGACGCCGATTCTGGTAAGCACCAGCTCCGCGATTTTGAACAGGATGGCAACCTTCGACAACACCGAGGTTACCCAGCAGCTCTTCGCGCGCATCGCAGCCCTTCAGGAGGAAATGCGAGCGGATCGCGAAGCGTGGCGAAACGAGTTCGAGCGAGTAACTCGACTCACCGGAGCGCAGTACGAGACGACAACAGCGACGACGCAGCAGTCGCAACAATTTCTAGAGGCTCCGAAACCGCGCCCACCTGAGCCGTTCGATCCGAGCGATCGAAACTCCGACGCCCGCAGATGGATCGCCGGGATGGAGATCTACTTCGCAGCCGTCAGATGGAGCTCGCCAGTCTGGGACGGTCAACGTGTACGACTAGCGGCGACACTGATGCGAGGGCCGGCAATCGAGTGGATTGGCGGCAACAGTCCCTTCATCCATGGTGAAGCCACGTGGCAGCAGTTCCGCGCTGACCTGCTGAAACGCTTCGAGCCGATAAATTCCAGTTTCCTTGCCCGGGAAAAAATTCATCAACACCGACAGTTCGGGAGTGTAGCGCAATACACGCAGCAGATGGAGGAATTTTATAACCGCATTCCCGACCTGACCGAAGGGGAAAAAGTACAATCGTACCTCGCCGGGCTGAAGACCGAAGTCAAACGACAAGTCGCAGCATCAAACTACGCGAGCTACAGTGACGTCGTTTCGGCAGCGGAGCGCTTCGACATGGTCAACGCCGGAACACGACGGACGCACGTCGGCAGTACGCGACAGGGCGACCGCTCGGCTCACCCCACGTTCGCCGACCCGATGGAAGTCGACAGATTCGAGGGGCGGCCACGTCCGAAAAACACCAATTACACGTGTGATTTTTGCGGGGTGCCGGGTCATCGAATCTTCGACTGCAACAAAATGAAAGTCGCACACGTAGAGTATCGGGCACGCAACAGTGGCAGAATTCCTTCAGCCAATCAGAAGCCAAAAAACAAGAGTCGCCAGTGATTGCGGATCTAGCTGGCGAAAATAAAAAGATCCGAAAGCGGCCGCGGGATTCCGGAAAAATCAACTTCGACGAAGCTGATTCGACGCGAGAAGGAGGAAATGATGGGGGAAAATCTCCACCCCACGACCAGTCTTCGCCAGGGAAAATCGCCGAGGAAAAATACGACTCCGCGAAAAAAGACTCTGCCGAGACAGGGAAACTCCTTGAAGACCCAAGAAATTATAAGAATTCGTTAAAGTTATCTTATAAAGATGCTTTAATGAAAACTTATGATTTTCGAGGAGCTAGAGCCTTGGAGAAATTTCGGGAGGGACTCCAAAAGAAGCAGACAACTGTGGAGATTATACCGGTACCGGACAACTTGGGGAAAAAATTGAGTGTGGAAAGAAGCCAACCTTTCCACGGAGACAACGTCCTCTCCCGACACCAGCCCACAACGACTACCCGTTCCTCAGGGAAGACGTCGGTGGAGCTGAAGCAGCTCAAGAGGAAGCTGGGGGTCTATAAGAAGCTGCACAAACCCCAAACTCCTCCTCCGGATGCATCCAGTTCTCCGGGATCAGTGACGCGCACAGTCGTCAAGGAAACTCCGGGCCCTGGAGAAGAGTCGTTCTCCAAGCAGCCTCGGCCAGCTGCCAGCTCAGGAGTATATAGCAACACAAAGGTGTGTACGGAATATTGGGATGTACCCTATGACCCAATCAATGAAACTATCTTTGGGTACTCCGAGAAACGACTGCCCCTCGTGCTCGATGTCATCTGCAAAGGACGATGCCTCCAAGCACTCGTGGACAGCGGAGCATCACACACCGTCTGTGACAAGGCAGTAATCGACCGACTTCGGGAAGAGTACAAGCCTTCAGGATTCTCTGCAACGATGGTGGACGGCAGCAAGTTACCGGTACACGGCGAAGCAGTGCTACACCTACAAATTGGACCACTGCGCTAGAGACCTGCACTTCCCATCACCAACATCAAAGGGCTTGACCTGATCTTCGGGTGAGACTTCCTAAAAAGATTCAACCCCGACATCAACTGGGTGAACCGCACCGCAAGCATCTACAACAATGGACGGAGAGTACAACTACCCAACTGGGACGATACAGGAGATATCCTAGTGGAGACACTCGCACGATTCGAGAAGGACGTGAAGCGAACCGACACAGGGTTCCTGGCAATAGCAACGGAGGCGGAGAACAACAAGGAGAGAACCTCGGAACCTCCAGGAAAGATTAAGGAATTATTGAAGGAGTTCCAAGATATTCTTCCGGACGATCTTCCGAATGAGCTACCGCCAAACCGAACACATCAACACGAGATCGTGGAGGAACCGGGTTCGAAGCCGACCTTCCGAGCACCATACCGGCTCAGCCCTACGGAGCTGACCGACATGAAAAAACAAATCGAGTATCTCCTAGCCAAAGGACTCATCCGACCATCCACTTCGCCGTACGGTGCCCCAGTACTCTTCACACCGAAACCGGACGGAAGCCTGCGCATGTGCATCGACTACCGAGCTCTTAACAAGCAGACCATCAAGAATAAATATCCGATACCGCGAATCGATGACCTGCTTGACCAGCTTCGGGGAGCTACGGTATTTTCCAAACTGGATCTGCGGTCCGGATACTGGCAGATACGCATGGCGGACAACTCTATCCACAAAACTGCTTTCCGAACTCGGTATGGATCGTACGAGTATTTGGTAATGCCATTCGGACTCACCAACGCACCGGCAACGTTCCAAGCCGAAATGAACCACATTCTACGACCACTTTTGGACGAGTGCGTGGTGGTGTACCTGGACGACATACTCATCTACTCTTGCGACATGAAGTAGCACGTCGAACACCTGCAACACGTCTTCGAAATTCTTCGACGAGAACGATTCTACGTCAAACTGTCCAAGAGCGAATTCGCCCTTGAAAAGGTCCAGTTCCAAGGACACATGGTGAGCGCTCAAGGAGTTCACGTCGACCCCAATAAAATCGAGGCCGTACGCACGTGGAAGACACCCGAGAACGTGAAGGAGTTGCAGCAGTTCCTAGGCTTTGCTAATTACTACAACAGGTTCGTGCCACAGTATGCGAAAATCGCAGCACCACTCACGAATCTGCTGAAGAAGAACACGCCCTACAAATGGGAGCCGAAGCACCAGGAAGCCGTGGAGCAGCTGAAGCAAGCACTTACGTCCGCACCGGTACTCATTTTGCCAGATCCCGAACGCGACTACGTCATCGAAGCTGACGCCAGTGACCAAGCAGTGGGAGCAGTCTTGATGCAAGATCAAGGGAATGGACTGCAACCAATCGCTTACCTAAGTAAGAAACTACACGAGGCAGAACTCAACTACCCGATACACGACAAGGAGGCCCTGGCTATCATCATCGCCTTCAAAGCATGGAGATGCTATCTCGAAGGACGAAGAACAACCGTCTACACCAACCACTGCAGCCTGAAATACTTGAAGACACAACCCAACCTTTCCAGGCGGCAGGTCCGGTGGATCGACTTCCTCGAGACACACTTCCACTACGACATCGTGTACAAGCCCGGTCACAAGAACAAAGCAGACGCTCTCAGCCGGCCTGCACACGTTGCCGCTATTAAGGTCGAAGGGATGAATCCACTACTCAAGGGACTCTTCACACACGGGTACGCCACCGACCCCGAAATTCCCTTGGCAGAAAAGCGACATGTGCTACAGTGGGACAGTGACATCGCGTACCGGAAAGGATCAACGAAAATCTGGGTACCCAATTACCCTCCTTTGCGCCAGTTACTACTCGAAGAATACCACGACGTCCTCTACGCCGGACACTTCGGTAGCAACAAGACGCCGACCGGTATCGCAAAGCACTACTACTGGCCCCAGTTAGCAGAAGATGTCCAAAAATTTGTCACCTCGTGTGATACATGTCAGCGGATGAAGAGTAGCAAGCAGAAAAAGGCGGGACTACTGCAGCCTCTTCCTGTCCCAGAACAACCATGGCAAGTGGTTAGCCTGGACTTCATCACCGGGTTACCACCTACCTCCAGCGGTCATGACGCCATCCTTGTCGTCATTGACAAGTTCTCCAAAATGGGACACTTCATCCCGACACACACGACGGCACGCACCGAAGAAACAGCACAACTCTTCGTTCGATACATCATCTCACAGCATGGCATTCCAACCACACTCATCTCCGACCGAGACCCTAAGTTCACCAGCAAGTTCTGGAAGGAACTTATGTCTCTCCTCGGGACCAAACTCGCCATGTCATCTGCTTACCATCCGCAGACAGACGGACAGACCGAGCGCCTCAACCAAATTGTTGAGCAACTCCTCCGAGCAGCCTGCAAGGACGAGATCTCCAAATGGGACTTGCACCTGCCCGTACTAGAGTTTGCTTACAACAATGCTACACATGCCGCTACTGGACAGACGCCGTTCTTCCTCTGCTATGGACGCCACCCACTCACACCACAAAAACCGACAGCATCAGCTACAGTCCAACCAGCACATGATTTCATCACAACCATGCATCAGCTTTGGGATCGGACCCACAAGCGCCTACTCGACATTCAACAGCACTAGAAGCGCCAAGCCGATCGCCATCGCAACGATCACACCATCACGGTGGGAGACCAGGTGCTTCTTGACATCCGCAACCTGGACATCAGCCATCTCCCATCTAAACTTCGACCTCGCTTCTGCGGGCCTTTTCTCGTTGAAGCACAGGTCACTCCTGTTACCTTCCGCTTACACCTGCCAGCTACCTGGAAGATTCATAACGCCTTCCACGTCCAACTTCTGAAGCCCTATCGGGACCCGAACACGATTTTTGTCGGACGCCAATCGCCGCCACCACCGCCCGTCCTCGTCCAGAATGAACCCGAGTACGAGGTCGAGTCCGTGCTCGCACACCGCCGTCATCGGAATGGCACCGTGGAGCTTCTTATCCGTTGGAAGGGTTATGATCCTTCTGAGGACAGCTGGGTACCTGAGTCCGACATGGGTAACGCCCGTCGTCCTCTGCATGACTACCTTGTCAAGCAGGGTGTTACTTCTACCACCCAGCTTTGAGGGGGGGAAGTGTGAGAGTACGACCCCGTTACACCACTTGGCCTTTTTCTTATTTCCTTCCTTTTTCATTTCTCTTTTATTCCATCTCCTTTGGTTTCCTATTCTTCCTTTTCCATTAACCTTTGGTTTATCCTGCTATTATAATTATATCACCGACCAGGCTTGGGATGTACTGGTGCGCTCTATCTAGCGTAATCCTGCTGTAATCCCTTAAAGCCAATAGCCTCGCGTGGCTATACGCAAGGTGATTCTATCTTCTAGAAGGGTCTATTCCCCTAGGATAAGATAAACCTGGTTACCTGATGTACTCTAGAAGTATAAAAGCGCCTTGTATTGATCGATAGTGCAATCTTTCCTCGACACATTCGATCCTGTGACACTGCAGAGGTAGTGGCAGCGGGCGGCAGTGGTCGGCAGCAGGCGGAAATGGTCGGCAAGAGCTGCTGCAGTGGCTTCGAGAGTGCAGCAGGTGGCAGTGAGCATTTGCAGGTAGCAAGAGCCGCAGCAGGGATAGCGACAGCGGCAGTGGTAGTGGCAGCAACAGCAGGCGGCAGTAGGCAGTAGGCGGCAGCGACAGCGGGCAGTTGTGGCGGCAGGTGGCAGCTAGCGGCTAGCGGTGGCTGCACGCAGTGCGCTGCTGGCGGCTGTTGCAGCGGCACCAACAGGGGGCAGCGGGCGGCAGTACACGGTAGCTAGTGGCAGTGGCGCAGCAGTGGCTACAAATGCAGCGGGCGGCAGGGTGGTAGCGGCGGTGAGCCAGCAACAAGCTGGCTGGCGGCGGTGGTGGCGTGGCTGCCTGCTGGCGAGCGGGCGGCTAGCCAGCGGCAGTGGCGCGGCTGCTGGCTGGCGAGTCAGCACGGTCTAGGTACTGGTCTACCTGCGTCGCTCCCCGCCCTCCCTCCGTCCGTAGCGCCTCTCTGCACCTCCTGTGTCGAGAGCCAGCAGCGCGCTGCCCCTTATTCCTCCTCATTTCCTCCTACTACAGCGCTGCTACAGATACTGCAGATGGACGTCTAGGACCTGTTGGTGCAACCCTATGGCTTGCACTCGGCTTGTCGTCCTTGTTTGTGTGTGTGCATGCATGGCATGGAATGAATTGTCAGTCTATGTCATTGCTATCCAGTGCTTGTGTGTGTGTTTGAATGGTGTATCACAATGTGGTTTGTGTCGGTCAAGACATTAGCGAGTTTTTACAACTCGCATGTCAAGTCGTCGTTTGTGTGTCGCATGTGTTTTTTCTATTTTGTCGAGTGTGAAGTGTCCATCACATCGCACGTGTGTGCAGCAAGCCCCCACCAACTCAAGAAGAATTTATCTTGCAGATCCAAGAACAAGAGCTCAAGATTTCAAGCCCAAGGGACGCGGATAAATATTAAATAGTGAAAATAGTAACGTTACTTCGGGTAGTGTTACATCTCACTTGGTGTAGCCCCTTGGAGGGTTGGTTTCGAGACTCTTCATGGTTGGGGACTCTGTGGTGGTGTACCACCAACCTGGACCTCGGCTCTTGGGGTATGTAGAGGCTGGGAACCATCTCCCTCTCGAACTCTTCTTGCTAAGTTTGTACTCGTAAGACTATAGTGGCTGCTATACCTCTTGCCAGTCAAACGGCCATAGCGTCGTCAAATCTTCATGGAATTTCATGATTCAACTTGCTGCTGATAGACGACAGCAACACGCTTCAGATCCAACTTACAGATTACCGTTTGATTCAGTGACCAGATCGTTATCAATATTTGAAGCCGTCTGACAGAAATCCGACTGTGCTCTCTATCTCTCATTATAGGCACATCTAAGCCTATTGTGATTATAACAGGACCCTGCCCCCATCCATGGTCTTAGCTAGAAGCGCTATCTCCTAGTCATCATTCATGACTTCTTGCACTTCAATACGGTGTTTCCGCTGGAGCGAAAGGCCGACGTGCATACCGTTCTCCTCCTATGGTTGCTAGCTGCTTGTACCCATCACCGCCTCCCAGTAGTTTGGTTACACTCTGACCGTGATAGCGAGTTTGCCTCTAGACGTCTAGGACAGTTCTGTAGTGCGGAGGGCATCCGCCAGACTTACACACTGCTAGACTCTTCACAACAGAATGGGATCGCTGAACGACGCATCTACCTGGTCATGGAGGTAGCTCGCACCTCCTTGGTCCACACCGGTGCACCCCATTTTCTGTGGCCGTTCAATGTGCAATACGCAACTATCCAGCCTAACTTATGGACGCGCTCCTTGCGACACAGATTTTGCCGACCCTTCTCTGGACTGGGTCTCCTGGTGATGCTTCTGCGTTCCACGTTTGGGGCGGACAAGCTGTTAACCCGCACTCTTTCTTGTGTCTTCCTGGGGTAACCACTTGATGCTCCGGATTGGTTGTTTTACTACCTGGTCCACCACCGGCTCTTCTCTCACCGATGTACCTTACCAATGCCCCACCTTGTGTCTCGTACGCCACTCCGTTCCCCTCGGTCGGGCCTGTGGGGGAGTTTGCTGACTCTGGGGGCCCAGTTGCTGCGGATGTGCATGCTGTCCCTGCGGCGCCTCCCCCAGCCGCGGTACCCCTGGCACCTTGAGCAGCCCCTCCTCTTGCCTTAGCAGCAGCAGCAGCAGCCACCGCAGCAGACTCCGCGGACGCAGCAGCAGCAGCGAGCAGTGGGCTCTGGGGGTGCTGGTTCGATGGGCGGTGCGTACCAGAGTGCTGGTCCTAAGGGTGCTGTTTCAGAGAGTTTCGATAGTAGCTGAGGTTGAGTTGGAGGTCCTGACGAGGGCAGGGAGTAGCAGCAGTAGCACCAGCAGCAGCAACCGCACTAGCCACGGTCTGCCTTTTGTCTCCTTGATCTTCCCTCAGGCTCCCATGTTTACGGCCTGTTGTTCCATCCCCCGGACTCCTCTCCGGCTCGTTTTCCCCCACGCTTTCCTTCGTCCCCTATCTTGTCTCCCTTTCCCTCTCGTCCCCAAACCCCCGTTCTTCCTCAGTGAGTCCGTCGTCACCCTGATGGGCGTCTTGTTTCTCCCCATGCTAGTGTTCACCCTACGGTCCTTTGTTCTCGCCCTCCTCCCATTTTAATCATTTTGCTAACCCCCTAGTCGTCTCTCCTGTCTTTCTCTGCTCCTCCCACTAACTCTTCTCGCAATGCTCGTCGAGTTCTCTCGCGCTTGCTTGCGTCGCTAGTCACTGACCCTACCGCTCCTCATGAGTCTGTCTCTGCGCTTTTCGCTGCTGTCGCTGATTTCGCTATTAGCCATTGCCTTGACTACGCTGCCGCTCTAGTCTCTGATAATGTCAGACCTCCATCCGTCGGGGGTGCACCTGCCCTGGGCAGTGATGTGCTAGAGGACAGGCAGTACGAGCTGGCCTACCTTGCTGCCGCTGTTCCCCATCGCTGCTCCATGCTTGTATCCCAAAAGGGCAACCCAAACGCCCCTGACATCCCTATCCCACGCTCTTACACTAAGGCGGTGTCGGGGCCCTGGCAGCCTAGTGGATACAAGCCATGGAGGCTGAGATGGCATCCTGCATATCCACAGGCACGCACGTCAACCCAGTTCCCCCGCCTGGGGCGGACGTAGTCAATGGCATGTGGATCTATAAGGTGAAGTGCGCACATAGAGAGCCGCTGAAGTTCAAGGCGCGCTATGTGGCTAGAGGCTTCACTCAGAGAGAGGGTAGGACTTCTTCTATACCTTTTCCCCCACCTCGAATATGACTACTCCTCAGTTGCTCGTTCACCTTGCCGCGCAGAGTGATTACGAGCTTCACGTACTCGACTTCTCCACAGCCTTCCTACAGGGCAGTCTGCACGAACAGATCTACCTCCGGCGCCCACTAGGCTTCTCTAGGTCCTTCTCATATGAGACCCAGTGGAGCCTGCGCCGCCCGGTCTACGGCCTGCGTCTGGCGCCCCGTGCGTGGCAGGACACGCTTCCACCACACTTGCTGAGCTGCAGTTCTTTCTGTTCTTTGCTGACATCTCTTTCTCTTTGTTCCCACTAGTCAGACCCCGTTCTACATTCTAGTGTACGTAGACGATCTTATCTTTGCTACTCATGACAGAGACGCACTTGACACAGTGATATGGGAGAGCTGAGGCGCTATCTGGGCTTGGAGACGTCACGTGACCGTGCCGCTCGCATGATCACACTCTCCCATTCCCATATGATACAGCAGGTCCTCCAAAGGTTCAAACTTCAGTTCTCTCCAGTACAACACATCCCCCTATTTGTGGATCACAAGCTCTCTGCTTTTGTTCCATACGCAGAGCTTGTGAGGTGTCTCATGTACCAGATGACCTTCACTTGACCAGATTCAGCGTACCCTCTCAGCCTCCTTACTCATTTTTTTGCGACAGGCAGGCATCGACTAGTCCACTAATCGGCTGCCAAAAGATACATGTGGTATCTGGCGAGTACATCAGAACTGGGGGCTTGTACTAAAAGGACGGTAGACAATGGTGCTGACTGGACACACTGACGCATCGTGGGCTGGCAACTTGGAGACGCCCAAATTCTCACAGGGCTATTGTTTTAATCTTGGTGCTGGTGCAGTCTCATGGAGGTCCATTATGTCTTCGTCTATAGCTCAGTCTAGTTGTGAGAAAGATATCTACGTTGGGGCCATGGCCGCTCAGGAGTTTCGCTTCTGCCGTTCTTGCTTACTGACTTAATTGAGCAGCCTAGGTCTGCCCGGGTCCTATTTGCTGATAACAGGGCCCTGATCGTCCTGTGTCATGAAGCTCGACTTGAGGGTAGGGCGAAGCACATCCAGCTGCGCTAATTCCTGTTGTGCGTGTTGTAGCAGAGCGGTCAGGCTCGTCCAGTACAGGTGGCCTCAGATGCCAACACTGCTGATATCTTCACCAAGGCATTACCGCTTCGTAACCATCAACAGTTCTGTACACAACTTGGTCTAGTCTCAGCAGCAGCTCCACTCCTTGTATCCGGAGCCAGACTATACATGCCTATACTTGTTGTGCTATATCTGTATTGTTAAATTATATATTTTATATAATTGTAGGCTTGGTAATTGTACTACTTACTGGAACCTATTGTAGAGGGTACAATGTCGAGTGACCCGCTGGGTTACCCTTGAAAAGATCCTCGGGGAAGGGCCACAGGTGCAGAGCCTGGGGGGCTATGGGCGCACTTACCCGCTATTCAACAAGCCCTTTTAACCCAGTGGTTAGTGACTGGGTTTCTGACATACAACTCCCTCCTTGTATCCCTCTCTCTTCTAATCTCTCTCTCTTTTCTCTTCTCAACTTTCCTAGTCTAAAACCTTACGTCATTCCATGGCTCCTCCTACTCCTAGCTAGCATCATTCTTTCTAGTCTTAACATGTATGTCATGCTACACTTGCTAGCTGGCCTTGTGGCCTCTTGTTTCAGTGGTCTAACTAGTCGTGGTACTCTGAATTGTCTTGTTACCTTCACCATAAGCCAAACTAGTAGTGCTCCCCTATTTCGTTAACTGCTGCATCTACCTAGGCTAGGGTAGGGGGTGTGTCAACAAACGTATATTTCTATATACCCTTATCTAGTTAAGCTTGATTTGTTTGTTATAGCCTAGCTAGGTCAGCTTTTAGAGAGTACAACACCTTGTACTTGTACCTCCCTCTCCCTCATTGTTGCGGCAGCGGATTGTATCAGCCGATTGTTGCGGTAGCGGACTGTTGCTTCCATGTACGTAAGGGGTGAACTGGAAGTAGCCAAACAATGACCCTATCAGAATCCCTTTGACAATTTCTGATGCACTTTGGATGACAGCTCTGAACTGAACAACCTCGATCAATCCTAACGTGGATCCGTTTCATTTACCGGTACTTACTTTCGTGGGATTCAATGTGGTGCAGTATTCCGAGTCACAACAATGTGGTAGCCAGTAGGGTTTGGCTGTTGAGTTGAAAGGTGCCTTGAATGCTGGCGAAAATATGAGCATATGAATAGCACAATGATGCTCACGAATCATAAATGTGGTCTTATTCACAAGGTGAGTGAGGGAATAGTAGATGGGAACACTTTCACATAAAAAAGAATGTGCTATAGATGTATTATTAGGTTCTCAGATGTATTATTATGTCGGCTCTGGCGTTATGGATTGGACCCTCGAAGGTGGTTCCTCATTTTCCCCTGTCCTCGAGAGTGTCTGGCGTCCACTCCCTCTGCCATCATTTGCGGGGTGGGAGGCAGCCGGCTTTCCGAGTCTGTGTGGCTGTGGTGAAATACAGACTTCCCAAACCACCCCGCGCTGCGGGTCTGGCCGTCTTTTTTCTGACTCACCTCTCGGGCCTCGGTTTGGTACAGTAGTCGGTCGCCTCGCCTCGCCTCCTCCCCTCATTCTCTCGCTCCTCTCTCGCCTCCTGTCCTCACCTCCCCCCCCCCCGAAGTCCCGTTGTCTCCTCAACTCATCTCAAGTGTTGTTTCGCGGGAGGTCGCATCCACTTAGCTCTATTCAGTACGTCTAACGCGGTGAAGGACGGTGAACGACGTTCGAAGACGGTTTTCGTACTTCACCGCAGTGGGCCGTGAGGGACCGAGTTGAACCGTACTAAACGCATAGCAAACGTAGTACTCGTCCGACACGCCGTAACGGCGCATGCTTCCACGCGAATTCGCGGATTCTCTCTGCTGGAGTCAAGCAGCTGGTACTTTCTGCTGTGCGCATTTTAGATGTCGCCGGTTATCGCCGGTGATCGCAATCGCGGATAATCTCGAAATTATGTCGGAGTGTACCGGATTCGGCGGATAAGTCTTGGTAGCATTGAGAAGACGACAATTCCCAGGTGACATGCAGATACGACAAACTCTACGTGACATCGGAGACACGAAAATCTGTTCGAGTCTTCAGCGGCTCACTGGCCATCTTCTTTTCCCGTTCCGTTGGCTTTGTTATGCCCTATTTACTACACCCATTGCACTTCACGCCTCCACTGGAAGCCTACTAGGCTTAGTAAGGCAGTCACTCCTCAGCCGATGTATTCACGGCTAGTAATCCGATTACTCGACGCTACTAGAGATAGATCCGAGGCAGTGGCTGTAACGCGGTGGCAAAGGCTTCAGCGGACATATTGAACAAGTAGTAACGCCTGCGGACTCTGCAGGGCTGCGGAACGCCTGTGGACTGTAACGCATGTGGAACGCGTGTGGACTGTAACGGCTGCGATCAACTCAAAAGTCACCAAGGCAGGCACTCGGCTCCTCCCAGCGGCGAGTGCGTGCGAAGCGTCGCGAATGATGGCATTTAAGCTTCGCGAACAGCAGGATCGTTCGCCGCGGTGTTCGCGAAGAAGTTACCACCACCTCCAGGCGTCGTGGTCAGTGTGGCGACTCCTGTCGCTGCTATTGCTATTCCTCGGCTTCTTTGGCCTTACCCACAATGTTCTTGTGGAGAATGAGCAAGGTGCGTGCTTTGTATCGCGTGTGCCTGTATCTTGTGTGTGCTTGTATCACGTGTGCCTATATCTTGTGTGTGCTTGTATCACGTGTGCCTATATCTTGTGTGTGCTTGTATCACGTGTGCCTATGTCTTGTGTGTGCTTGTATCATCGTGTTTGTGTCTCGCGTGTGCGTGTATCGCACGGTAACTCCTGTCGCTGCTACTGCTAGTCCTCGGCTTCTTTGGCCTTGCTTTGCTGCTCATGCTGCGCCTCTCCCTCCACCCATTCTTGTGACGAAACGTCAACGTGCGTGCTTGGATCCTGTGCCGTCTTCATATATCAGACGTGCTTGCATCACGTGTGCTTCGCGTGTGCGTGTAACACATGTGCCTACATCACTTCCCACTAAGTCCCCAATTCCTTCCCCGTCATCCTTCCCGCCATTTTTGCCTGTTTCTGCAAGCGAGGTATTGGCGCAACGTGCAAAGGAAATGGGCGCGACTTGCTAGTATTGAGGCGCCTCAAAACTAGGCCCTTACCACTCCCCCCATTCTACTGGTTTGTGAGCAGGCAAGGTATTGGCGCAATGTGCAAAGGAAATGGGCGCTTCTGGTAACAAGTGGGGGGCTAACGCTACGTGCAATGTGATGAGCATCGGGCTTGTGTGTAACAAAGACGGAACAGTCAATACCATGTGAGTAAAATAGGTGTACGCGTTATTTGCAGTAGGTGCTGATGATTTGTGAAGAAGGCTTGAGGAACACATCGCTTCACCCATCCACCCACCCACTCAACCACCCACAGGCAGCGATTAATTCCCCAACCACTGCTCCATTCCTCTCTCTCCCTGCAGTTATTTGAGTTGACTCAAAGCTTCTTCTACCACTGCTCTCTTCCTCTCTGTCCTGCAGTTCTTTGCCCAGCTCTAACCTGCATGGAAGCATCTGCTCCGCTATAGGCAACCTCACTACTCTCGTTACAATGTGAGATGCCCTGAAAACCCAAAACTCTGAACTACACTCGATGCTGTCCCTCCAAAACCCTTTTGCAACCCCACCTCGCACCCCTTCCCCCACCTCGCACCCCTTCCCCCCTCCCCCACCTCGCACCCCTTCCCCCACCTCGCACCCCTTCCCCCACCTCGCACCCCTTCCCCCACCTCGCACCCCTTCCCCCACCTCGCACCCCTTCCCCCACCTCGCACCCCTTCCCCCACCTCGCACCCCTTCCCCCACCTCGCACCCCTTCCCCCACCTCGCACCCCTTCCCCCACCTCGCACCCCTTCCCCCACCTCGCACCCCTTCCCCCACCTCTCACCCCTTCCCCCACCTCTCACCCCTGCCCCTTTCCCATCCCCCTGTCCCCTCCCCAGCAATCTGAGATTCAACTCTGTGACACGACCCATCCCTGCCAGCATTGTTTTCAGGCTCCAATCCTCGCTCTCCCCCTTCCACCTCCTTCCCCCCCTTCCCCCCCTTCCCCCCTTCCCCCCATTTCCCCCTCCCCTCTCTTTCCCAGCGATCTGAGCTCCAACTCTCTTAAAGGGCCCATCCCCGCCAGCATTGGCCAGCTCTCCCTACTGCAGACACTGTGAGAGGGGGGAAGAGAGGGAAGAGGGGGCGGGGGGGCGGAGACGGGAGAGGGCGGTGCGGTGTATGGCACAAACGAATATCGTATCAAGCCCATCCCCGCCAGCATTGGCCAGCTCTCCCTGCTGCAGACACTGTGAGGGGAAGGATGTGGGGGAGGAAGGGGGGAGTGAAAGGGGGCGGGGCGGAGGGAAGGGGCGGTCATGGTTGGTGTCTGACCCCATCGTAGACAATGTTGGGAAGAAAAATCGTAGGGAAATTTTTCCTTTCTTTTTCAACTGACCATAAGCATCAGTCCAAAACAAGACAAGCGTTTGTACGCGTCCGCAAATGTTACGTGATAGCCTCACTCGCATGTCCCCCCCTTCAACGTTAGTCCACGTCAGTGTTCAGTTCTCTACTTTCCAACTTAGCTTTCGAGCAACAATTGAAAGTCGTGCACAATCCTCCTCAGAGAGCATTACTTTCTACGGTTCTGACATTTGCTGACCGTCAACATTTTTTTTAGCCGACCGTAGACGTTCCTCTGCTAAATTATGTTGGCTTGCATTGTCTGTCCTACACACGCTGTGATGCAGGCATGTGGGTGCAAAATCTTTGAGTGGGGAAATCCTTGTTTTGAGGCGCCTCAAAACTAGACTCCTATCACGCGGTTTTTGAGGCGCCTCAAATCTGTCCTACACACGCTGTGATGCAGGCATGTGGGTGCAAACTCTTTGAGCGGGGAAATTCTCCCAAAGCTGGCATCTCTCACCAGATTGAAGTTTCTGTAAGTTGCTCGGAGTAAGTTGATGAAACCTCATAGTGTCTCTTAGCTTTTCTTGCTGAGCCTGTGCCATCACAGTTCCCTTGCAGTCTGCAGCCTGTGCCATCGCAGTTGCCATCACAGCATGCAGAGGCCCTCAACAGTTCCCTCTCGCAGTCTCTAACAGTTCCCTTGATATTAGTTCATTATGCTACCGAGGTGACTTTTGAGTCGACTCAAAAGTCACCTCATTATGCTACCTTGCTTGCAACTCCCCTTCCTGGGCTGTTCAACTCTCTTGAACTCTTTTTATAAGCCACTCCAGTTTTATTTAAAGTCAACTCAAAAGTCTTCCCCAGTCCTTATCACGTGCAGTATCCACAGCCATACTTCTCTCAGTACAGCAGTTTCTCAGTTACTTCCCATCTCGTTGCCCTCCAGTGACATAGCAGAAAACAGGTTCAGCGGAAACATCCCCGCAGAATTTGGAGCTTTGACCAACCTTCAGCACGTGTACGCAAATTCTGGGCAACCCTCCCACGTCCACACAGTATGTATCTGTTGGTGTCTGAAACTCTTTTGAGGCGTACGCAACCATCCCTCGAAAATTTGAAACTTGCCGTGCCTCTCCCTCACACCCAGCTCCCTTCACCTCGTTCTCAGCAGCTCGCCTTTCCACCCTGGTTTTCTACTTTCTTCCCCTCCCCGCCGTTCACCCTCTCTTTGCATTATTTCTTCCTGCGTTAACGGTTTACTGTAAAGTCAACTTAAAGGCACCTCCTCTCCTCTTCCCACCACTTCCATAAACTCTCAAACCCTTCCTTTCCTTGAAAAGCTCTCTCACATGACAAGCGTGTATCTGCTATAAGAAACGTCCATTATGCCACCGTTTTGCAGCCCTTTGAAGCTTCGCTTTCAAGTTGACTCGAAAGAAGAGCTCTCTCTCACTCACATGACAAGCGTGCATCTGCTATAAGAAATGTCCATCGCGCCACCGTTTTACAGCCCTTTGAAACTTCACTCGTGCCCATCCCATCCCCTTCTCCCCTTTCCCTGAGGAGTCTATTTTTGAGGCGCCCTCGCGCCCATCCCATGCCCTTTTTCCCCGTCAACAGTAATCTCGCTGGCAATGATGCCCTTTTTCCCCGTCAACAGTAATCTCGCTGGCAATGGCTTTCAAGGTCGCATCCCCGCCTTCTTTGCGAACCTCACCAATCTCAAGATGTTGTAAGCTTTAGCCAAGAGTCCAACGTTCCAGAACACTAAGGCTTATTCCTTGTTTGGAACAATTGAACTTTTCTAATACTTGATAGTAGTGAGCAAACTCTTCTGTTTTTTTCCCCTTGGCTGACCTGCTGTTTCGCAGGTCATTTCAGAATAACCAGTTTTCAGGGGAGATTCCTTCTGGATTGGGAACTCTCATTAATCTCACTGACCTGTGAGTTTACCATAATAGTCAATCACTGCTCAAGTTCGCGCTTAAAAAAAATCTTTCTCAGTACCTTAATGCAGGTTACCATGTGTCGCCGCCGCCATCGTCATATGATCGTATCCAAAACCATCGTCACATTCCCCATGCCTCCAAAAGAAACCTTCTTTGGTACTGTTGCTCCAACGTGTGAGAATATTTGTGAGGCACTGTGATTTAAAGAATGTGTGTCGCTTGCCGTCTTTCTCACACCCTCCTTGCTTGCAGGAGCTTCGCCCAAAACAAGCTTTCAGGCACTGTTCCTCCAACCCTTGGAAACCTCACCCGCCTCAAAACCCTGTAAGAATAAGGGCGGTTAAACTGGGGAAAGGGGGTTGCAGAGTGTGACCTCACACGAAACAGTTAATTTCATTCTCATCTGAGAAAATCTCACTCCTCTACCGCATTCTGTGTAATGAGTATATTTTTTAGTTGAGTTTACTAAAAAATCGGGTCATTTCATGTGAGAGGATCTCACTCCTCTTTTTGAGGCGCCTCAAAAATGGATCTCACTCGTCTCTCGCATTCTTTTCATCCAGAGATCAGTTTCATTTCTCACTCTTTTCCCCCATGCTTCTCTCGAACCCCAGCAAACATATATGTGAGCTCGCCACATTCGTGAAACCCGGCCGGCGCCGCCGCCTCAAAACAGGTTATTTTACGTGCCGCCGCCACGTCTCCATATGATGTATTTTTAATCGACTCAAAATACACCTCAAATTACGTGCCGCCGCCTCAAAACAGGTTATTTTACGTGCCGCCGCCACTTCTCCATCCATATGATCTTATCCACACCCATCATGACATCGCCAGTGCCTTCCCTCCCCGGGCTTCGCCAAAAACTCTCCCGGGCACCGTTCCCCCAACCCTTGGGAATGGTTGTGAGGCACTGCAATTTAACGCGTGCCATAGCGTCTTTCTGCTGTCTTTCTCATGCTGTCTTTCTCACACCCTCCTTGCAGGAGCTTCGCCAAGAACACTCTTTCAGGCACATTTCCTCCGACCCTTGGGAGCCTCACCCGCCTCACTACCCTGTGAGTAGAAAGGTTGCTAGAAGGGAAAGGAGGGTCACGGAGCGAGCGTGACCTCATACAAAACAACCATTTCATTCTCATTCTCACTCTCCTCTCTCTAATGCTCCTCTCTAACCCCAAAACGCTGAAGAAGAGTTTAGCAGCTGTTTAACACCCGTCTCATTTCCTCCTCTCCCGTCTCCTCTCCCGTCTCCTCTTCCTTCTCCACTCCCTCCCTCCCTTCGCCCAGTGGGGTGAGGGATAGTGGAGCGAATTGCTCCGTAGAATCCGGGCAGTCGTGTGTGGTGAAGCAGACCTCCTCATCACTGTTCTGCTACTGGTGCTCTGACTTCTGCTCCTACTGCGTCCCCATCTCAAATCCTCTCCCCATGGCACCCCCTCCATCATCACCTCCGTCCTCCGGTCTCTCTCTGGGAGCTATCATTGGGATTGTGGTGGGAGGCATCCTCGTTATTGGCCTCCTCGCCATCGGCATGCTGCTTCTCTACAAACGGAGGTCTACCAAAGGTGAAATACGCATGGCCCACTAGACGTGGGGCTTTATTTTCTCTTTCAACCTTTTTATCCAACTTCATGTTCGCAAATCGACCTCCATGTCTTTGGACCCATAGCGTGCTTGGGCCCATAGCGTTCATCAATTCGGGTCCTATATATCACGCCCCCATGACCTCTTTGCGCCACATCAATTTCGTTTTAAGACGTCTCATATACCTCTGTGCGCCATCCTTCACATCCTGTATCATGCCCCCATGACCGGCCTCGCTCCCATTCCTAGCGCCTGAGAAATCGAATCCGCAGGCAGGTGACGGATCGTTCAAGGAAGAGTCGTCAATGCCCAGCCATGCGCACATGTGCCAGCGCTACTCCTTCGCCGAGGTTTCAAAGGCAACGGACAACTGGGCGGAGGCGAACCACATTGGGACGGGTGGCTATGGCGAGGTTTATCGGGGGGTGTCTCCTAGTGACCCCTCTGTGGTTTGGGGCGTGAAACGAGCCAAGATACTCACCAACGACTTCAGGCGAGAGGTGCGTTTGGGTTGAGGGCCAAGAGCTATAGATTCCTAGGGAGTAAGGGAGGTTGTTTGTCTCCTGGTGACCCCTCTGTGGTGTGGGGTGTGAAGCGGGCCAAGATTCTCACCAACGACTTCAGGCGAGAGGTGCGTTTGGGTTTAAGGGGTTGTGTGTTTGGGTGAGTGCGAGGGAGAGTGGGGATGTCTCCTGTTGATCCTTGTGTAATGTGGGGTGTGAAGCGAGCCAAGATACTCACCAACGGGGGGGTGGGTGATGCGAACCACATTGGGACGGGCGGGTATGGGGAGGTGTATTGGGGGGTGCCCGCTCGATGACTCGGTGGTGTGGGCTGTGAAGCGAGCCAAGATACTCACCAACGACTTCAAGCGAGAGGTGCGTGTGGCTAAAGGTTGTGGGGGAATGGCTGAGAGCTAGTGACGGCGGCCTGGGAGTGTGGGGGGCTATGTGCCGCTGTTGAGCCTTCTTCGGCATGGTCTATGGAACGAGCCAAGTTACTCACCAACGACTTGAGGCGAGAGGTGGGTGTGAGTTAAGGGATGGGGGAAGGGCTGGCTGAGAGTTAGTGACGGCGGGCGGGGACTGTGGGAGGGGGGCTAGGTGTCGCTGTTGACCCTTCTTTGGCGTGGCTTGTGAAGCGGGCCAAGATACTCACCAACGACAACTTTAGGCGAGAGGTGTGCGAGCGAGGCAAGAGGAGAGGAGTTTCTTGATTTTTTAAGGACATGTAGAGATAGTCAAATCTCGGTTGCAAATAGGAACGACAACGGGTAGCTAGGAACATCTAGCCACATTTTTGAAAGTATGTGAGACTTTTGAGAACATAGCTAGGAAAATATAGCTACAATTTTTATTTTATTATGAAGTATGTAAATAGAGTTGAAGAGAACGTGTGCACATTCTCCCAAATCTTTCCCCATCCCTTCATTACCTTCCAGGTGGAGGAGATGGCATCGAAGAGCCATCCGAACTTGGTGCGTCTACTGGGGTACTGTGTACACATCGACATGGCAACAGAGCACCACGAGCAGATCGTCATCTATGAGTTCTGCTCCAATGGGGACCTTGAGAAGTACCTCAGTGGAGGTATGTGAGGCATTTAAATCGATGGGAGCTAGCACTTGCACGCATTGCAATATTTTCCAGCACATTGCACTCACTGAACCGAAGGTTAAGCACCAAAGGTGAACGCAATGTGGTTGTTCAACCATCGTTGCCAGTTGATGCGTGAACATGGTGGTCTAATCTAAACCCTTGATGGAAGCTCCTTGTCTTTTGATGCTGCATCTCACCCCATCATTCTTCTATGCAGGCCCCAAAAAAGGCTCCTTGTCACTAGAGCAGCGCATGGAGGTGGTGGTGGGTGTGGCGCGGGGATTGGAGTACCTGCACCAGTTTGACATCGTGCATCGAGACATCAAGCCCGCCAACGTGCTGCTCGATGCTAACATGCAGGTGGGTAAAAATCTTAAAGTCTTGTTGTTTATCAATTGCTCATGCTGCTTGTAGTTTAGGTTCTAGCCTTTAAATGTTCTTTTGGATGGCTGGGCTAGCATGGCACAGGTGGCGAGCTGCGGGATACAACAGGGTTTAGATATAACTTCTAGAGCGGCTGCATAGAAATGATTCAGGTGGTTGTATTTTCAAATGACGCTAGTCTATGGCTAAGTAGTATCTTTATGGTTAATACTAAACATCTGGTGAAGTACCGAATCTATGGTAAATACCACATTTATGGTTGAGTGTTTAATTACTGACCATGTGGTAAGTGCTGCACATACGAAGCAGTAGAGTCAAGGGTTTCGGTGGTGGTAGATGCAAAGTTTACCAACACAAGGATCGCATCAGTAATTTGGAAGTTGCTTCTCCGCCAGTTACTATATCTGTGTACACCACCGACACAATCGATTTTGTTACACGAGGTTTCGTGTTTAGGTATTTGGGCTTAGGGTTTTGCCTTCAATCGATGGCCCTTCTTCGTTGCTCTCCCTCCACAGCTGAAGGTGTTGGTTTTGGGTTTGGTTTCTTCAGACATATGTGTCAGGGTTTAGCGTCATGCATGATCATGTCTAATCACAAACCGCCCCTTTTCCTCCTCCTCCTCCTTCCCTTATCCGCAGGCGAAGATGTCTGGCTTGACCTCGCGCATTGTAGAATCTTCATACTCCCACCCCCCCCACCCCACCCAAATATACATCTCCAAGCGAAAGAATCAATCTTTGGGCTGGTGTGCATGACATCAACCTCTCAATTCCCCTCACCACAGGCGAAAAGTGTCTGACTGGCCGTGGGCTCATGCGCACAGCATTGATCTTTACTATTAATCCCTTTTCTCTAGGCCAAGGTGTTGGACTTCGGTTCGCTCTGGTATGCATGGCATCAACCTCTCAATTCCCCTCACCGTAGGCGGAAGTGTCCACCTGAGTGCGGGCTCGTGCGCATGACGTCAATCTTCAAAATCAGTCCCCCTTCTCCAGGCAAAGGTAGCAAGATCTAGTTTCTCTCCCCCCCACATCACGGCGAAGGTTCCTGACTTTGGGCAGGTGCGCATGACGGAGGGCGCCATGGTGAATCGCACGTGTGGATTTAATTTCATCCCTTCCTCCCTAAATCACCCCCCACGACAGGCAAAGGTGTCGGACTTTGGGCTGGTGCGCATGACGGAGGGCACCACGGTGAATCCCACCAGAGTGGTCGGCACCCCGGGCTATGTGGACCCCGCTTACTCCCGCACCAACAAGGCCACCCCCATGGCTGACGTGCACAGGTGAGTGATGAGGGCGATTTCAAGCAATTTCCGTGGCTGATGTGCACAGGTGGGTGGTGAGATGCCTGCAAGTGGGTTGATTCAAGGTCACCACCATGGCATAAGTGCACAAGGTGGCTCTTCAATGATTCCTCTTTTTTTAGGAAGCAATGATGCCGTGGAGCCGCTGACGTTTGGCTTATTTCAACTCCTCCGTCCTTGGTCAAATTGTGATCTTTGTCAAGTGTTTCTTTGTCGGATCCACCCCCCCCCCTTTCCCCCCTTTGCAAAAGCTTTGGCGTGATGATGCTCGAAATCATGCTGACCAAGCCTGTCGTGATGCACGTGAATGGCGGAACCAACATTAGAGACTGGGTAAGTGTATATCATGTAACTGTCTAGTGTGTGTTCCGTGCTCCTTTTGTGTTCTTACACATCTCTCATGTGCACTTACCAGCTTGCAGTGCTCTCCATTGTCTTACAAGACTTGAGACCACATGCTAATCGATTTTGGCGAAGGCTTCATAAGTCTTTCACCCCCACACCATGGTTGTATTTTTTGCATTCCATCTATCAACCTACGTCCAGGTTGCCGAGCGGGTACAACTGGGAGAGGTAGACGCCCTCAAAGACCCTCACCTTGACACGGTGCCCAGCGAGCTTCTTCTCAAGCTGGTCGAGCTTGCACTGCAATGCACATCATTGCCTGCTTCGTCTCGCCCACACATGACTGAAGTTGTCGCGCAATTGGTTGCCATGAAAAGGGAATTTGTGAAAGATGGTGGCTCGGCAAAGAAGTCGCGGATGCAAAAGATCGACGATGAGGTCGCCATGCGAAAGACAGGGAGCAATATGGAAGAGGAGCTCGAGCTGCTGGATGAAATGCTTGGTTAAGTACCGCAGATTTCGGCACTGAGTTCTTTTCCCCAGACGAGCACAGTGCTGAATGTAATTTATTGTAACTGCTCAACAATGTCATTAACAACTTCAAAACTAATGTCATCTTAAATTTTGCCTCCCCTCCAATTTGTGGTAAGGGTTCCAGAGATTTGGTACACTGCCCTTACAAAAACGGGAGTCGAATTTTCAGAGTACGGTGATTTTCTTACCAGCCGGGCCCTAGTTGACCCCTACATCTGCAACCCTAGAAATCCGTTTTGATTCCTCCTAGGCTCACTTTTCTTCCACGCAATCCCGCGATTAGGTTTTGCTCGTCTAGTCGCCAGCGCTTTCTGTCCGCAGCTGCCACGTCAGCCTGCCGCTGACGAATTTCCACTATCAGCAAAGCACGCCGCGGATCGCGGCACAGTTTCTCGGCAACTAGTAGCTCGGATTCGACACCTCGGATCCGCCAGCTGATTTTGAGCCTGGCTTCTTTTCCCCACCCTCTAGTAGCAAGTTTTAGGATCTGCATAGTCCTCGCAAGCTAAATAGTTCTGTTTGATTTCCTAGTGCACTGATAAATTTTAAAATATGAGTAAGTCGTTGGGGATTCCAGTGAAGCTGCTGCACGAGGCGCAAGGGCACGTTGTTACTATCGAGTTGAAGAACGGGGAGTTATATCGAGGCACGCTGACGGACTGCGAGGATAACTGGAACTGCCAAATGGATAACATCACGTTCACGGCTAAGGTACGCCCGTTACAGTCACGTCTCCTGTTTTATTATCCTTCTTGCCTCGTTTTAAAATCTCGCCAGATCTGCGTCTTAGTTTCTGCAACTTTCCTTGACTGCGGGAAGTATCGAGCGGGTGGTTGGGTGGTGTGGGTATGAAAGTGAGGGTGTGAGTGAGTGAGGAAGTGAGATGAGCGTGAGTACTGATCAGCGTCAGCATGCCCATGAGTCGGCTCAAGCAACCGTCTATGATTGGCTTTAGGTCTAGGCGTGTGTGCGACGGTGGGTGCGACGGTGGGTGCGACGGTGTGCGCGATGTTGTTTGCAAACCACAGTCCCTTCCATTGCGCATTCGTGTACGGGCAGAGAATTCCGCGCCATTGAGATTTTCGCGCCTCTGAGATTTTCTGACGTTCAATTCCCTCTCGACTCCCGTAAGGAGCCTCGACCGTCGCAAGTCCTAGGTTGCGACGCCGTTCGTTGGCTTGTCTTGGTACGCCGTTCTAGAACCCCTCAAAGCTCTTTCAAACCCTAGGGCTTGCTTGAGGTTCGCTTGACCAGCGCGAATCCAAGCGAAAACAGCGTGTAATGAGTCTGCTTTTGAGTCGATTCAAAAGCAGAATCCAAGCGACAAAACTTTAAGCTCTTCCCCGTTCCTCCCTCTCCCCCCTTTTGTTCCGAAACCCCGTTTCCCCCGTCGTGTACATTTAGGACGGCAAAGTGTTTTGAGACGTCTCAGAACAAATATTCCATCACGTGGTTTTGTTTGGAACTCCCGTTTCTCCCTTTGTGTAGATTCTGAACGGCAAAGCGTTGCAGTTGGAACGTGTCCTCGTCAGAGGCAGCTCCGTTAGAATACTGTAGTAAATGTCATTCATTTTCCTCTTTCAAACCCTAACTCTGTGCTGCTCCGACGCCTGTGCAGGACGGCAAGGTGTTGCAGTTGGAACATGTCCGCATTAGAGGCAGCTTCGCTCAAACAAAAGTCGTTTTTTGGCCAATAACTTTCTCCAAATCCAATATGCCCTCCAGCTATGCAGGACGGCAAGGTGTTGCAGTTGGAACATGTTTTCATCAGAGGCAGCTTCGTCGAAACAACAATACCTTATTTTCCTACCACTTTCTTTCAACCCTACCACCTGTGCAGGACGGCAAAGTGTTGCAGTTGGAGCATGTCTTCATCAGAGGCAGCTTCGTCCGGTGAGTATTGCTTTATAGTGGGGACCTGAGAGCAAGTGCTACTTATATCACGTACTTGCGGTAATTAAGGATGCGATTTGTGCTTAATTTGTCAGAATGCGGGTGTATTGTCATATCCTCCATCCTTGCCGCTCATCACACCTGATCTACCCCCTCCAACCTCTCCCCCCTCCCCCCTCCCCCCTCCCCCTACCCCCTCTCCCTTGACAACACCCCCCGCCCCCCTCCCTCTCCTCCTCTTCTTTTCCTTTGGCTTTGTTATCATACCTGACATGCTGCAGAATGCACCCGTGTTCAAACGACTGGACGCTTGAGTTCTCTCCTCCTTTCTTTCCCCCACTCCCCCATCCTCCCCATCCTCCCCTTCCTTCCGCATCCTCCCTCCCTTGCATTATCACCTGACATGCTGAGAATGCTTCATTTCCCTCCTCCTTTGGCCCCCCCGCACTCTACTTTGTTCCCCCATCCTCACCCTTTCTCTCCCCCCCCACGCTCCCCTTTGGTACCGCATCTTACCCCATCCTATTCCCCTCAGCTTCGTCATCATCCCTGACATGCTGCAGGCGCTTGATTGCCTCCCGCCTTCCTGCCCCCACACTCCCCTTGGTTACCCTATCCTCCCCAGACCTGTTCCCCTCAGCTTCGTCATCATCCATGCCTCAGAACGCACCCATGTTCAAACGGCTGAAATCGTATCCCTCATCCTCTACCCCCCACCTTCCGCCCTCTACCCTTCAGCTTCGTCATCATCCCAGACATGCTTCGAAACGCACCCATGTTCAAACGACTGGAAGCCAAACTTAAGGTCGGTTGCCCTCTCGCTCTCCTGCCGTTCTTCCTCGCTTCTAGCCCTCCTTCGCCACGTCTCGCCCTCTCCGTTCTCTCTTGTTTAAATGACTGGAAGCCAAATTCAAGTTGTGTTACCATTTCCTTTGGCCCCATCTCCTTCCCCCTCCCCAACCCTCCCCCCTCTCTCCCACCTTTTCTTGTAGAAACAACCAGCAGCCCTACAGCAAAGTTGTATTCTTTCCCTCTCCCTTCCCATTCTAGTATTTCATCCCATACAAACTCGCATACAAACTCGCATACAAACTCGCATACAAACTCCCATACAAACTCGCATACAAACTCTTCTTCCTTCTCCAGGGCAAGGCGTCGTCCAGCCTGGGAGTGGGCAGGGGCAGAGCCATGGCGATGCGAGCCGAAACACAGCCTGCAATGAGTGCACCAGTGGGAGCACTGGGAGCAGCAAGGGTCATGTCTCTCATATTCTCCTGTACTTGCTCCCCCCCTCCCATGTGGAAACTGTGGTGCATTCAGGGCAAGGGGTCATCTAACCTGGGAGTGGGCAGGGGCAGAGCCGTGGCCATGCGAGCCAAAGCGCGGTCAGCAGCAAGGGGAGCGCTGGGAGCAGCACCTGACGGTGGTGGTGCTCCTATGGGCATGATGGGCCGAGGTGCCCCCCCTCCTCGGCGGTAACGATGTTACAGAGTGTTATTTCATGTGTGTTATGAATGGAACTGCCGAGTAGCACGGAGGGCAATGGCGAAACTGCGAACGAGTGAATGACAATAAAATGAAAGAGAATACAATATATAGAAAACCTAGGCTGATGATCCTGCACGTAGGATCGGAAGGTTCGGGAAAGGTGTCGAAGGGCCTCGATGTGTCGAAGCGAGGTCCGGAAAGGCCCAGGAGGCTCGAACTGAGGTCTGGAACCCTGGCGATGGTTCGGGACTGTTCGAGTCGTACGCCCTATAGCAAGCCTCAGTAAGGAATTTCTAATTCCTTAGAGTGTGTTGACTTTGTTGCGCTTAAAGTGAGGGTCTCGAGAAGCAAAAGCCAAACCCAAAGGTTTTGGTTTCGGGGGATCTCGAAAATTGCGAGGTGTGGTGAGGGTGCTAGTTGGGCGTTGTTACTTTTTCGCTAATTTCGTCAACCCAAAACCGAACCTGTTGGATTTGGTTTTTTGCTTCTCGAGACCCGTGCTTTAACCCTCAGTTTTTTTGCATTTAGAAGCATAGTGTAACTTGAACTTGTGTACTGTAAAATTGCAGCTGCTGGTGCCAGAGCTCTTTCATCCCGCGTACCTGTACTGGATATGAATCGATAACTTTTTAAGACTGGAACTAAGTGTCACGCCACGCTGAAAGTCTGTGCGTCACGTTTGCTATATGAGGGATTATTCATGGGAGTTGGGGAACCTAAGGTTGCCCGTCATAATCAGATCATAACAAGCCGTACTTGCAGCATGCACTCATTTCTTGGCTTCAGGACTGTATTGAGAATGACCACAGCGCGGTAACTTTTGACCAGGGTGCTGTGCAACACAACCACGTCAGGCCTGCCTTCAACTGTGGACTTGAATCAACCCAGTCTGTTGTGCCTTCATGACGATCGCCGGTTGTGGTGCCGAGGAGCCTTGGCGTAATATTTTCTCTGATATTCCGAGAGCTTCATTGGTCCTTGTTTGTGGTGCCTTGGTGGGCGAAGTAGAGGCAACAGTTACCTCAACCTTCCATAAGTTTCGCACACACCTCTTCTGTGCCTAGCCGAGGGATTGGGTAACGCGTAACCGCTCGAATAGGGGTAGTTACTCCTATTGTCTAGAGATTCCGGAATTGTATTGGTGTTCAGTGCTGTTTGATTTAACATTGATCGAACCGTTTCGGCTCCTCTATAGTATGGAACGAGGGACAATGTGTTTTTTTGTCCCACCCCCTGTATTGCAAGAGGTCCTCGTCTCCCAGGCAACGTCAATGCCTGTGATGTGTCACAGTTCAGAGATACAGTTCCCATACGTATGGATGGACAGTTGGGGGAGATCCTTCTTTGCACCTGAACAGTTGGTTGCTGCCATCAAATCACGTGATCTACACATGCTCCATGACATGCACACCTTTGACAGGCTGGCGTTGACACGTCAGGCGCTGCTTCTCCGCAAAGCCAAACTACTGGCGTGTGACTGTATACTGTATCCATATCTACAGAGTGTATTTACTCTCCCGCTTAGGTAGTTCTGTGTAAATGCATCAGTTCGTGAGCTTTAACGTAAGGACGTAGCCTTCTGGTTCGTGTACAACCATTTTCAAATCTGCGGGCAGTTTAAAAGAGGGTGGTTATGAGTGGTCCTTGCCCAGTGCTGGACGAGGTCCTATCCTTAGGTGTCTTCTGTAATGAGTCCTTACGAGGAAATGATTTCGACACCTCAACCAAACACGACAGATCTCATCCAATTCTGTCCCCGACAATCGGCGCGACCTCCATGTTGTGCAAAGTTCAGAACTTCCTGACCTGGAATGAATCATCAATTGGTGACAGCCGAGTTATCCTAACGGCCTTGCACGCTCTTGACGTCACTACCTAACCGCGGCTGTTGATTCCACACTGCTGTATGGACTGGATGTATAATAGTTTTAGGTCGCTCTTGAGCACCGGTGTTTATAAGCGGCGGCAAGCTTAGGTTTCGGGGCTCGTGTCAACCTTCTGGTCATGTCATCCTAGCCCCAACTTCGGGTCTTCCTGCCATCACTTCGGGTTCACGAACTGGCAGGTGCTACAGTGCTCAGCGATGTAAGTGCAACCAAGTTAAAATTTCGCCGAGATGTGCAGCAAATCCTCCCTGCATGGTTGCGCTGCGCATACCAAAATTCGTTTGTTTCGTTCGTGTGTTTCTAGTCGTGGAAGGTATGTATGTCGTGGACTCGAAGCCTCAGGTCTTCCACCTTCGGATCTTCCGCGGCTAGCCCGAAGTTTGACACGAGCCCCGAATGGGCCCTGACTTATGTCAATGGTGCAGTCATGCAAGAATAGCATTTTCTGGAAAGGTCAAATGGGGGTTATTGGAAGTCATTTCCGAAAGTCAGCACCCTTCAACTACTACAGAAAAGCAGACGAGTTTGTTATGGATACCTTGATAAAACGAGTTTCTCAGGGCAAGTACAGCGACCTTGCCCATATCTGCCATGCCTAGAACCTTCCTTTGTGGCACCCCATTGAGGTTGACACTGCACATGGGATGGGACCACAGGTGACATGACACGTCACACGTGGCAGGTGGGTGGAGTCGACGTTGCGTCACAATGGGTGCACATAGTCGCATGACGACACTCGGACGACACCTGTCCAGCGCGAAATTTGAATGGCTCCAACTTGAATTTCCCGCCCAACCAACACGGCTCGTGCGTGGCGCCGCCCCTACCGCCACTCCACCGAACCCAGCGCTGACCCCAGGCGAAGTTCCTCCCCCTTACCTCCCTCACTCACCTCGCCCCACCTGCCGACCAGATTAGGGGGCGTTCTGCGGCTTCCTCTCTACCCCTTCAAGGCTTCTTGACCAATCAGAGCACTGGACTGGCGTCACCATCCTCATCTGCTGCTGGTGGCGTGAAGGTGAGGTCAACGCAAGCACAGCCCCTTCTCCTCCTACGCGTTCCAAACCACCCCACATTCCGCCCTACCTTCCCCCTCCTGCAGGACACCTTTCCCCGCAACTCGCTTTTCCTCCAACACTTCTTTTCCGCCGTCCCCCTTCCCCCTACACTCCAGAAGCGCAAGCCCCACCCACCCCCCCCCCCCCGCCCCCCTCTCTCAGTTCCCCCAATCCGAACGAAGTGACGTGACTCCAGCTAGCTTTTCCCCTCTCAGGCCCCTTCCCGAGCAAGCTAGGACCCCCCCCCATTCCTTCCCCTCCCCTCACCGTGGCAGTTCCCTTCACTCCAGATTCTTCGTTCCAGTCCAGCCAGCACAAATGCAGCGCAATCCTGCAAGAAACCCTCAGTTGCTGCTCCACGGTTTACATTTGCCAGCTTTCCTCTGCCTCCAGTTTGGCGTTGACTAAAAAACGTCCGTTCTGGTAGATATTCAGTTGGCGACAGCTTCATATCATTCTTCGTCTTTGGGTGCTCTACAGGCTCGCGCTGTCCGTTCTTCGGCGACCATCTGCTGATTTCTACTTGACAATCCCGCATTCTTCCCACGTACTTGAGTGTTGCTCGCTTATCTTCACCTCACGTGCTCCTTCAGCTCAGACTCTACATTGCAATGCTTATGGCTCCAGGTTGCACGGCCAATTTCCTCCCCGAGTCTTTCCAAATGGCGGGCTCTATGCAGCTTCGATGCAAGAGCATGAACGATCTGACGGCGATCGACTTTTCAGGATCGAAATTCCCGTCTAACCTGTCTGAAACGAGAGACTCATCCGCAGCAACGCCTCGTCTGTCGGTGAAACGCTCTCGGGGACGTCAATCTGGCGGAATTATCGTTGAGATTACCGGAACGCCGCTGAACACGGGAGTCTCCGTCGTCGTCTGTCCTGGCGCGCCTATTAAGAGCAAAGGAGCGTTCAAGACTTATGGTGCATCGCGGAAACCCGTGTCTAGCGGCCTCGTTCGTCGTCTGAACTTCTCGTTGGAGGCGTCTGACTCGGCAACGTCGATGCCGACGGGAAACTCGAACTCAAGCTCTTCTTAACTTCGTCCGGGAATCACTGAACTTCGCTCGGCAACGTCAATGTCAGCATCGATTTCCGAAATGGCGGCCAGGAGCTCTTATCTTGGAAGATCTAACTTGGAACTTGGCGTTACCGCATTAACCAAGACTGACGTACATCATCAACTTTGGATCGACCTCAGCTGCTTCGCGCAAGCGAGGCAACTGGTTTCTTGTTCCGCTGCACTCTCGGGACTTAATCGACGTTCACAGGACTATCTGGGGACTGACACCAGAACCCGGTAGACCATGGACTGATTAATTCCTGGAATCGTGGTATGCATGCTAAATTATCCTTGCTTCTTTCTTGTACAGCTTCGCCTCATCTTATACTGACTGTTAATCTCACTCTTCCAGCACAATGGCTTCTCCACTTGTGAAAAAGTAACGTTTCTGATTAGAGAATGATGTGAAGGCATACCGGTAATGCAGGCGCCTTGCAGCCTGACCTCTGTAAAACAGCGTCTTGCTCATCCTGCTTCTTGCAGGTTGTTGCACTGAAATAGTGTGCTCATGAATAAGCATGTCCTAGCATTCGCTTGTAGATAGCAAATCATCTCATCGGATTACCACAAGCGAATTACTCCACTCCTGCAAGGACCTTAGGCATATGCTGGGTGTTGTAGCCTCATGCAATATGCTTCAATAGACACCGTGCGTGCTCTAAGGGATCATTCCTTGGACCTCGCGTCAGACTCGTGCAGTCCTGCCCGGTGCAAAGATTTGATCTTTCTATTCCATGCAGTGCGTCTCGGTTTGTCGCCAGTCTGATGCAAGGTCATGTCTAACACCAGCTGTAGGAATCCGCCCTAAGTCAAAACCATTCCCAATGTCCCTTTCTTCCCCTCCACCACTCGTGCAAGCTCTTTTGACGCATCCTCTAGTGTCCTAGCCCTGCGTGTCACCTCATAGGCTTCGATACAGTCACCCTGCTGCCACCCGTTAAAGCCATCCACACCCACACCGCACTCCAGCCCAGTTACCACCTCCGCCACATGCTCCTTCACCCGTCGAAGGGACGTCGCCTGTCCTGAATGCACCCAGCGACCCTCCAAATGTTGTTGCTTGCCTCCTGGTGCCGCCTCACTCGCCTTCTCCCTCTTCCCCTTCCCCACCTCGCCCTTCCTAGGACCACCAGCCATGCCACTGCCACTGCCATCAGCAGTAGCAGCACCGCCGCCTTTCCCCCCACCGCGCCGCACAACAACTGTGCATCCCTTTTGCAGCCTGCCCTCTGTCACCATCACCCCTGCCACCCGCGTGCTGCCGGTGCCGAAAACCGCCCGCACTTCTGCGCGACCCAGCAAGGAACTTTCCTGGAGGTTCCATAGGGAAATACGCATAACGTTATATGAGAAGTGGATTTTTGAAAAGTGAACACTGCAAAATGTCGGAGCAGAAAAAGTTCCCCAGCCACTATCGACTGCCAACAAACCTCTACAGTATTGAGCAGCCCCTCCATTAGTGTTCAATCCTCCTCCAACACATCGCATATCATCCGGTACAGCCTCACTTGCACACCCTATCCGCTGCAAATCCCACTAGTAGTGTACACATACATATACAATGTATGTGAAGTTACCGTTACGAAGTACGAACGTACCTTGACAGTATCGAGCAGCCCCTTCATAAGCGTCCGAACCTCCTCCACCACATTGTAGATCACCCGGTACGGCCTCACTTGCACGCCCCTATTATAATTATATACATATATATAAAGACACATGCATAAGTAGCGTACCTCTACAGTATCGAGAAGTCCCTCCATAAGTGTCCGAACCTCCTCCACCACATCATAGATCACCTGGTACGGCCTCACTTGCACACCCCTCTCCTCCGCTGCATTCCTCAGTACAGCGTGGATACATGTACATATATATTTTGTAATAATGACGCGTATGTAACGCACCTCTACAGTATCGAGCAGGCCCTCCATAAGTGTCCGAACCTCCTCCACCACATTGTAGATCACACGGTACGGCCTCACTTGCACGCCCCTCTCCTCCACTGCATTTCTTGGTGTGTACAATTATAACTATATATATACACACACATATGTATAAGCAGCGTACCTCTACAGTATCGAGCAGCCCCTCCATAAGCGTCCGAACCTCCTCCACCACATCGTAGATCACGCGGTACGGCCTCACTTGCACGCCCCTCTCCTCCGCTGCTGCCGCCACTGCTGCCGGCACGCCCACATTGAACGCCAAGACCACAGCTGAGCTGGACGCCGCGAGGTCAACATCGCTGCTTGACACGTCACCAGGGGCCTGGAAGAGGAGTAAGGGGAGGAAAGAGGTAGGGAGAGGAATGAAACCGGAGGTAGGGGGATGTTTAATAGCCAGTGTTTATTTATGGTCAAATGCTCTATAAGCCAGCTCCCAAGGGCCCCTATCGAGTGTTCAGCCTCTATTCTTCTCTCCTCCGCTGCTGCTGCCACTGCTGCCGGCATGCCCACATCAAACGCCAAGACCACTGCTGAGCTGGACGCCGAAAGGTCAACGTCGCTCCTTGACACGTCACCAGGGGCCTGGGAAGGGAGGAGTAACGGGAGGAAAGAGATCACGATGTTCAAATAACGAGTAACAAACGATTTGGTTGGGAATAGAATTTAACTACATATACTTATTTATACAAGATACAAACAAAAGGGTTCTCGCCAGTGTTTCCCGCATTCGAGTTAGTCACCTTATCCACCCACCTGCAGCAGGCAGCGCAGCGAGACGGCGTCTTGGGGCAGAGCTGCCAGGGCCTCTCTTACAGCCTCCACTACCCCCTGGCAATCTACCATGAGAATCCCCCAAACCTGACAGTTCCTTTATCGAACAATGACTTCACACCACACCCACCTGCAGCAGGAAGCGCAGCGAGACGGTGTCTCGAAGCAGAGCTGCCAGCGCCTCTTTGATTGCCTCCACTGACCCCTGGCCCTCCACCTTGAGAATCCCCCAACCTGACAGTTCCTTCATCGTGCAATGACTTCACACCACACCCACCTGCAGCAGGAAGCGCAAGGAGACGGCGTCTTGGGGCAGAGCAGCCAGGGCCTCTCGAATGGCTTCCACTGACCCTTGGCAGTCCACCTTTAGAATCACATTCACCACATGCACCTCCACCTCCTCCTTCTCCTCTCCTCCTCCCCCCCCTCCTGCTCCTCCTTTTGCTCCTCTAATCACCCCAGCACTGTTGAGAGCAGTCGCACTAGCAGCAGCAGCGCCACCAGCAGCACCAGAGGCAGCAGCACCAGAAGCAGCAGCAGCACCAACACCAGAACCAGAAGCACCAAAGGCAGTGGCGAAAGCAGAGAGCGTTACTTTCGCCTCTCCTTGTAACGCGGCCAGGCGAGCGGCCCGCGCCTTCGCAGCAGCTTCCTCTGCCAATGCCCTGGCAGTGTCGGTGCATGCAACCACGTGGAACTCATCACCCGCTATAGGCACGGATGAGAGACCGAGGACTTCCACTGCCATGGATGGGCCTGCTGCTCCTGTCTTGGTGCCAGTGTCGTCTATGAGAGCACGCACCTGGGAGGGAGGGATGAGGGGAGGGATGAGGGGAGGGATGAGGGGAGGGAAAGGAGGAAAAGGAGGGAGAAAGTGGACCAGGGGGGGAATGGAGGGAGGGAGGGAGGGAGGGAGGGAGGGAGGGAGGGAGGGGGGGGGAGGGAGGGAGGGAGGGAGGGAGGGAGGGAGGGGGGGGGAGGGAGGGAGGGAGGGAGGGAGGGAGGGAGGGAGGGAGGGGTAGGGGAGAGAGTGGAAGAGGGAGAACAGGGATGTAAGTAGATGTGCTTGCAGCAGTAAAGGTGTTGCGTATTCCCACTGTGCCAGTAGGCCTGGACTTGTTGGGAGTACTTGCATCCATTGCCCTTGCGGTGTCGGTGCATACATGCAAGTACCCCCAACACTTAGATTCCTACCGGCAGCACCCAGGAGAAACCCAAAACCTCTGACGGCTAATCTAAGACTTAGCAACCTCGGGGCTTTTATCCAAGTCACATACAAGAAAAAGGCACAAGAGAGAGGGGGGAAATGGCTACTCACCATCCCATCACCTCTCCTCATAGGTCTCCCCGCACACATCACCTCCCCTCATAGGCCTCTCCTCGGCGTGCCATTCTGTGCCCTTGGCTTTACCCAGTCCAAGGGGATAGGGTAAAGAGAGGGGACGAGATGACAGCTCACCTTTCCGTAGGCCTCCCCACACACCACCACACCACCACAACCACACCCCCCCTCCTCAGCGTTCCATTGTGCAGACTTGTGCGCTGTACTCAAACTGATTACACGTGCAATGGAGTTGCCTCACCTTGCCATAGGCCTCTCCACACGCACCACATCGCGTGTCCCCAGCGTGCCATTCTGCACCCTTTGCTTTGCCCAGTCCGAGGGGATTGGGTTAAGTGAGGGAACGAGACGGCACCTCACCTTGCCAAAGGCCTCTCCACACGCCACCACACCGCGTGTCCCCAGCGTGCCATTCTGCACCCTGATTACTTTGTGCAGACTTGTGCGCTGTACTCAAACTGATTACACGTGCAATGGAGTTGCCTCACTTTGCTTTGCCCAGTCCGAGCAGTCTTGGGAGAGAGGGCAAGAGGCGACTTTTGAGTCGACTCAAAAGTCACCTGGCTGGCTTCCAGTCAAAACATGGGCGATTTCTTTTGAGTCGAGAGGAAAAGATGGAAGATTCTCACCTTGCAATGGTGTTATCTCACCTTGCCGTATGCCTCTCCACACGCCACCACATCGCCCCTCCTCAGGGTCCCATTCTGCACTCTTGTGCGCCATAGCCAAACTGGTTACACATGCAAAGGAGTTGTCTCACCTTGCCGTATGCCTCTCCACACACCACCACATCGCCTCTCCCCAGCGTCCCTTGTGCTTGTCTACTACCCCATCACACCTCGCTTGTTCCCTCACCCTGCGCTCAGTTCAGCTTCCCCCCCAAGCTCACCTTGCCGTAGGCCTCCCCACACACCACCACATCGCCTCGCCTCAGCGTCCCATTCTGCACCAGCAGCGTGGCCAGCGGCCCCTTCTGCTTGTCCAGCCGGGCCTCTATCACCGTGCCCACAGCTGGTCGGTTGGGGTTCGCCCTTAGCTCCTGGATCTGCACCCAAGGAGGCAGAGAGGGAATCGAGGACTATACGTGAGGCACGTGCCATTCTGCACGAGCAGCGTAGTCAGCGGCCCCTTGAACTTGTCTAGCCTCGCCTCTATAACTATTCCCACTGCTGCCCGATTGGGGTTTGCCCGTAGCCCCACCTTAGCTCCTGCATCTGAAACCGTGGGCAAACAGAGAAGGTGGCAAGGGTTGGATGGAAGGTGGAGCATTCCCTTCTGAGCCTGTAACGTTGCCGGCATCTCTCTATCCTAGGTGCCTGCGGCACCTTGTGCTTGTGAGTCGACTCAAAATGACTTTTGAGTCGACTCAAAAGTCTATCCTAGGTGCCAGCGGCACCTTGTGCTTGTCCAGCCTCGCCTCTATCACCGTGATGAACTGGTGGAAGGTTGGGATTACCCCTTAGCTCTCCGATCTGCAAGCAGTGCAAGCGAAGGGTGCCGGTACCAGCGACAGGTGTCGGTACCAGCGACAGGTGTCGGTACAAGCGACAGGAGGTGGTACAAGCGACTGAGACAAGTGAAGCATTAAAGTGAACAAACCTCTTCCCACCCTTCTTCACCCCTCCTCACCCGTCTTCAACCCTCCTCGCCCCTCTCCACCGCTCTGAACCCCACCTCTGCCAGCAGCATGATTGTCTCCAGCAGCTGATCCACGCCCTCTCCTGTCTTGGCACTGACCTGCGAATAGCGGGGGGATTAAGGGCAAGAACACCAGGAGAAATCCGCGGGAAAAGGGTGGGAGTGGAGTTTTATGTTTCTTCTTTTCCTAAAAAAGAAAAACAACCAGAGAAAATGGTGAAAAATAGGGTTTAGGGAGGGTTTAGGGTGGAAGGAAGGGATTGGAATGAGTGTTTGTGTGTCTTACAACAAACAAATAGCATGAGTGTCCATGGCAGAATAGCATTTCACAACAAGAAGTTTGAACAACGCCCTGCTGCCATGCACTTACACCATGCCCCCTACAATCACGTTCCAACATATGCTATTCTCCCTCCCTCTATAGTCACTCACCGGCACCATGGGAGTATCCCCCCCCCATTCTTCTGGCAACACCCCGGCTTGCCCCAGCTGCTGCTTTACCCTCTCCACACTCGCTCCCTCGCGGTCTATCTGCAGGTTGGGAGACAACAGAGAAGGGAGGTTGGGTTAGGTGGAGGGGGAAGAGGATCAAAGAACCCCTTCACCCTCTCTACACTCGCTCCCTCTCGGTCAATCTGCGAATTGGGAGACAGAGAGGGGAGGACGCAGGCGGTGGAGAGAGGGGTGGGTGGACGGAGGAGTAAAAGGCACAGACCAATTGCAAGCCTTGCCCCAGCTGCTGCTTCACCCTCTCCACACTCGCTCCCTCGCGGACAATCTGCAGGGAAGGAAGGGTTAGAGGAGGCGGGGGGCGGAAAAAAAAGTGGGGTTTAAGGGGTTAGGGAGGGGATTAGAAGCTTTGCCCCAACTGCTGCTTCACCCTCTCCACACTCGCTCCCTCACGGTCTATCTGCAGGAAGGCAATGGGGGAATGAGGGGATTGTGAGAAACAGAACCAAATCAGTCAAAAGGAGTCATGAAGAAAGGGCCCGGGCCAATACCCTGAGACACAGACCTTTTGAGTCATGAAAAAGACCTTTTGAGTCATGAAAAAGACCTTTTGAGTCATGAAAAAGACCTTTTGAGTCATGAAAAAAGGACCAAGAATTGCGAGGTATTGCCCCGAGTCATTTTTTAGAATTCTCAAAAATACCTTTTGTTTTGCCCTTCTACAGATTTCAATGTTTGCAACAGAGCCGGACGAAGGGAACGCAACACTTACTGCCTCCACTACAGGCACACCGTGCTACAAGCACAGCGTGCTACAAGCACACCATGCTATAAGCACAGCGCGCTACAAGCACACCATGCTATAAGCACACCGTGGTACAAGCACATACTCGTAAGGGCACACACCTTGTTAATGGCAACCAGCATCGGCACACCAGCGGCACGGGCATGCGCAATCGCCTCTGTGGTCTGTGGCATGACCCCATCGTCCGCTGCCACCACCACCACTGCTATGTCGGTCACGCGAGCTCCCCTCGCACGCATTGCACTGAACGCCTGATGGTACACGGAGGGGGGGAGGGAGGGAGGGTGGGAGGGTGGGTGGAGGAAGGGGCGGCATGACCCCATCGTCTGCTGCCACCACACCACCACCACCACCACCACGACTGCTATGTCGGTCACGCGATTTCCCCTCGCACGCATCGCACTGAACGCCTGATGGTCCACGGAGGGGGGGAGGGAGGGAGGGAGGGAGGGAGGGAGGGAGGGAGGGAGGGAGGGAGGGAGGGAGGGAGGGAGAGAGGGAGGGAGGGAGGGAGGGAGGGGCGAGAGGAGGAATGGGAGGGGCGGCATGACCCCATCGTCTGCTGCCTGCCACCACCACCACCACCGCTGCTATGTCGGTCATCCTTGTGCCACAGGCACACAAGGCACTGAAGGCCTGCGTACAGGATGGACGGAGGCAGCGAAGGCGGGAGAAAGGGGAGATCACCCCGATGTGACTTTTTGAGTCGACTCAAGAGTCATGTCGTATCGTATGCCACCACCACCACCACCGCAACATAGGAGTCTAGTTTTGAGGCGCCTCAAAACTAGGAGGAGGGAGAAAGGGGAAATCACCCCGTTGTTGTCGTATCGTATGCCACCACCACCACAACAGCTATGTCGGTAACTAATGTACTCCTTGCACGTATCGCACTGAAATCCTGGGGGAAAAACAAGCGAGGAAGGGATGCACGAACAATCAATCATCAGCTGCCCCCACACCACCGCTAGCTACGGTCCAATGACATGCCATCACATCCCATCACATCACATCCCATGCCCATGGAAAGCCATGCCATCACAGCGAACAACACGTCATCTCCATGCCCTCACCTCATATCCCGATGTCGCAATTTCATACCAGCCAGCCATGCCATGCCATGCCATGCCATGCCATCCCATCACATCGCATTCCCATGCCATGCCAAACGCAACCAGCCCATGGCATGTCGTCTCTCCACCCCCTCACCTCGTGTCCCGGTGTGTCAAGAAAAACACACGTCTCGGCAGCAACCCTCTCTGCAAATGCTTTGCTGTCTGCTGCACCAGCAGCACCGTCGCCAGCGCCAGCAGCAGCACCATTAGCACTCCCCGCGGCAGAGGGCACGTGCACTCGGTACGCCCCAATGGCCTGAGTGATCCCCCCTGCCTCCCCTGCTGCCACCTGGTATGGGTCAGGGATTGGCAAAAAGGCTACAATGGTTATATTGGGTCATACAGGGCAGCATCGCTATGGTCACTACCAGCAGCAGCAGAGGGCAGATGCACTCGGTACGCGCCAATGGGCGGAGTGATCCCCCCTGCTTCCCCTGCTGCCACCTGGTATGGGTCAGGGATTGGCAAAAAGGCTACAATGGTTATATTGGGTCATACAGGGCAGCATCGCTATGGTCACTACCAGCAGCAGCAGAGGGCAGATGCACTCGGTACGCGCCAATGGCCGGAGTGATCCCCCCTGCTTCGCCTGCTGCCACCTGGTATGGGTCAGGGATTGGCAAAAAGGCTACAATGGTTATATTGGGTCATACAGGGCAGCATCGCTATGGTCACTACCAGCAGCAGCAGAGGGCAGATGCACTCGGTACGCGCCAATGGCCGGAGTGATCCCCCCTGCTTCGCCTGCTGCCACCTGGTACGGGTCAGGGATTGGCAAAAAGGCTACAATGGTTATATTGGGTCATACAGGGCAGCATCGCTATGGTCACTACCAGCAGCAGCAGAGGGCAGATGCACTCGGTACGCGCCAATGGCCGGAGTGATCCCCCCTGCTTCGCCTGCTGCCACCTGGTATGGGTCAGGGATTGGCAAAAAGGCTACAATGGTTATATTGGGTCATACAGGGCAGCATTGCTATGGTCACTACCAGCAGCAGCAGAGGGCAGATGCACTCGGTACGCGCCTATGGCCGGAGTGATCCCCCCTGCTTCCCCTGCTGCCACCTGGTATGGGTCAGGGATTGGCAGGGAGGTGGTATACAGGTACAGTATGAATCATGCGCAGTCATCACCAGTGCCAGCAGTGGGCACGTGCACTCTGTACGCCCCTATGGCTGAGTGACCCCCCCCGCCTCCCCTGCTGCCACCTGGAAGTGGGATAGGCATTGGCAGTGGTTGGTACAATCAAGGGTCATTGGATCATTCAGCGCTGCTAAAGGAAATGACTTTTGAGTCGAATCAAAAGGCATTGGCAGTGGTTGGTACAATCAAGGGTCATTGGATCCTTCACCACTACTAAAGGATTCGCACCACCACCAACACCAGCACCATTAGCAGCAGCAGCAGTACAGCAGCGGATGGCACATGCATTCGTACGCCGATGCCTCGAGCGAATTCCCCAGCCTCCCCTGATACTGTAGCATGCCACATGCTACTGTAGCAGGCACCTGATACTGTAGCAAAGCACCTGATACTGTAGCAGCTCACCTTTGTGTGCCGAACGTAGTCAAGAAGTGACGTCTGCATCACACACACACACACTCACTCACACACACACACACACACACACACTCACACACACACACACACACTCACACACACACACACACACTCACACACACACACACACACTCACACACACACACACACATACGCACACGCACGCACATACGCACGCACATACGCACGCACATGCACACGCACACGCACGCACATACAGCAAAGGAGTAATGAGGCACATACTTCACTCACGCAGTCAACAATAGCAGCTCCTAACACAAAGGAACCCTTCGTAGCTTCTTCAAAACTACCAAAACTTTCCTAAGCATCTCACCTTCCCATGCTCTCACCTTCCCACGCTCTCACCTTCCCATGCTCTCACCTTCCCATGCTCTCACCTTCCCATGCTCTCACCTTCCCACGCTCTCACCTTCCCACGCTCTCACCTTCCCACGCTCTCACCTTCCCACGCTCTCACCTTCCCACGCTCTCACCTTCCCACGCTCTCACCTTCCCATGCTCTCACCTTCCCATGGTCCACGTGGCCCATCACAGTAACCACCAGCGGCCGCACCACCAGATGCTCCCAATCCTCCTCCCCAATATTCCTTGACCTCCTGATTTCACAACTCACATTACTCAAGGCGTCTCAAGGCATCTCTGCCTTCCCATGCTCTCACCTTCCCATGCTCTCACCTTCCCATGCTCTCACCTTCCCATGGTCCACGTGGCCCATCACGGTCACGACCGGCGGCCGCACCACCAGATGCTCCCAATCCTCCTCCCCAACATTCCTTGACCTCCTGATTTCACAACTCACATTACTCAAGGCGTCTCAAGGCATCTCTGCCTTCCCATGCTCTCACCTTCCCATGGTCCACGTGGCCCATCACGGTCACGACCGGCGGCCGCACCACCAGATGCTCCTTATCCTCCTCCCCAACATTCCTTGACCTCCTAATTTCTCACCTCACATTACTCAAGGCGTCTCAAGGCATCTCTGCCTTCCCATGCTGTCACCTTCCCATGCTCTCACCTTTCCATGGTCCACGTGGCCCATCACGGTCACGACCGGCGGCCGCACCACCAGATGCTCCTTATCCTCCTCCCCAACGAACTCACGAACCTTCCTCGCCCGTTCCTCCACACCCCCCTCCTGAGGCCCCAGCACCTCCACCCCATACTCCCCACAAACCACGCCCACCATATCCTCGTCAAGAACCTGATTCACGTTCGTTATAACGCCTCTCATGAACAGTGCACGGACGATATCTCCTTCCCCTACTGCCAACAGCCCCGCTAGTTCTTTAACCGCCATCCCTGCCCTCCCCACTTCGACTATCTCGGCTCGTGTCGGTGCGGCTGCTTTGGCTGCTTCTTCTCTTGCTGCTCTCCTCTCGGTCTTGCTCGTCCGCCTATGCTCCCTCTTCTCTGCTCCCGATATACCCGTTTTAGACCTAGCTACTTTCGCACCAGCCGATTTAGAAAGGCCTGGTCTCGAAGCAGCGGCTTTGGAAAAGGCGGATCTTGGAATAGTGGCAGCAGCAGCAGCAGCAGCTGCTGCTTCTTCTCTCGCTCTCCCTCCTCTCCCTCCTGTCCCTGCTGCTCCTGCTACTCCTCCTATCTTCCTCCTCATCTCTTCACCTCTCCCCACTCCTTCCCCCACTCCTTCCCCCACTCCCACCCATTCCGGCCGTCTCACCTCCTCCCCGGCTCTCACCCGTGCCTCCACCGAACCTCCTGTAACCCTTCCTGTGCCCAAAACGGAATGTGTTACCGCATTGGGTTCCTTCTGTGAAACCCCCGCATCCACACTACTTCCTCTCCGCCCCCCCTCCTCTTTCCCTCCCTCAACTTCTCCCCCTGCTCCCTCCCCTTCCCCTTCCCCTTCCAGTTTCCACACTCCCCCTTCCTTCCTCCACCTCCTCCTCCCGGCCATCACCATTCCCCCCCTCTCTCCCTCTGCCCTTCTTTCATTCCCCCTTTTTTCCCCTTGCTCCTCTCCCTCTCCCACCCCTCCTCCTCCTCCTCTCTCCATTTCTTTCCTTCCCATATCTGCCACGTGGCCTTCACTACAAGCACCCCCTGCAGGCTGAACGTGCACTGGACTATAGGCACTTCCCCTCGCCTGAGCTCCTGCTTCGTTATAAACACGTTCTGTATAGGCATCCTCCTTGACTGTACCTAGCGGTCTGAAGATCCGAACAGGTCCGGCAGACAGAACCCCAGCAGCAGAAGATCCCCGAGCCTCGCCCGAACCAGTTCTGGGCCTCACAGGCTTGGGCCGAGCCTGCAGCACAGGCACGTCCTCGGATTGGCCAACCAGGGTGTTGCTGATTTGCCGAACCTCCGATTCAGGCTCGGGTCCAGCGAGGCTCGGTGGCTCAGGTTTGGGAAGTGTTGCTGCTGCTGTGTCCGTGCTAGGTTCGAAAGGCAACGCAGGAGATTCAACAGCAGCAGTGGGAGCAGGCGGGACAGCAGCAGCAGCAGCAGTTTCAGCCCCGGAAGGAGAGGCAAGAGGAGCAGCAACAGGAGCAGGAGAGGGGAAAGGAGCGGAAACAGGAGGGGGAGAGGGAAAAGGCGCAGCAGCAGCAGCAGCAGCAGGAGGAGGAGCAAGAGGCTTACGAGGAGGCACAGCAGAAGCTACATCAGCAGGCACTGCAGACACAGCGACAGGGGGCGCCATTGAAGAGGCTCTAGCAGCAGCAGCGGCTTTGGCAGCAGCAGCAGCAGCGGCAGCAGGCACAAAAGCAACAGCCACGGAGGTCTTGTGCATGTGCGGCTGGGCCCAAGGACGAGCCCCTGATTCACCCCAGCGCCCCTCGACTTGCGCACTTGGTAAAACCGGCTTGCGAGCCAAGGAAGGTTTGGCTTGGAGGGAGGGGAGGGAGGAGCCGAGTTGAATGGGCAGGGGCACACCCACGTGCACCCGTTGCACTGCAGTGGATGACTCACCCTCACCCTCGCCTTCGTCCGCCTTGTGAGGGAGAGGGCGATGGTGAGTCACAGGTGCTAAACCATCCTGCTTTTCTGTATCCTCCTCTTCTGTCTCCTCTGCTGTCTCCTCTGCTGTCTCCCCCTCTGATGCTCTTTCCGCCTCTGCCTTCTCCACTTCTCGGGCATCCATTGCCCGAAATTCCCTGAAAACGATAGACGCCTCTTGTACCTCGTGTGTCTCTTGTGCCTCCAGTGCTATTGTAGCCGACGGTTGAAGGATCTCCTGGTGTGCTGCTGCTGCTGCTGTCGCTGGCTTATCCTCTGCCACGCGGAGATTCTGCTTCTGCTGCTCCTGCAACTTCTCCTCCTCCTCCTTATGCTGCTGCTGCTGTTGCTGCTGCTGCTGCTGCTGCTGCTGCTGCTGCTGCTGGTTCAAATGTGCGGACGTAGCCGCCAGGCTATGATCCGAATCAAAGACCGGAGCAGAGGCACCTAGGTCAGATACAGAAACAGCTGTATCTGCGGCAGGAGCAGGAACAGGAGAAGCCGGGGGAACAGGGACAGAAACCTCGGAAGCAGGAGCAGGAGGAGCAGCAGGAGCAGCAGGAGCAGGAGGAGCAGCAGGAGCAGCAGGTGGGAAGTGAAGCCGAACGGGAGATTCACGAGGAGGCACAGGGACAGACTTCGGCACAGCTGCTGATGGTGCTGCTGCCGGCACTGCTGGTGGCATTGCTGCTAGTGCTGCTGCGGGGGGTGAGACTGCTGCTGATTCAGCTACCTCCCTTTTTTTCACCTCGTTGTTATCACCCCCGAACGAGTCAATCAACTCATCCATCACACTCCTACCCCCCCGCACGCCCATAGAACTCTCCCTTCCCCTCCTCCCCACCCCGTCCTTCTCCCCCTCCCCCTCCCCCACCCTAAACTCCACTGCCCCCCTAAAACCCTCACCCGCCTTAAACCCCAAACCCTGACCCCCGCGCATCTCCTCCTCCCTGCGCCCTGCTTCCGCCAGCATGTCCCTCAGAATCCGCAGCGCCTCCGCCTTCTGCCCCGCGGAAGCGGGGGGGCGGGGGGAAACACGGGGGCGGGGGGACACAGGGGGGTGGGGGAAAGCAACGGAGAGAGGGGGAGCGGCACGCCCTCCCGTTGTGCTGTTGGTGCCAGGGGTCCCAGGGATCCCGGAATTGACAATCCTGCTGCGCCTGCTGCTGCTGATGCCCCTGCTGCTGACGCCCCTCCGCGTGTATGTGCTGCTGCTGTTGGTACTACCGCCACCACTGCGGCGGCTGCCGTAAAACCCTGACCCCTCGTCGCCCCTATCCGCCCAGTCACTCTCCGCCGATCCATCGTTCGGCCCCGAAGGCCGCCTAACTCTCTGCGGCGACAGCTCGCGCGCTTGGAACGGCTTGTAAACCGACGCGAAGTTAGACGGGCGGGGGTTTACTACGGAACTTGGATTTGGACGGCGTAAGGGGCGGGCAGGGTTTAAGAGGGGCGAATTTCGAACCACCGGTTTTTCCAGCTGCATGTTAAAAACCCTTGAAGCGGGAATCCCCACTCTGGCCCGCGACGACGTTCCTTCGGGCAGCGGAATGAAATCTCCGCTGCCCGAGGTGCTGCTGCTGCCGTTCTCCTCGCCACGGGCAGTCAGGTCGAAAGTTTCTGGGCTGCTGACCGGCCCTGACGTGGCAATCGCGTCGTTGGCGGCAAAAGTATGCCTGCTCGACGGAAACTCGACCAACTGCTGACTGGACCCTTGACATGGCGATGCTGACGTCAGCTTGGAGAGGAGGGGCTGGGGCGAGACAGATCTGTTTGCAGCACTCCGATTGGCTGACCCGTAGGATCCGCCAGGGGGGAAGGACGATGCTGACGTGGCACGCACGGACAGACGAAGATGCGCGAATCGCTGGTGAGATCCCTTCGAAACGCCCTTGGATCCCACTTCCAAGGGCTTTACACTCACGGCATTGGGGGAATTGCGAAGATTACCCAGGGAATGCTCTTGCAAGGCCTTGAGGGTCGAGAGCGAGGAGAGGCGGGATGCGGAGTCCGCGTGCGCGTGCCCGCACGGGCGGAAAGTTTCGGCGGGAGCGGAGAAAGCGGCGGAAGCGGAGAGGGCGGCGGAAGCCATAGTCGCGCAGACTCAACGAGAGCTCCTGAGGCGCCGCCTCAAGAGCCGTGACGCGCCAAGAGACTTGGTATCTGTGCCAAGAGACTTGAGATCTGTGCCAAGAGACTCGAGATCTTGAGTCCCGGAGACCTGAAACTTGGGACTTGGATTTTTCACTGTGAACTCGCGCCAAGCTTGGCTTATCGGGATTGCCGCGAGTCGGAAAGCTGATGCCTCTGGTGCCTGATACTGGCTCTTTTTTGGAAGCGTAGCCCCTGGCTTGTTCTCCTTGAGCGCCGTAGAGCGGGCCCCGCGAATTTGAAGTCACAGCTGGCGGATCGGGTTTTAAGGCGCCTCAAAAATCGTAGTCTCTGGCTTGTTCTCTTTGAGCGCCGTAGGGCGGGCCCAGCGGATTTGAGATCACAGCTGGCGGATCGGCTGACAGGAGAATCGTCGCAAGAAGCAGGCGGACCCAGGAGACAGACGGATCGTCGCAGGAGACAGGCGGATCGTCGCAAGCACGGTATGATCGATCCAGCCACAGAGCTCCGAACGCGCACTCTATAGCAACTGATTCATAAGCGCTTGATGGCGCTTTGAGATGGCTGATCCGCAGCAGCTAAATCACGATAGCAGCTGAACTTCAAGATGCCTAAATCTCAACAACGGAAGTGTTGGCTTCTTAGAATTCTCAATACCAACCAATCGCACGCACCAGAGATTGCACTACGGTCGATTGCTAGCCAGAGATGTAAGGGCTCCTCAATAGAAAGGGAGAAGCACGCATCAAGAAAGAAACATGGAGGAGACAAGACAAGACAACTCTGTTTGGTTGCGGCGAGTTATGAGAGGAAGGCGGTTTCAAGCTTTGCCTTGGTGATAGGTGAAAGCCTAGGAGGAAAAGGCAGAAATTGCGCGCTAAAGGCGATCGCGACAGGGAAAAAGCAGTGAAGCACCAGCCCCAGCGCCATAGCAAATTGGTCCGGCTCGGTCAGGACCGAGCCAAGATAGCGGCTTTGCTTCCAAAGCGAAGTAGAACCTGCAATCTGAATGGCTAAGTGTGTCTGGTTACCCTGACGAAGCTTGTCGCCGCAAGGTCTGGTTTAAGCTCGGAGTCGCACAATCACACCTCCAGACTGGACAAATTTGCCCGAACGGCGGCAGCGTGGCAACATTGCCTTGCGTGGCGGAGTTCATTGCTGGCGTGGAAGGGTTCCAGTGGTTCCTCAACGGGCTTCGCACCGCTGGGGACGACAGCGCACGAAAACGTCGCAATCTTTGATTGCCTTCGTGAAGTGAAAGGGATCAAGCGTCGCAAATCAACCAGCTTGTCTGGGTCAATTGGATCAGGCTGCTTGTGTCAGCATGGTGGATAGTGACGTGGTGATGACACCAACAATTTCGAGGATCTGTACGCGCTATACGCGGAGTTAACGGGGACTAAAAGGTGTGAACCTTTAGCCCACACAATCAAATCGTTAGCTGCAAAATTACATTTCTAACATACTAGCCTACCTACTGCTACCACTAAATGCACCCTGCACTAATTTGGGTATCTGTCAGCTGCTAAGTACACTATTCTCCTGGTGGTGGGGTGCGCACCCATCCTCCTACCTCATTCTTCTCCAACACGAGCAACCCCACCTGGCTCTCCAGCATAATGCAAGAAGGCATATTGTGAGACTCTGCAATCCGGGGCTACAACGGACGACGATATGTAGTCCTCTGCCCGGCCTTCTAATGGGAATAACTCTCTATAACCATCGTCATACGCACTTGTCCTACCAATGCCTCCACTGTCCACATCATTGTTTTGTTCGCTGGTGCTCCTGAAACTGCTGCCTTCACCTCTTTGACTTTCGAACCCATTTGCCGCAGCATCTGCATCAGACGCACTGCTAGCCGCCCACTCATCTGGTGACACATCAGCAGCTACTGATTGGGCGCGTGTCATGAGGTTCGCCAGGATGGCGTAGTTGAGGTCGTGATTTGACCTGGGCATGGGGGGACGGAGCAGGGGAGGGAATTGGGAGCGGGTGAGAGAGTGGGTACAGCAAGAGTCAAGCACGAGTCAAGCATGAGATTGGCCAGGATGGCGTGGTTGAGGTCGTGATTGGACCTAGGTACCAAGTGAGTCGTACAGAGGATGGCGGGGGAGGCAGGGGGGGGGGGAGGTTGTGAAGGATGTGTATGACTGTTCCAGCACGCCATACACACTGGATGAACACCGGATTCTCCTTTAAGGAATGCTCTCACCCGACCTGCCCCTCGCTCCCCCTTCCCCCCTCCAACCTAACCCTTCGTCTCTGTACGCCTGCCCCAGCACGCCAGGGTTTGCATACCTACCACTCTTCTCTTCCCCCCACCCCTCCACTCACCCTTCATCTCTATACGCCTGTCCCAGCACACCATCCACGCTGGGCGAGAATCGGATACTCCCGAGGTCCAGCATCTGGTGCACTTCAGCGTCATCCTCCTCCTGCAGTAAGGGATGGGCTGGTCTCAGCCGCACCTCTGCCTGGAAATAGGAATAAGAATAAAAGGAATAGGTGGGTTATGAAGAGGGGATAATATTTCTGAGTCGACTCAAAAATCAGATGGGTTATGAAGAGAGGATAATATTTTTGAGTCAACTCAAAAATCAGATGGGTTATGAAGAGGGATGATATCAGTGCTCCAGCATCAATGCTCCCCCGAGGTCCAGCATCAGGTGCACCTCAGCATCTTTCTCCTCCTGCAGGAGAGGGTGCGCACTCTTCTCAGCCGGATTTCTGCCTGGAGGGCGATATGGCTGAGAAAGTAGCGAGAAGAAAGTGTATTTCAGCACCGGGATACTCCCAAGGTCCAGCATCAGGTGCACCTTAGCGTCATCCTCCTCCTGCAGTAGAGGGTGCGCTGGTCTCAGCCGCACCTCCGTCAGGAAATGGGGTTGCATGTGATTATAAGGAGGGGATAATATCCGTGCTTTCAAAGACCAGCATATCTGCTCCATGTCTACCCCCCCAATATCAACCTGCTCCAAGCGTACCTACCTCAATCAACCCTGCCAGCTTCACAGGATAGACGTGGACATCAGAGTTGCCGCTCCTCTCCTGCTGTACACTCCCTGTTCCCTCTGCTCCAAGTCTCCCCCCCCTGTATCAGCCTGCACCAAGTGTAGCTACCTCCAGCAGCCCTGCCAGCCTGACTGAATACATGTCGACGTCATAGTTGCCGCTCCTCTCCGCTTGCTTCAGATCCACCGTCCCCAGATTGACCTGCTCCATATGTACCTACCTCTAGCAGCCCAGACAGCTTGACGGAATAGACGTTCACGGCATAGTTGCCGCTCCTCTCCTGCCTGGCATAGCTCACTGTTCCCTCTGCATCAGAACCACCTCCCCCAGGTGCAGATCAGCCTGCACCAGGTGTACCTACCTCTAGCAGCCCTGCCAGCCTGACTGAATACACATCCACGTCATAGTTGCCGCTCCTCTCTTGCCGCGTGTAGCTCACTGTTCCTTCCCCGTCGAATAGACTCAACTCGTCACCCACCTGTGGAGGGGGAGAGAAGGAGGGGGGGTGGGGGGGAATGCGCGGGGAGGGGAATGAGCGGGGGGGGGGGGAATGAGCGGGGGGGAAGAGGGAGGGATAACGGGATTATTGCTGCTGGAAGTGTATCCTAGTAGGGAGGGGGTTGCTGGTGGAAGTGTATCCTAGCAGGGAGGGGGTTGCTGGTGGAAGTGTATCCTAGCAGGGAGGGGGTTGCTGGTGGAAGTGTATCCTAGTAGGGAGGGGGTTGCTGGTGGAAGTGTATCCTAGCAGGGAGGGGGTTGCTGGTGGAAGTGTATCCTAGCAGGGAGGGGGTTGCTGGTGGAAGTGTATCCTAGCAGGGAGGGGGTTGCTGGTGGAAGTGTATCCTAGCAGGGAGGGGGTTGCTGGTGGAAGTGTATCCTAGCAGGGAGGGGGTTGCTGGTGGAAGTGTATCCTAGCAGGGAGGGGGTTGCTGGTGGAAGTGTATCCTAGTAGGGAGGGGGTTGCTGGTGGAAGTGTATCCTAGCAGGGAGGGGGTTGCTGGTGGAAGTGTATCCTAGCAGGGAGGGGGTTGCTGGTGGAAGTGTATCCTAGCAGGGAGGGGGTTGCTGGTGGAAGTGTATCCTAGTAGGGAGGGGGTTGCTGGTGGAAGTGTATCCTAGCAGGGAGGGGGTTGCTGGTGGAAGTGTATCCTAGCAGGGAGGGGGTTGCTGGTGGAAGTGTATCCTAGTAGGGAGGGGGTTGCTGGTGGAAGTGTATCCTAGCAGGGAGGGGGTTGCTGGTGGAAGTGTATCCTAGCAGGGAGGGGGTTGCTGGTGGAAGTGTATCCTAGCAGGGAGGGGGTTGCTGGTGGAAGTGTATCCTAGCAGGGAGGGGGTTGCTGGTGGAAGTGTATCCTAGCAGGGAGGGGGTTGCTGGTGGAAGTGTATCCTAGCAGGGAGGGGGTTGCTGGTGGAAGTGTATCCTAGTAGGGAGGGGGTTGCTGGTGGAAGTGTATCCTAGCAGGGAGGGGGTTGCTGGTGGAAGTGTATCCTAGCAGGGAGGGGGTTGCTGGTGGAAGTGTATCCTAGCAGGGAGGGGGTTGCTGGTGGAAGTGTATCCTAGCAGGGAGGGGGTTGCTGGTGGAAGTGTATCCTAGCAGGGAGGGGGTTGCTGGTGGAAGTGTATCCTAGCAGGGAGGGGGTTGCTGGTGGAAGTGTATCCTAGCAGGGAGGGGGTTGCTGGTGGAAGTGTATCCTAGCAGGGAGGGGGTTGCTGGTGGAAGTGTATACCAACTGAGGAGGAGGGAGAGAGTCAGCAGGTGGGAGGGGGTTGCGAGGGTGGGGGAATTACACAGAGAGAATAACACCATGTATACTACACTACCGTCTACAGTACACTACCGTGTACAGTACACTCACCCCCAGTCGTGGAACGGTTATCTCATTCACCTCGATTCTGCCCATGAATCCGTCGCCAGCTCCCGCAGAGTGTGCAGTACACTGGTGCACAATCTGATAAAATAATATAGGAAAACACTACATTAACGCGAATACAGTACACTCACCCCCAGCCTCGGAACAGTTATCCCGTCCACCTCGATTCTGCCCATAAATCCGTCGCCGCGCTCCTGCTTCGCGCCTCGCCTTGCTACTAGCCGCAGCGAGTGCTGCGAGCTGGCGGCTCCGCTATTGGACCACCAAACGAACCCAAGCTCCCTGATTGGTGGGAACGAAGGTATGTGACGAGAATGAGGGGTTCATTACAGGAACGAAAAGGTTATTCACCTTAGATTCCGAAGACTGGTCCTTCTAAGCCTCTTAAAATAAAAATAAAAATCCCCAGGTAAGGTGATCTCACCTGATCCATGTGCGCACTTTAGCGCCGGCCACCAGCGCGGCCATTATATCGGAGCGGTTGTTATCGAGGTACCCCGTGAGGCGCATGTTGATGTGGAGGCGGGAGTCCGACACGAGGCAGAAGGACGTCGGGCGCAGCTGCGTGTACGGGCGCGCGGGGGGGGCGGACTCCGCTGCATAGGAAGGGAAGAGAGGGGATGGTATGGGGGGAGGAAGCGGGGGAGGTTGAGGGACATGGGCGGAAATTGGACACGAGGTAGAAGGAGGTCGGGCGCAGCTGCGTGTACGGACGCGCAGGGGGGGCGGACTCCGCTGCATAGGAAGGGAAGAGAGGGGATGGTATGGGGGGAGGAAGCGGGGGAGGTTGAGGGACATGGGCGGAAATTGGACACGAGGTAGAAGGAGGTCGGGCGCAGCTGCGTGTACGGGCGCGCAGGGGGGGCGGACTCCGCTGCATAGGAAGGAGGTTGAGGGACATGGGCGGAAATTGGACACGAGGTAGAAGGAGGTCGGGCGCAGCTGCGTGTACGGGCGCGCAGGGGGGGCGGACTCCGCTGCATAGGAAGGGAAGAGAGGGGATGGTATGGGGGGAGGAAGCGGGGGAGGTTGAGGGACATGGGCGGGAATTGGACACGAGGTAGAAGGAGGTCGGGCGCAGCTGCGTGTGCGGACGCGCAGGGAGGGCGGATTCCGCTGCATGGGGGGAGGGAGATGGGGACGAGGTGGCTTTTGAGTCGACTCAAAAGATGCGGACGGGGGACAAAGGTCAGGGGATTCCGCAGGGGGCGGATTCCGCAGGGGGGCGGATTCCGCAGGGGGGCGGATTCCGCTGCACGGGGGGAGGGAGATGGGGACGGGGGACAGATGTCAGGGGATGGCGCAGGCGGGAATCCGACGCAGCTGCTGAACGTCGGGCGCAGGACGTCGGGCGCAACTGCTGGTAGGGGCGCGCAGGGAGGGGGGGAGGGGAAGAAAGGGGGCATAGGTCAGGGGATGGTGCAGGCGGGATTTCCGACACGAGGCAGAAGGTCGTCGGGCGCAGCCTGCGGGTACGGACGCGCAGGGGGCAGCGGATTCCGCTGCAAGGGGGAGGAGTTTGGGGTGGGGAGGGGGGTTTGAGAACACAGTGCGTGTGAGGGTAAGGGGGAAGGGGGAAGGGGGAAGGGGAGACAATGTGTGCAGGCAGGAATCAGAGACGAGGCAGAAGGAGGTCGGGCGCAGCTGCTGATACCTTGTTTCCCGTTATAAGCCCTCTCACGTTGATATCTGTACGCCTGCTACCCTTTATAAGCCGTTTCGCCTTGGTATTTCCACCCTGTTTCCCGTTACAAGCCCTCTCACCTTGATATCAGTACACAGTTTACCTTGTTATCTGCGCCTCGACTCCCGTTATAAGCCGTCTCACCTTGATATCTGTACTCTTGCTGCCCGTGCCAGCTGCATCGACCGCCCACACTGCCAAGGGGTAAACAGAATCCCGTATCAAGAGAAACACATAAAAGGGAGAAGGGAAGCTCAGGAGAGGAAGACCGAAACGAGGAGGAGATGCGAGTAGGGAGAGAGTGAACGTCGCTTTCAGCCATTAAAGACACGAAGCGACGGTTAGGGAGGTAGTGACAGATTCAAAAGCCAGGAAAATCACTTCGCCTTTGATTTCGTTTTGCGTTCCTCGGGAGGCGAGTCGGGAGGAGACAACCAACGAGTTGTAGGTGAGTTTGGAGAATTCTAAGAAATCACCTACAACTCGGAGACAGCCAACGATCCATCGAGGCAGAATCGCCAAGAGTTGCTGCTACAGCGAAGAAGCGTCCGCCATGGTTTTACTACGGTGTTAACTTGCTCCAGATGCAAGACTGGTTCTTACTATGAATCGGGCTCTCTGGGCGAGTAGACGTTGCTTATTCCGTTATTTGCGGCGCAAACCCCGCTGGTGTACAGGTAGCAAACGCCGGAAGTTGCGAGGAAGTTCCAGTAGCTGCACTGCGGCTGCTGGCGACACATGTGGCAGCAGTCCGCAGGCGAGGCACGTCGCCCGAGTCGCAGACCGTCGCGCGCGGATCGCACGCGAAATTGCGCGACGTCGCTGCGACTGTTTGCGAACGCGCCCTTGAAGACGTAGCGGCCGCAAGTCGTGGCGCCGCATGCGGCCTTCGCGCCGACGAAAGCGGGACAAGAGCCGGCAGATGCGGAGGGAAGGAGTGCGGTTAGGATGAGAGCGATAACTACAAGAGGAAGCGCGTTCGAACTGTGGGACATGGCTTCTCTGTATAAACTAGTTGACAATCTGGCCGTTGGATTCTGAGAGCTGTATCGAGCATGGGGCTCTAGTATAGCCAGTTGGGAACGCCGTTGAGTTCTGAGTGCCATGTTGCGGTAATAATTTCGTTAAGGCACAGGTCTAGACCTGCAGGCGTTTCCACTTAGTTAGCAGCCGAGTTGCTGCGAGTATTGAAGACGAGCATGTATACAGGTTGCAGACGAGTCGCCTGTTCGAGAACTTCTGCTGTCTGCGGACGTCTAGGGTCAATTGCTCTAATAATGTCGTCTGCTACGCTACAGCAGGGCTTGAACAGGCCTGAGTGGTGAGAGAAGAGAGGTCATGCGTCTCCGCTCATCTCTTCCTAGCATCCGACAGTTCTTTCTCCTGGATCAAGCGATCCAAAAAGCAGCTCACAGCCAAGTGGGGTAGCCAAGTCCGCAGGAACATGGGCTAGGAAGAGCCGAGCAGCAATGAAATGGCCAGAGCAGTAAGGAAATGGCCAGGAACGTTTGCAGGAGTAATGGCCACTGTGCGTTCAGATCAGAGTGGGTGGGAGCGTTTGCAAGGAACGGGAGAGCTGGGGGAGGGAGCAGAAATGTTGAAATTGAAGTGTGCGGCACAAAAATTGAAAAGCTAGGGCAACGCGGCGCGGCGCTCGCAATGTCAAAATTCTGCGCGCCCCGTCTGGTCAGAGCAGCCTCCTCGTTCTCGAAATAAATTTGTGCGACGCGGGCGACTGTGTGCTGCCCCTGACAGGTTGGCACGGCGACTGTTGCAGTCCGAGTGAGCGCAGTCGCGGAGGGTGGAATTGCTTTTCGCGCAACCTCGCGGGTGCGACTGCTTGGCGAAAGCTTACCCTTTTCGAGAGGTTTCCGCGCGAAACATTGTACACGAGTAGTTCGATTTTTAGGCATTGCGTTTCCTCTGTCAAGAGCAAGGTCTCCTTTCGATAAATTTCCATAATCACACACTAGTATAAACATCTCGTAAAACCTCTACACTTAACTCTCCTCTCACCTCCCCCATCACTACGTGTTCTCCCCTACCGCGCCTTCCGCCTCCACCCCGCCTTCCCCCCGATAATCCGTGTATACTCCTCCTGCCTCTCACAAGCTCCCCCTTTCTTTCTCCGCCTTTCTCCCCCACCCCCCCTTCCACCTGCTCCTCGAGTTCCTCCCTCGTCCCCTCAAACCCTAAAAGTTAAACCTACTTTAGTTTACTCTTTCCTTTCCCTTCCCCTTTTCTCGCTCGTCTCCCCGCCTGAGCTCCGCAACCATGAAGGTGAGCCGCGTTTAGGGTTCCTAACTCCATCGCCGAACTTGACTCCTTCGCTATACTACAGCGGCCCAGCCTGTACTGCCTCCATAGGCCGTCGCTAGCGAGTTAGTGGTGTTGTATGGAACAGCTGCAGCATGTTCACCTGGCCTGACGCGTCTGGTCGTCCCTCGCCGTGCCCCACCCGCCATCCACCGCATCGCTGTGCTTTACGTCGACTCAGAGCGCGCCCTTGCCCTTTTACCCTACTCCTCGCGCCTCGTGTCTTTCTTCCTCCTCCTTCGCTCAACTCCACCAATCACTCGTCACCATGCCAACGACTTCCTTAACAAACCCTGTTTCGTTCACGTGCTGTGTTTCCCTCGCCCGCAGCTCAACATTGCCAACCCCACGACGGGGTGCCAGAAGAAGGTCGAAATCGATGACGATCTCAAGCTGTAAGTCCTCTGACGATGCCGAAGTTTTCTGGTGGTTTCAGGCTGTTCAGAAACGGATCTTAAGGTGCACGGGGAGAATGCGTTAATCTCCGATGGTAGCTTCGTCCCCCATCTTCGTTCCTGGCCAACAGCGGCACGGGAAAAGCAGCTAGATGCCGTTCTTGGGCTTCGCCTACTGGTCGTTAAGACGGAGGCATCGTTGTAGGTTAAACGTAGGCTTAGCCGTCGATAGGTCGATTTTAGCTGGGATCCAGGTTCACGATTTCCAGGTTCAGAAATCGTGGACTGACGGCTATCCGTTTAATTGATGGGGCTGCTTGATAAGCCGGAGGAGTGTCGTGACTGCAACATTGATGGGATTGACTGCGATCACTGTAGAGAGGTGGATGACTGGAACGGTGTATAAATCGGCTGGGGCAAACGACTTTCGCTGACGAAGCTGAGAAAAATCAGTGGTGCTGGGAAACGCGAGTGGATCAGAGTCACGTGTTACGGTACGGATCGCTCAGGGTTTTGAGTCGACTCAAAACGAAACTACTATCACTCGGTGGGAATCGCGAGACGCCTAGTGGAACGGAGTCGCGTGTGACGGAGTCGCGTGTTACGGCACGGATCGTTCAGGGTGCGGCAGCGCGTGAAACTCGCGCGTGGGTTTCGAGGATCTCTAAGTGAAAACTTGAGGTTGAGCTGGTGCAGGACTTGTAATTTCGGCGCCATTTCGTAGAAGCTACTAGGACTCGTAGTGTTTGGACTTCGAGCCAACAGCAGCTTCTGCTCAGGCTTCTGTTGCGAGGAGAGGATAGGTCCGCTGAATCGACTCATATCTCTTTTCGGCGTCGGAATTGGACGCGTCTTGCGGACTGCATTGGAAAGCCACGTAGCTCGTGAATATTTTCCAAGTTAATGCGAAGCAGTCTACAACGGTACGCCTGAGGCGTGTGAGACCCGCAGGTCAGCGGGGTACGGGTGATCACACACTTCCGGAGAATCTGCGAGTATTCAGGGTTCGATTACGCCGTAGAGGGGTTTATCTGTGATTTCCAGAATCTGACTGCACACCCCTCACTCCCCCCATTCACCTTTTTTTTGCCACTTGTTTATATTGTGTCGTTCCACGTGTCGTGCAGGCGTGCGTTCTTCGACAAGAGAATCTCTCAGGAGGTCAGCGGCGATACCCTTGGCGACGTAAGTGGTTCCTCGTTTTAAGTTCCCTGGCTTATATTTTCGGGGGGAGACAGGTTGTACGATACTACCTAATTTTTCCAACTCGGTTTGGATCTTTATTCTACTGAATTTCCCCGTTTACTCAACACGGCGACAGGGGCTCAAGGGGTACGTCGTGGTTGTGCATGGTGTTTCGCGTGAAATCTATTGAACAGGGTGTTTGTTTAGAATTCTAATAAATACTCCTCACCGTCGCACCAGGAGTTCAAGGGGTGTGTCATTAGGAGATGTAGGAAGGATGCTCTCGAGCCGACTCAAAAGCATTAGTCGGCTCACTAGTCATTAGGAGAGGGGTGTGTCATTAGTCTTTCCCCCCCCTCTCCCTTCTGATCACCATCGCATCTGGACTTCAAGGGATGCGTTTTGAGCAGCAAGGGAGGGTGCGACAAGGTCGGTTTTCCCGTGAAGCAAGGCGTTGATCCGTGCTCATGCCCTCTTTGCTCCCCCATTCCCCCCTCTCCCCACTTTCCCCTACCCTCCATCGCAACAGGAGTTCAAGGGGTACGTCTTCAAGATCAAGGGAGGGTGCGACAAGGAAGGTTTCCCCATGAAGCAAGGTGTTCTCACACCTGGCCGCGTCCAAATCCTCATGCACAGGGGTAAGTTAGGGTTTCAACCCACGCCCAGGAGGGTTTCTCCAGCATTTATTATGTTGTTGCTTTTCCATGAAGCAAGGTGTTCCCACACTTCGCCGCGTCCAAATCCTCATGCACAGGGGTAAGTCCGGATGCTACCCCCCCCCCCCCCCCCCCCCCCTTTTTGGGGTAATTCCAGTTCTTCGACCCTGTCGCCTTATAATCGTCACAGCGTCTCCTTTGGGCCAAACTTGATCATTTGAACCATCCGCCCCCCCCCCCCTTTATTCCCCCCACTCTTCCCCCTCTCTCTCCCTCTTTCTCCCTTCCCCTTCTTCCCCGGCCCCCTCCCCCTCCGGGCTTCCCCCTGCAGGCACCCCTTGCTTCCGCGGCTACGGCCGGCGCAACGGCGAGCGCCGCAGAAAGTCGGTGCGCGGGTGCATTGTGAGCCAGGACCTTTCCGTGCTGAACCTGGTCATCGTCAAGCAGGGTAAGTTGTTGCACGCCCTCTTAAGGCTGGGGAAACCGGGTCATTAGACGTCCGGTTTGGGTGCATTGTGAACCAGGACCTTTCCGTTCTTAACCTGGTCATCGTCAAGCAGGGTAAGTTGTTGCACGCCCTTCTAAGGCTGGAGAAACCGGGTTGCTAGACGTCCGATCCGGTTCGATGCATTGTGAGCCAGGACCTCTTGGTGTTGAACCTGGTCATCGTGAAGCAGGGTAAGTTGTTGATCGCCCTCGTAATGCTGGGGTACTTGGGTCATTAGACGTGTTAATTCGGGTGCATTGGGAGCCAGAACCTCAAGGTGCCGAACCTGGTATTTCATTCCCCACTGTTTGCCCTTTGCCAGGCTCAACCACATGTCCTTACTGCTCCCTCTTTCCCACTCTCCCCCTCACCTCAGGCGACAACCACCTCCCCGGTCTGACTGACACGGAGAAGCCCCGGCTTCGTGGACCCAAGAGGGCGTCCAAGATCCGGAAGCTGTTTGCGCTCAGCAAGGAGGACGATGTGACCAAGTATGTCAACACGTACCGCCGCAAGTACACCACCGCCAAGGGTATGTCTTCATATAACGAGTCGGGGATGAATGTGACTAACGGGGATGAGTGTGACCAGTGTCTCATTAACGAGGACGATGTGACCAATTATGTCAACACGTACCGCCGCAGGTACACCACCGCGAAGGTTACGTACAAGGATTAGGACCGTAATGAGTAGGAGAGAGTGACTACAATGGGGATGAGCGTGACCGAGTGTCTCTCTGTGCTCAGCAAGGAGGACGATGTGACCAAGTATGTCAGCAGGTGATTGACCTCCTTTCCTTATCCCTTGCCTGCTGTTCTCCCCTTGTCCCCCTCCCTCCTCCCCCCGTTCACTTTCTCCAGGCAAGAAGAAGAGCAAGGGCCCCAACATTCAGCGCCTGGTGACCCCCCTGACCCTGCAGCGCAAGCGCGCTCGCCTGGCAGAGAAGAAGAAGCGCGTGGCCAAGGCCAAGTCCGCTGCTGCCGACTACCAGAAGCTGCTGGCGCTGCGCATCAAGGAGCAGAGGGAGCGGCGGTCCGAGTCCCTGGCTAAGAAGCGGGCCTCCCGGGCGTCCCAGGCTAAGCCCGCTGCGGCTCCTGCTAAGGAGTAGGGATGGATCATGGATGTGGGGAATGGGAGATGATAGAGCCATGGATGGCTGGCTTTTTTTGTCTCTTGGTGGCAATGGTAATTTGTAATTTGTCAGCTGTTGCATTAGATTGGCGAGCTTGCAATGTAACCGTTGAATGGAAAATATACAAGATCCGGCTATCAGTAAATCAATATAGAGATTCACGCCTCTTATATTTTTCGTGTACACCGCACATCTTTCCAGTGGTTCTAGTCATAAATTTTGTGCATTCGGTCTCCCCCTTGTACCTTGTGCATTGTTTGACCTACTCTTGGACATCGCCTCTGACCCGTACTTATCACGTCTCCTGCGGCCCCAGCAACTCAGTTCTCTCAAGCGCTCTAACGGATTCTCACCCTTGCGCTGCACATGAAGCTAGAGGCTTGAATCCTGACCATTCTGGTCCCGGTCTTTGATTTGAGCTAAGATGGAGCTTTCATGGCGGAGGCTCTTAATCTTCTCCGCCGCGGCGCGGCTGATCATGATACTCTTTGGCGAGTGGGAAGACGCGAATCTGGAGGTCAAGTACACGGACGTAGACTATTTGGTATTTACCGACGCGGCTCGCCTGGTTACCCTAGGTCGTTCGCCGTACGAGCGTTACACGTATCGTTACTCGCCGCTTCTCGCGTGGATTCTGGTGCCAAACGTGTTGCTTCACCCGCTCTGGGGAAAGCTGTTTTTCTCAGCAGCCGGTAAGTCTTGTAAATTTCGTGGCAGACAGTCAGTCAGGCATTCAAGTCAAATATCCAGTCATGCATTCAGTCAGGCGAGTCAGGCATTCAGTCAAGCATTCAGTCTGGCATTCAGTCGAGCGTTCAGTCAAGCATTCAGTCTGGCATTCAGTCAAGCATTCAATCAGACATTCAGTCAGTCATGCATTTGTGCAGGATTCAGTCAGACATTTCACTAAGAGATTCAGTCAGGTATTCACCCAGGCATTCAGTTAGGCATAAGGCGGGCATGCAATCAAGAATTCAGTCAGGCATTCAGTCAGTCACTCAGTCATGCAGCATTCTCTTCCTCCCTTTCTCTCCTCTCCCCGCCAGATCTTTTGGTGGGTCACCAGATCCGATCTCTCCTGCTTCTACGTGGCATTTCCGACCACGTGGCAGTCCTGTGTGCTGCCACGTGGCTCTTCAACCCCTTTACTGTCACCATCGCTACAAGAGGCAACTGTGACGCCCTTGCTGCTGCTCTCATCCTCCAAGTGCTTCTTGGACTGTTGCAGGGTATGTGATGTGATTATATATGGGTGGTTAATAATTGCGTTTGCAGAACGAGGTGTGACTATTACGGGGCCGCTTACAGATTGGCCTTTTCAGGCAAGTGTGACGCTCTTCCCGCTGCTCTCATCCCCCAAGTGTTGCTTGGACTTCTGCAGGGTATGTTGTGTCCATTGTAACAACGTTTCCAGCGGAATTGTCTGCAGGGTATATTGTGTGATGATAACGAGGTTATAGCACATTATTTCCCCGTCCACCAATAAGTAAGTAGCCCTCCCTCCTCTCCTCTCCTCTCCCGTCCCCATCCCCAATCCCCTCCCCTCCTCTGGGCAGGGAATATTATTTCTTCTGCTTTTTGGTTTGGCATCGTGGTGCATTTCCGAGTCTACCCGATAATCTACTCGCTGCCCTTCGTCCTCTACCTCTTCCACACATATCCACTGCGAAACAACACCTCCCTCGGTGCCAGCTCACTGACCAATTCACTGCGAAACAACACCTCCCGTGGTGCCAGCTCACCACCCAAATCCTCCATCCCTGATACTGCTAAAGCCAGCGCGCTTTCCCGCATTTTGAAGGGCCTTACATTGCCTGTAGAGTTTGCTGTGGTTTCTGGGGGCACGTTTGTCCTCGTTACAGCGCTGTGCTGGAGACTGTACGGGGACCAGTTTCTTAACGAGTCACTGCTGTACCATGCCTCGCGGTCTGATCACCGCCACAACTTCTCAGCTTACTTCTATGCGATATACCTGGTGAGCCTGATGTATGGTCATGCCCATGACTTGGTATGCCCATGACTTGGTATGCCCATGACGTGCTTCATGTGCTCAGTTGTATGCGATCTACGTGCTGATTCTGATGTATGGTCATGCCCATGACTTGGTATGCCCACGACTGGCTTTATGAGCTTAATTGTATGCGATATACCTGTTAATTCTTATGTATGGTCATGCCCATGACTTGGTATGCCCATGACTTGGTATGCCGATGACTTGGTATGCCCATGACTTGGTATGCCGATGACTTGGTATGCCCATGACTTGGTATGCCCATGACTTGGTATGCCCATGACTTGGTATGCCCATGACTTGGTATGCCCATGACTGGCTTCATCTGCTTAGTTGTATGCGATATGCCTGGTGAGTCTGATCTGATGTATGGTCATGCTTAGTTCATGCACTTCATTTCAGGTCATATATATCTGATATGACATATGCCTGGTGCAACAATGCCTCTGTTCTGGCTGAGTCTAAACCCTTCACTTTCTCGTCCCCTTTCCCCTCTTTCTTCTCCGCTCCATGCCAGATGACCAATCAGGGAGCGCCATCTGTCACAAGCAGGATCCTCTCCTTTCTGCCTCAGCTTCTGCTACAATCAACTTTCTCCCTCAAGTTCTTCCAGGACCTCCCCTTCTGCCTCTTCGTACAAACATTCGCATTTGTGGCTTTCAATAAGGTGGGTAACATGTAACAAGGTAACAGCTAAACGAGTTCTTCACTTCTCCCTCGAGTTCTTCCAGGACCTCCCCTTCTGCCTCTTCGTACAAACTTTCGCTTGTGTGGCATTCAATAAGGTAACAGCTCTATATCTTAAACTCAATGCATCCCCCTCCATTTTCCCCATTTCGCATTCCTCTCCCTCCTTTGCACCGGTCTCTCCTCCCAACTTTTCTTTGTTGCCCTCCCTCCCCCCTCCTGCCCCCACCCCTCATTTCCCCGTTTCCGGCTTCCCCATGACAGGTGATAACCTCGCAGTACTTCGTTTGGTTCCTCTTCCTCCTTCCCCTGATCCTTCCCTTCACGTCTCTCCGCCTCACAAAGTACGGCGGCGCTTGTCTTCTTCTTTGGCTCGCTGGCCAGTCTTACTGGCTTTGGTGGGCGTATAATCTTGAATTTGGGGGACTTTCTTGCATGCTCCCCCTTTGGGTTGCTGGTATTATGTTTCTTGCGGCAAATGTGGCTATATTGGCTTGCTTGATTCGGAGCCATACGTTCACTTCGTTTCTGCCTTATGCCGCCTCTGCACATAAGAAGGTAAACTAGTTGTAATAATGCGTGGACCAAGTAACACGAAAGGTTGAGACTAGAGCAAACTCTTGTTATGAGGGACGACCATTATTATAGGGAACTGATGTGGTTTTGACTAGAAGAACTTGAACTTATACCGGTACCTGGATCCACCAACAAGCTAAGCGAGTCGAATCACCTTCTCAGCTCATGTCGTCTCATACCTTTCTGAGCCTCAAGGAGGTGCCTCGCTAAACGAGGACGTGCATCAAGCCGGCCGATGGCGATGCGGGCCGAACGCGCCCTCCAGGGCACACTTCCTTTTGATCTGGGGGGAAAGTAATAGAAACAGGCAGCATTCGTCTGCCCGCGCAAGTGAAGTAGTGGCGCCAAGGTCAGCCGGGGCAGGAAAATACGACACCAAAAACCTTTTCCTACCGTTCGACATTTTTCCCTGGCTAGGTTTTTCCAACGACCAGACCTTACGGCAGCCAAACAGCAAGACGCGCCTCGTGTCTCACCAAGCCGCTTCTTGGCTCGGAAGTTTTGCTTCGGTTCGGATTTTAGAAACTCCCTCGGTGCCTGGCACAGAATCTACCTGCGTTCACCTAGCCGCCGTGCCGCTACGCACCCCTTTCGCCGCCATGCCACCCTGTGATCTGCCGGGCTTGCCTCATCCGCCTGTTCCTCTCTCGCTTACCTCCCCGTCTCCATCTTGGCATTCACATTCTGACTCGATTGCCTTGCCACCACCCTCTGGCCCCAGAGAAACTGCAGAGGGCGAGGCGTAGGCAAAATTGCTCGTTTCCCCCCACCCCCACTTACGGAACGAAACCAATCCCAGTGCTCTCTCCCGTGGCGCAGTACAGAATGCTCCTCCTCACCCCACCTCCTCGCCACGTCGTGCTGTGAGAGCCAACTCTTACGGGGAAACTCACATCACAAAAACTGTACATTTACTGCTGCGAAGTCTATTGTCACACAACGACAAGTCGCCGTGGTTCGGCACCAGCTCCCGTTCTGAGCTGGCGTCAGCTCACTGGCGTCGTTCCAAGTGCTCACTCACACTCATGCCGCACGTTGTGCAATGTGCGGTGCGAACGAAGCGTCAACTCCGTCCTTCGCCCCATATGTACTAGGGTAGGGCCTACCTAGTAGTTTAGGTTCTAGATAGGCCCTTCTTTCTGTCTGGCTGATCACCGCGAATACAGGGACACTAGGCTGCTGGTTCGTGCTCCTTGTGTGCGTGCGTCACAGCCTGAGTGGTTGGACTCGTGCGGGAAGTCACACGCTAGTTAGTACTACTAACTAGTAGTTAATCGTCTCTAACGACTGCTAGTCAGCGTTTCGATCTGCAGCTGAACCGTGTCTTGCCGAAGTAGCAATATTTCGGTGTCAGGCAGTTAACGTCCAGTTCCCGCCATTCCCAGCGCCATTCACCCTTCCGCCGTTCGCCCTTCCGCCGCTCGCCCTTTCGCCGTTCATTCTTCCGCCGTTTTCACTTCACCCTTCCGCCATTCGCTCTTCCAAAATTCGCTCGCCCCCACACAAAGCTCCCGCCGCACACCCCGCCATACACCCCGCCGTACACCCCGTCATCTCGACATTAAATATTCGATATCTCCGGGTCGTGCATGATAGTCCCCGACAGTAACTCCTTCGCGATCCCGGTATTCGCGCTTCTGTAAATTACAATTAGCGCATAAAAATTAGACTCGTTTTGCGGGATTCCTCCTGCCCTAGTTCCATTCACGAGTTCGGTGGCCGCTACCATTTTTAAGGCCCACGCCTTTCTCAGATTAAAGACGTGACCAGCTATATGCGGGTCGGAAATTTCGGCTCGGAGCCGAGCCAGCGGGAGCGGCGGCGGCAGCGACGGCGGGTGCCGCCCGTTTTTTTCCGCGCCGCTGGTCAGCGCGGAATGCTCTTCCCCGCAGCGTTCGCGCTTCTTCTAATGGCGACGTGCCACGTGGACACAACGGCCGCAGCCGCCTTTAAGGCCACCGACGCGTTTAAGCCGGCATGCGGGCTGATGACGAGTCCAGGAGCCAAGGGTAAGGAGGGATCGTTACAGGGCGTTACAGGGCGTTACATGATTAAAACTGGCATGCGGGCTGATGCACGAGCCCAGGAGCCAAGGGTAAGCGGCGGAGATCAAATATAAGTCAGGTGCTCCTGCCAAGGGTATGCGCTGCTTACCCTATATCGCATTTTCCCGTAAAAGCCCTTAGTTCCCCTTGCTCACGTCATCTACCCCTTGCTCACGTCATCTACCCCTTGCTCACGTCTTCCCCTTGCTCGCGTCATCTTCCCCTTGCTTACGTCATCTTCCCCGACCTGCCTCCTTGCTCACCCCCTCCTCCGCCTTCCCCCGCCCCTCCCCCGCCCTTCCCCGGCCCCTCCCCCGCCCTTCCCCAGCCCCTCCCCCGCCCTTCCCTGGCCCTTCCCTGGCCCCTCCCCTGCCCTTCCCCACAAACCCTATTGCAAGCAGTTCGGTTCATAACCAGGCGTAATACACTTGGAATACGAGCTACAGTGGACAGTTGAGCGGAAAGTCCCAATGTCCATAGCCTTTTGCTTTCCCGCCCCCCCCTTCCCCCCCCCCCCCCCCCGCCTCCCGGTCGTCCCCCACCCGCTCCAACTTCCGCTCTTCCCCCCCCCCCTCCCCCCCCTCTCTCCCCCCCAGGCTGGAAGCGGTGGAGCGACTGGCGCACGTGGGGGGGACCCATGCGCTTTCTGGGAGTGCCGGGGCGCGGACTGCGGAAATGGCAGGACGTCACGATCCCGTGCGGCGTCGCGATTCTGCTGGACGTACCCGATATAAGCGTGAAAACGCTCACCGTTAAAGGCTGGCTCAAGTGAGTGCTTGATTCTGTATTGGGCTCTCCGGCCTGTCGCGAGGGCATAGGTCTAACCGCACCGAATCTAATCACATTTGATCGAATCTGATTGGGTATGATCGGGATGATCAGATCGTAAAGGTTAAGTCTGATCCGATTTGCTCGGATCTGACCTGACTGTCCCTGATCTAGTCGGACCCGATCGGACCTGATTTGATCTGATCATGCCGGATCTGATCGGACGGTTCAGGTGGTCTGAGAGCCTGGATCAACGTCGGGGCAACCATGTGACGGTGATGGGGAAACTCACGGCGGAGCCTGATTTCGCGGCGCCTCGAACATAGACTCACGGCGGACGAGCCTATTGTCGCGGCGCCTCGAACATAGAGTCACGGCGCCGGCGGACGAGTCTCTCTTTCTAACCGCCTCCGCTCCCCAGTTCTCAACTTCACCTGTTCCCCCCTTCCCCCCACCCCACATCACCAGGTGATTTTTGAGTCGACTCAAAAACCGCCTCCGCTCCCCCGCTCCCAACTTCACCTGTCCCCCCCCTTTCCCCCACCCCCACATCACCACTCCCAGGGTTTCGGACCCCCCCTCGCGTCCTAACATCAGCGTGCGCTTTTGAGGCGCCTTTGAGGCGCTTTTGAGGCGCCTCAAACGCGTCCTAACATCAGCGTGCGCGCCGATTACATCGTGGTGATGGGCAAGCTCACGGCGGGCGAGCCTCCTCCCGATTTCCCCCCCCCTCTTCCCTTCCCCCGTTCCCCTTTCCCCCTTGGCGCAGGGTTCTCGACTCCCCGTCGCTCCCCAATATCAACGTCAGAGCCGACTACACCGTCGTGATGGGGAAACTCACGGCGGGCGAGCATCAACCTAACGTCCCCCCCATCCTCTCCCCCCACTCTCCCGTTCCCCTCCCCCCCCCCCCCCTCCTCTACGCTCACTCCTAGGGTTCTCGACTCCCCGTCGCTCCCTAACATCAACATCAGAGCTAATTACATCGTGGTGATGGGCAAGCTCACGGCGGGCGAGCCGAGCCGCCACTTCTCGAGCCGCCTCGCCTTCACGCTGTTCCCAACCGCCAACCGCAAGCCCTTCCAGCTGACAAAGCTCGCTCCAGCTGATCCGGGCAACCCGAGAGACCTGGGGCACAAGGCGTTCATCGTGGTGAGTGGGGGGATGGGGAAGGGAAAGGGGGATGGGGGAGCGGAAGGGTAAGACGGAGAGCAGCGCCCTTCCAGCTGAAAAAGCTCGCTCCCGCTGATGCGGGCAATCGGCGCGATCAAGGACACAAGGCGTTCATTATGGTACGTGGAAGGAAGGGGGAAAGGAGATGGGGAGGGGGAAGGGGAGGGGGAGGGCGAGGGGGAAGGGGGCGCGGAAGGGGAATAGGGCGAGCAGCACATTGTGGCTTACCCCTGCTGATCCCGGTTTTGAGCCGACTCAAACCTGCATGCATGGGGAATGGGGAGAGGGGAAGGGCGGGGGGGAGGAGGGAGGCAGGGGAGTTGGGGAGCAGGGGGGTTGGGGAGTTGGGGGGAGGAGGGGGGAGGAGGGGGGCAGGGCGGGGGGGGGAGAGGGGGGCAGGGGAGGTGGGGAGCTGTGTAAGGTGTCTTTATCCTCCTCTCTGTCCCCCTCTCAGACCCCAGGTGGGCAGCCATGTGCAAGTCCACGGCACACCGCCCCTTAGCCTTCCTCTTCCCCTGCCCCTCTTCCTACCCTTCCCTCTTCCTACCCCTTCCTACCCCTTCCTACCCCTTCCTACCCCTTCCTACCCCTTCCTACCTCTTCCCCTCTTCCTTATCTGCTGCTCTCCCCTAAGCAGTGGGGCGGTCAGATGCAGTGCAATTCCCCGTCTTGGTACCACTCTCTCTCACGCCCCCCTCCCTCCCTAAACCTCTTCAGGTGGGCGGTCAGGTGCAATTCCACCGCATGCCGGCCCTTACGCTGTGTAACTCTCTTTGACCCTTCCCCTCTTCCTTATCTCCTGTCCTGCTCTCCCCTAAGCAGGTGGGCGGTCAGGTGCAATTCCACGGCATGCCGGGCGGCAGCGACACGCCCTCGTGGGTGCGGCTGAGTGAGACGGCCAATGCCGGCCAGAGCTACGTATTGGTGGATGCTGACGTCAGCAACTGGGCGGCAGGGATGACGGTGGCTCTGGCCTCCACCAGTAACGACCTGAACGAGGCGGAGCACCACGTGATCGCCTCAGGTGAGGTTCTGATTTGTTGAAACCACCTGATCTCCTCATTTCAGGTGCTGCTGCTCTGATGAAACCACCTGACCAGTTCGACAATGATTTGTTGAAACCACCTGATTGAGAGCCTCGCAATTCCCAGCCATGCAAGTTGGAAGAACCCGATTCGATTTCTTGCTTCTCACTTCCCCTTCCCTCCCCCGTTTTCCTCCTTTCCCCCTGCTCTCTCCCCACTCCCCCCCCCTTCCCCTGCCACATAACCAGTTGCTGCTGACGTCAGCACTCCTGGCGTTTTCCGCATCAACCTGCGGACTCCCCTGAGGCACACCCACCAGGGGGAGGTGTTATCTGATGGCGGCTCGGGCACCGTGGGAATCTTCGGGGAAGTTGCGCTACTGGACCGCCACGTCAGCATCCAGGGGACGAATGAGGAGGCGCCACATCAGTACGACGGTGGCCACTTTATTATCTACATGACCCCGACCCCTCAGACGCTGGAGGGGGTGCAGTTCAAAGGACTCGGAAATCAGGGGAACTTGGGGAGATACCCCGTGCACTTCCATATTTGCGGGCAGCAGGGGGAGGCGCATGTGGTGCGGAAGAATGCGATTGTGTTTACCAGGCAGGTACGGATGGGGTGAATTTTGAGTCGACTCAAAAGAATGCGATTGTATTTACAAGGCAGGTAAGGGTGGGGATAACAGGAATGAGAGGAATGAGAGGAATGAGAGGAATGAGAGGAATGAGAGGAATGAGAGGAATGAGAGGAATGAGAGGAATGAGAGGAATGAGAGGAATGAGAGGAATGAGAGGAATGAGAGGAATGAGAGGAATGAGAGGAATGAGAGGAATGAGAGGAAATAGGTGTGTGTATGGATAAGAGTTTGCCACCTATGCAGCAGGGGGAGTCGCATGTCGTGCGGAAGAATGCGACTGGGTTTACAAGACAGGTGAGATCAGCAGACAGGTGAGATCAGCGTGCAGGTGAGATCAGCAGACAGGTGTGTATCTTACACGGTTCTACACATTCCTTTCTCTTTAACGAGTCTTGTCCTTTTTAACGAGTCCTGGCCCTTATAACGAGTCCTGTCCTCTGGCAAAGTAGTCAAAAAGTAACGCTGCTTTCTTTCTTCCCTCGCCTCCCCCACACACCAACCAGCGCTGCATGGTGATCCACACTACGGGCAACATGAGCATAGAGGAGAAGTGCACATGTGAGACCAAGGGCCATGGTGTCTCATGCTGCCTACACCCCTCCTGCCTCCTTCCATCCCCACTTCCATCCCTCCTTCCCTCCAATAACCAGCGCTGCATGGTGATCCACGCCACGGGCAACATGAGCATAGAGGAGAAGTGCACATGTGAGACCAAGGGCCATGGTGTCTCATGCTGCCTACACCCCTCCTGCCTCCTTCCATCCCCACTTCCATCCCTCCTTCCCTCCAATAACCAGCGCTGCATGGTGATCCACGCCACGGGCAACATGAGCATAGAAGACAACATAGCCTATGAGACCAAGGGCCACTGCTACCTGCTGGAGGAGGGGAGTGAACTCAACAACCTCTTTACCCGCAACCTTGGGATCAACGCCAGAAAGGGTATGTCGTTCTTGGGACTAGCACGTATGAGACCAAGGGCCACTGCTACCTGCTGGAGGAGGGAACCTTGGGATCAACGCCAGAAAGGGTATGTAGTTCTTGGGACTAGTGCTGGAAAGGGTAGAAATTCCTGGGGTTAGCACATATTAGACCGAGGGCCAGTGCTACCTGCTGGAGGAGGGGACTGAGTTGGACAACCTCTTTAAGCGGAGCCTTGGGATCAACGCCAGGAAAGGTGGGTTGATCTTTGGGTGTTTAATGTGGAAAGGTGCGATGTGCCTTGGGATTAACGCCAGGAAAGGTAACTTGGAACGGTTGCCGGGAAGCACGGGATAACTTGGAGTTTGGAGAGTCATAATATACAGCAAGCCAGGAGCAGCAAGCTAGTCAAGCAGACAGAACGACAGCCCACCACAATGTGTATCTCCTCCCTTTCATCCCCCCGCCCCCCTAACCTCTCCTCCCCCCCTCCCTCCCCCTTCCCAGTCGCAGTGGAGAAGGTGATTCCCTCCGCCAGCAGCAGCAAGGTAGACAAGCAGACAGAGACAGCCCACCACACTTGGTATTTCCTCCCTTTGACACCCCCCCCTTCCCCCCCCCCAACCTCTCCCTCCCCCCTCCCCTCTCTCCCCCTTCCTATTTGCAGTTGAGGAGGTGATTCCACCCGCCCACCCGCCAGCAGCAGCAAGCTAGACAAGCAGACGGAGAGACACGGACTGACGCACTGTGCTCCCCTCCCTCCCCTCCCATTCCTCCCTCCCCTCCCCGCCACCCTCCGCACACGTTCTGTTCCTCCAGTTGACAAGGTGATTCCCCCCGCCAGCAGCAGCAAGCTGGACAAGCAGACGGACCGACATGGACTTACGCACTGTGCTCCCCTCCCTCCCCTCCCTCTCCTCCCTTTCCTCCCTCCCCTTCCCGCCACCCTCCGCACACGTTCTGTTCCTCCAGTTGACAAGGTGATTCCCCCCGCCTCAAGCAGCAAGCTGGACAAGCAGACGGACCGGCAGCCCACCACGTTTTGGCTGGGCACGCCTCACAGCAACTTCATCGACAACGTGGCTGCTGGGTCGGAGGACTCGGGGTGAGTGGAGTGGAATACATGCATTTCATAAGTATACACAAAGGCACTCTCACGCGTTGCGCTGATGAAGGCCTATTGCTGGCCGAAACGTGTTCGCAGGCGACATCCGGGCCTATTGGGTTAGGCTTTCTGACTAAGAGACTTTCCTGTAACGTAGCTCGTGTCTCAGTTTAATTCGTGTCTCAGTTTAGCTAGTCTTAGCCTTAGATCCACTCCGAGAGAGCTTATGTATTTCACAGCAGCGGAGTACATGTATATTTCATTTTACACTCCCTCTATTCCCTCACCCGCCCTCCCCCCTCTCCCCCAGGTTCTGGCTGGAAGCCACCCCTTACATGCAAGGAGTGTCCCGGCTATTGCCTGAGGTCGGGAAATCAATTCCCTGACCTTCACCTGGGGGCGAGTACAGGGGGAAGAACGTTGCTCACACATGCTACTCTCTCTTCCCCCCATCCTCCCCCCATCCTCCCCCCATCCTCCCCCCATCCTCCCCCATACTCCCCCCATCCTCCCCCCATCCTCCCCCCTTTACCCACTTGTAATCGCCCATGTTTTGACTGGAAGCCTATGCGCTACATGAGGGAGTGTCCCGGCTGCTGCCTGAGATCGGCCACCGGCCGGTTACATCCCCTGCTCCTCACTCCCTTCATTCCCGCATCCCTTTCCCCCCTCACCCCCACAGGTTCTGGTTGGAAGGCACGCCCTTTATGAGGGGGGTGTCCCGGCTGCTGCCTGAGATCGGTGCCATCAATCCGTTAACCTTCAACTGGGCCGAGTACAGCGGCAACGTCGCCCACTCATGCCACCCTCTCTTCCCCCCATCCGCTCCCTTCACCCCCTGGCACACTCCCAGGTTCTGGTTGGAAGCCACGCCCTTCAGGAGGGGGGTGTCCCGGCTGCTGCCTGATATCGGTGCCATCAATCCGTTAACCTTCAACTGGAGCGAGTACAGTGGCAACGTCGCCCTCTCTAACTGCTGTGGTTGCCTCTGAAATCCCGTTCCTCCAGGTTCTGGCTGGAAGCCAACGAACCCACGAGCCATGTACTCAACTGGGCCGAGTACAGCGGCAACGTCGCCCTCTCTACCTGCTGTGGTTGCCTCTGATATCCCCTTACTCCAGGTTCTGGTTTGAAGGCACGTCCTACATGAGGGGGGTGTCCTGGGCCCCGGCTGCTGTCTGAGATCGGTGCCATCAACCCCCTGGCCTTCAACTGGGCCGAGTACAGCGGCAACGTCGCCCACTCATGCCACCCTCTCTTCCCCCCCTTCCGCTCCCTTCACCCCCTTGCACTCTCCCAGGTTCTGGTTAGAAGCCACGCCCTACATGAGGGGGGTGTCCCGGCTGCTGCCTGAGATCGGCGCCATCAATCCGCTGACTTACAACTGGGGCGAGTACAGCGGGAACGTTGCTCATAGCAACGTGTTTGGGTTCCGCACCTACCCGCACGGCTCGTACGCAAAATACCCAGTGTATAATAAGGAGCCTGCTCCCTTGAAGGACTTTCTTATCTACCGAAACACAGTGGGGTGAGTGAGTGTGAGTGCAAGGGTTTCATGGGTGCACGCAAAGGTGTTTGTGCGCGGTAAGTTCTGGGTTGCATCGGCAGAATCACCCCCCCCTGACCTTCAACTGGGGCGATTTTTGAGGCGCCTAAAAAATCCTTCAACTGGGGCGATTTTTGAGGCGCCTAAAAAATCCTTCAACTGGGGCGAGTATAACAGGAACGTCGCCCACTCCAACGTGTTTGGGTTCCGCACCTCCCCGCATGGCTCATACGCGACATATCCGGTTTATAACAAGAAGCCTGCCCCGTTGAAGGACTTCCTAATCTACCGCAACACAGTTGGGTGAGTGTGGGGGTGTGTGATGCAGCCAGTCGAGTGGTCGGTTGTTTGGGTCCCGCACATATCCGCACGGCCCGCACGCGAAATATTCGGTGTATAACAAGGTGCCTGCCCCGTTGAAGGACTTTCTTATCTACCGCAACACAGTCGGGTGAGTGAGTGCGCCTTTAAGGCACCGTTGGCTCGTGGCGACCGCACCTACCTGCACGGCTCGTACGCAAAATACCCGGTGTATAGCAAGGAGCCTGCCCCACTCAAAGATTTTCTTATCTGCCGCAACACAGTTGGGTGAGTGTGGGTGGGGTTAACGCACTGAGAAGCACCAAACAGACCTGCACGGCTCGTACACAAAATATCCAGTGAATAACAAGGAGCTCGCCCCGCTGAAGGACTTCCTTATGTACCACAACACCTTGGGGTGAGTGATGTCGGCTCATACCAATTGCACCTACATGCACGGCTCGTACGCACAATACCCTGTGTAAACAAGGAGCCTGCCCCGCTCAAATACTTTTTGATTTACCAGAGCACAGTGGGATGAGTGTGGAGTGAGTGTGGAGTGAGTGTGGGGTGAATGTGGGGTGAGTGTGGGGTGAGTGTGGGGTGAGTGTGGGGTGAGTGTGGGGTGAGTGTGGAGTGAGTGTGGTGAGTGTGGTGTGAGTGTGGGGTGAGTGTGGGGTGAGTGTGGAGTGAGTGTGGAGTGAGTGTGGTGAGTGTGGTGTGAGTGTGGGGTGAGTGTGGCTTTCGTATTCCTCTGCACCTACCCGCACGGCTCATACGCACAAGGAGCCTGCCCCCTTGAAGGACTTTCTTATCTATCGTAGTGAGTCTGGGAGTGAGTGAGTGTGGGAGTGAGTGTGGGAGTGAGTGAGTGTGGGAGTGAGTGAGTGTGGGAGTGAGTGCACCTTTGAGGCACCTTATACTCGTACGAGAGCGGAATTTCCTCTCTCTCAAACACACTCCCCCCTCTTGCCTTTGCTCCATCCCTCCTCTCTTTCCACTCTTCTCCCCTTCTCTTCTCTTTCTTGCGAGAGATTTTTTAGAATTCTCAAAACCTATCTCTTTCCACTCTCCCCCCTTCTCGCCTGGTCAATCCAGAATGTTCTTTTTCAACAGCGAGCGCATCGTCGTTCAGAATGGAATCTTCCTGGAAAACGCCGTGGGCATCGACTTGAGTCGCAACGTGAGGCTCTCGGCTTCGGGCTGCAAGTTCATTGCACAGGCTGCTGCTGCTGCTTCCTCCTCCTCCTCCTCTTCCGCTACCAGCAGCACCAGCAGCAGTGGTATCAGAGCACTCAGCAGCAGCTCAGGTTCCGAACATGATTCGGATTTCCCTTCTGCGGCAGGCCCAACCACTGTGACTCAACCCGATAGCCTCTCCCTCGCTCTCGGGCCTCTGGACGAGATCTATGGCGCCGGTAAGAGATTGCCTCAAGCTAATTCTGAATCTGGTCCTTCTGACTTCCTTCTGCCGAGAGGCCCAACCCACCCAACCACTGTGACTCAGCCGGTAGCCTCTCCTTCGCCCTCGGGCCTTTGGACGACGTCCATGGCGCCGGTAAGTGGTGATTCCGAAGCTGATTCCGAATCTCTCTGTGATGCGCCTCTTGCCAAGGGTCCAACCCACCCAACCACTGTGACACAGACTGACAGCCTCGCCCTCGCCCTGGGGCCTCTGGGCGTGGTCCATGGCGCCGCTGGTAAGTGGTGCTCTGAGTGGGCTAAAACAATCCATTTTTGACTCGACTCAAAAATAGACTCATTACACAGTAAAACAATTGTGACGCCTATCAGTTCATAATCCGTGTGTAATGAGTCTTCTTTTGAGTCTATTTTGAGTCTATCTTTTAGTCTATTTTTGAGTCGACTAAAAAATAGTCTCATTACACACTTAAAACAATCTGTGGCGGCTCTCTGAATCACCACGTGTGTGTGCAAGGTTCGACTCTCTCTCAACGTGACAGCTTCCCCTTGCTCTCGGGCCTCTGGCCGAGGACTTCGAGACTGTCGAAGATAGATTTCCTCGCTTCTCTTGTAACTCTGTAACTCTGTTGCTCGGTTGCTCGGTTGTAGGAATAGGGTTCACCCGGCCAGAAGAGGAGCTGTTCAGAGAGTTAAGACCAAGCAGGAGGCGATGGGAAGAGTGAGGCAGCAGCAGAGGATAGGCCCGATGCAGAGAGTGATAGGTGCTTGGTTCCCCCTCTTTGTTCCCCCTTCCTTTCCTCCCGTTGCTCTCACTCACTGCTCCAGGTTTTTGACTTCACTCGGCCGGAAGAGGGGTTGTTCAGAGAGCTCAAGTCCAAGCCGGGGGTGTTGAGAAGTGTGAGGAAGCAGCAGACATTGATTCTTGGTTGTAATTGTTGCTCCCCTTTTCCAGGTGTTGATTTCACTCGGCCAGAAGAGGAACTGTTTAAAGAGCTCAAGACCAAGCCAGGGGCGATGGGCAGAGTGCGGCAGCAGCAGAGGTTAGGCCCCATGCAGAGGGTGATAGGTGACGACAAGACGGGCAGCTTCAACTCGCCTGTGGGGATTGTTGTCAGCCAGTGCAACCCCTCGGACCCCCCTGGGCCCAACTCCATTCAAGATAGCTTGTGAGTACCTTACCTGTTTTACACTCGTCACTCCCTTGATTCCCATAACTTTGCCGTCTCTTGTGTTGGTGGCTTTAAGTCGCATCGGATGCCTCTGGACTAGGGATGGTTATATCGCATCGCATGGATGGCTCGATATAATATCGCATTTATCGCAAAAATGCGATAGCGATATTATATTTTCCCGAAGAAAATATCGCTGCTGTGCGATGCGATGTGAATCGCGAGATATTTTTATATCGCGTTTATATCACGGGTTTTCCCCTGCGACATATTGCGACATGCGATATTTTATGTCGCATGCGATATTTGCGCGATATCTGTGCGATATCCGAGCGATATTTTAATATCGCATGCTCTTTTTAGGTGGCTATCCGGGTTTTGGAGCCATGGATGAAACGCGATGCGATATTATATCGCATCGCGTGATATATCGCATTTTCAAATGCGATACAGTCATATATCGCACCTGAAATGCGATATGCAATATCGGGTTTCCAAAATTTATATCGCAGCGATGCGAGATAATATCGCGTGATATTAATCGCTATCGCAGCCAGAGCGATGCGATATTATATCGCATCGCACTTTAAACATTCTACTCTGGACCCAACTCCATTCAGGACCCCTTCTTGTCTGTGAGTTGACTCCCTTGACTTTGCTCACCTTTGGCCCCTTGTGAGCTTGGTGCAAAGGTTCAGAAAGGTCCAGAAAGTTTCAGAAAGGTTTAGAAAAGGTGAGCAAAGTCAAGGGAATCTCTCCTTTGCAATTTCTGAACCTATCTGGAATTCCCGAGATCCTTCCCTCCCCCCTCCAGCTTTTCTGGCTATGGTGCAACAGACGATGCGAGCTTTGCCCTGCTGCTCACAGCCAACCACGCCGGGGGGTTCTGGAACACAGCCATGTTTGTCAAGGTATGGCGACTCAGTGAAGGCAACCGACGCCACCTGTGTGCTTCTTGTTAGAGTATCCATTTGCTGCGTTGCTTGCTGCTCACAGCCAGTGTTTTCAGCAACGCGATACGTATGTTGCATAGAGGCTAAGCAGTGATTGAATTACCAACATCAATATTCCAAGCTTCCCCTCTCCCCACACTCCCTCCCTGCCCTTTGACTTGCCACCCTGCCACAGGGTCTGACCTTCGGTGAGGGAACCAACAAGTTCTGGGCAACTCCCAACCCCGTAAGCCGTGCATAGCATCTCGTTTTGAGGCGCCTCAAAACCCCGTAAGCCGTGCATAGCATCTCATGACATCCCCTGTAATGCCCTACCCTGTAACTCTCTCACCCTGTAAGCCTGTAGCTCTCTCACCCTGTAAGCCTGTAACTCTCTCACCCTGTAAGCCTGTTAGCCTATATACATATGTTAAAAACAATGTTAGCCTAGATATAAACAATGTTAAAAAATACATATATGTCTATGTATATACTAAGGTTGCATGTTTTCATAAGACTAGCAAAGTGTATGGTTTGCATTTTTTAAAATAATCTAAAGCCACAAAGTCAAAAAAAAAAAACGTCACCTTCTTATAACGCTTTTACCCCATTGCTATCCCACCAGTCCTCTGGCACTCCCCCCCGCGGGGGGCTGGTCGCCCGCTTCTACGCCGTTCGGGATCTCGACGGATCCCTCCTCGGCCAATCAGGCTACGCCGTTGCCAACTACGACCCAATCCTGCCGCCCGCCGCCGTCCGCGCCGCCCAGTGCACGCTGAACAGTGCGCAGAACGCGTATGCGTGCGACGGGGTGTGCTACAGAGCCGTGGGGATCGGGTACCAGGAGTGGGGGGTCAGACCGAATGGCATGGCTGGGCTTCCGGCTTATGTTCTGAGACCGTACAGGTGCGTGTTGGGAGGAACGGTGTCATTTTGGAGAATTCTAAAAAACGACTCCACTCTTTGAGAATTCTAGAAAATGACTCCACTGTAGCCGGCTTATGTTCTGAGACCGTACAGGTGTGTGTTGGGAGGAAAGTTGTGGAGCGAACAGCGCGCAGGGGCCGGGAGGACACTGTGGGGATCGGGTGCCAGGAGTGGGGGGTCTGATTTTTTAGGCGCCTCAAAAACAGCGCGCAGGGGCTGGGAGGACACAGTGGGGATCGGGTGCCAGGAGTGGGGGGTCCAACCTAACGGCATCGCAGCGCTTCCGACAGGTATGTGACCGACAGGCTTATGTCCTGAGACCGTACAGGTATGTGTCAGATTTAAAGGTGTGTGGGGCAGGCTTCCGACGGTATGTCTCAGATTTAAAGGTGTGTGGGGCAGGCTTCCGACGGTATGTCTCAGATTTAAAGGTGTGTGGGGCAGGGCTTCCGGTTACATTCTGAGACCGTTCGTTCAGGTGCGTGTTGGGAGGAAAGGTGTGGAGTGAATAGTGCGCAGGGGCTGGTTATTTTTTAGTCGAGTAAAAGAACGACTGTACAGGTGCGTGTTGGGAGAGAGGTGTGGAGCGAACAGTGCGCAGGGGCCGGGCTGGGAGGACTCAGTGGGGATCGGGTACCAGGATTGGGGGTTGCGACGACCCAATGGCAGGGCAGGGTTTCCTGCGTTCGTCCTAAGGTCATACAGGTGTGTGGACACGCGTGTGCGTGATGAGGTGTGGTGCGGTGCAGCATGTGTGAACATGTGTGGGTTGCTTGCGCGTGCTCTGGCAGATGTGTCTAATTGCGGCCGGAATACTGCTGAGCACTATGCCTATGCGCGTGACGGGGTGTTTTGCCCGATTACGGCACGGAGCCAATGACAATCCCTTCTCACTGCGCACTCCCCACTCCCACCCCTCTTCCCCCTCTTCCCCCCCTCCCCCCCCCTTCCCCCCGCCATCCCCTCCTTTCCTGATTGTCATTCTTCTCATCGCAGTTACGTCATCATCACACGCTTAGAGGATGGAGTCCAGTTCACGGATTATGGCACGGACAACGACAATCCCAACAACGGGCCCGCCACGCCCACCAAGCGGGTCCGCCGCTACCTCACCACTTCTCTACTCGCGGGCTATACCTACAACTTGAAAATTGTCCCGGCGCCCACCAACCCTCTCTTCTACCCTGCGGCAATCTTTGTGAAGTCATATGATGCGGAGGGGTGCGAAGGCAGCATGAAGATTGTCTTGGAGCCTAAGGACGGCAAGACGCAGTGGGTCACCGACATCTCCACAATGTAAGTGAATGGTTACTGTGCGATTCTTATCCATGTCCATGTACTATCATTGGCGTGTTTTTTGTTCTTTCTTTCTTTCCTTTTTTTTTCTTTCTTTCTTTTCTTTTTCCCGTGCTTTCGACCTCCTGTTAATCTCTTCTCTTTTCCCCTGTCGAAACCCCCAGTCCCTGCGCTGACCAGAACAGCAACTTGAGCTACCAGCAGTACGAGTGCACGGAGGGGCAGTCAAAGCTGGCGATCCAGATTGGAGAGAACAGCTACGGCACACATGCGATTGTCAATGCCACTGCTGTCGCCAGCCAAGCCTGCACTGAAAGCACGTGAGTCAGGTTTCTCGTTTCCCATACAGATGCATGTGAACGAGCCCCTCATGTGTAATGAGTCGATTTTGAGTCGACTAAAAAATAGTCTCGTTACACTCCCATATAGTTGCATGTGAACGAGCCCCTCATGTGTGCATGTGAGAGCAGCTATGGCACGCATGCCACTGCTGTCGCCAGCCAGGCTTGCACTGAAAGCACGTAAGTGCTCTCCTCTCTTTTCGCCTTATAGCGGCCTGTAAGTGCATGCCAGATCAGCTACAGCTACGGCACACATGTGATTGTCAACTCCACTGCTGTTGCCCTCATCTGTCCTCATCCAGGTAATTTGTCTCTTGTCTGTTGCCCCCATTACCCCACTGCCTTCATGCAGCCCTTGTTCCCCCTCCTCTTCTTGAGGCGCCTCATAAATGGACTTTGATATGTTTCCCTCATCTGTACTGCTCACCCAGGTCACTTTGTCTCCTGTCTGTTGCCCCCCCTTCCTTACCCCACTGCCTTCATGCAGGCCCTGCTCCACCTCCTCCTCTCCCTCCTCCTCTCCCTCCCCCTCTCCCTCCCCGTCTCCTCCCCAAACCACTCCATACTCTTCGGATCCTCTTTCTCCCAAGTCCTCCTCTCTGCCCCTTTACCCCACTCGCCTCACGGGCGGCAACATCGACCCCTTCTATGACCCCGCCTTCTACTCCCCCACATGAATTTGGAACCTGGCAATGCCTGTCAACCTCCAGCTAATCGTTCCTGCTCCCCAACGCCAGCTGCCAGTGTCAAGGAGATGTGTTGCATGGAAAAACAAATTCACCTTGGATTTATATAACTCTGGGTGCTTTCCCTTCCCCGTCAGGGTGCAACCCCCTCCTATTCTGCTGTATGCACAGTGGGTTTTCGTGTCGAGGATGGTGTCACTAGAAAATTGCTTATTTAGGTGTGGCTTGCCATGTATTTGGGCCCGAGGATCGAATATAAATGCCAAGCTTTTATGATGAGTAAGAAAAACAAAGTTTGGCAACAACGTGCATGTTAGAAGTTGTTTTACAGAGTACAAAATTCATAATACAGTACAGTCTAGCATCTGGACGCTTTTCAGTACGGGAACAAGCATCATTCGGCATGCCACGCTGGCAATCTCTGAAATGACCCCTCCCCGCGGACAGCCCCAAGTTCCTTGCTGCTGGCTCTCTATCCATTCCCTGTGTAGGCTGACGTGTCGAGCCCTAACTGATCCGGACATCCGCCAGCTTTCCCGCTTCCCCCCTTTCCCGCTTTCCCCCCAGCCCGCGACGGACGGCGGTTGGGGGCTTGGTGGAAAATTGGGCCCTCGCTGATGTGCCCCCACCGCACGAGCGATACCCGTCCGATCCAGGTCTACTCTGATCCTGGCCGTTCATGCCAATTCTCCCAGCTCTATAGCCTAGACTCCTGCACCTTTCCTGATTAGTTGGCGACTGAGATAGAATCGCCGATTCGCATTTTTAGGAGGCCGGTTCTATCGCTGTCCTTTTGGTGGCTTTTAATAGAGCGCCTCGATTAGGCCTCAGATCGTTCTACCATTTCCCGCCTCTCGGTTCCCCTCTCAGGGCCGATCTAGCCGTTTACAATGGCTCTTCTTGCTCACGCTTCCGCGATGGCTGTCGCAGAGCTCGCACTCACCACGCGACTATCAGCGACGTCGCCATGCGATAGCTTATCTAGCGTCGCCTCGTTTGCGCCGACTCGTTGGGTTGCCGCTCCTTCCGCCTCACGGCAACCACAAACCAGTCGGGCTACTCGATTGGTCGTCAGTGCAGAAACTGAGAGCAAGGGTTTGACCCGAGAGGGTGTGCTCCAGGTAACGCGGTTAGATCGAGTTCACCTTAGTTAACAGTTCCTCCGACATTATGTTTTCGAAATAGTATGGACGATCGCCACATTTAGTTGCACCGTTTGTCGGTGGTTAGTCTGTGCTCGTTGCAGCTGTGACTGATACTGTGTAAACAGTAAATCCGCAGCCCCGAGTTACTTGGCTGAACCGCGCTATCTCAGTTTCGTTTCGTTCCGTTTCGTTCCGTTTCTTAGCATAAGAAATAGACAGGATTCAACCAACTTCATTTCTATCTAGGTTCGTATGACTCTTGCCAAAAGATCGGAATGGTGATTGAGAGCAATATCTAGAGCAACCGAGGAATGCTTGTCGCTGAGATTGCGCGGGGAATGCGGGAGGGGGGACCGGGGGAAACAGCCCCGCAAGCGGAAGTGTTTATGGCCCTAGGGCAAATCTGCTACGGATGGGTTGAGTCGTTGTTCGAGAACGTAGTCGCAATTCACTCAAACCATCTTAGTCACCTGAATTGTCAGACTTACCCAAACCGCCCGCCTGGTGTTTGCTCTCTCCACTCTGTCATTATGACAGGTGGCTGAGTCCATACTCGCCGTGTGCATTTTTCACGTGGTGTATGCAGAACTTTACTTAACGCGGATTAGACCGAAATTGATATCTCGTTCTACCCCCATCCTCCCCTCATTGTTTCACCAGGGTGGCAGATGGCTGAGCTCCAACACCCGCCACGTGCGCATCTATGTGGGATACATCGATCCGCAGACCATGGAGATGGACCAGACGCAGGCGGACAAGCTGCGAGGGACATTTGCGAGGTTCCAAATCCCAAGTTATTTCTCTGTCGGTCCTCCCCTCTTATCATTCCTCACCAGGGCGGCAGATGGCTGAGCTCCAACACCCGCCACGTGCGCATCTACGTGGGGTACATCGACCCGCAGACCATGGAGATGGACCAGACGCAGGCGGACAAGCTGTCGCTGCTGCTGGACCCGGACAACGAGTTCCTGTGGTCGGAAGAGACGGAGAAGAAGGTGTACGACAAGTTCACAGAGCTCGTGGAAGGCTACGCGGTGAGTCAGGCTGGGATGGCAGGGAAGGGCGAATGGTGTTGAGACGTTGAGAGCTGTCGCTGCTGTCAGGGATGGGAGGGAAGTGGGAATGGTGTTGAGACGGGTAGAGCTGTCGCTACTGCTGGACCCGGACAACGAGTTGATGCGGTCAGTGGAGGTGGAGAAGGTGTGCGACAAGTTCACTGAGCTCGTGGAAGGCTGTGCGGTGAGTCAGGCTGGGATGGCAGGGAAGGGCGAATGGTGTTGAGACGTTGAGAGCTGTCGCTGCTGTCAGGGATGGGAGGGAAGTGGGAATGGTGTTGAGACGGGTAGAGCTGTCGCTACTGCTGGACCCGGACAACGAGTTGATGTGGTCAGTGGAGGTGGAGAAGGTGTACGACAAGTTCACAGAGCTCGTGGAAGGCTACGCGGTGAGTCAGGCTGGGATGGCAGGGAAGGGCGAATGGTGTTGAGACGTTGAGAGCTGTCGCTGCTGTCAGGGATGGGAGGGAAGTGGGAATGGTGTGAGACGGGTAGAGCTGTCGCTACTGCTGGACCCGGACAACGAGTTGATGTGGTCAGTGGAGGTGGAGAAGGTGTACGACAAGTTCACAGAGCTCGTGGAAGGCTATGCGGTGAGTCCGGCTGGGATGGCAGGGAAGGGCGAATGGTGTTGAGACGTTGAGAGCTGTCGCTGCTGTCAGGGATGGGAGGGAAGTGGGAATGGTGTGAGACGGGTAGAGCTGTCGCTACTGCTGGACCCGGACAACGAGTTGATGTGGTCAGTGGAGGTGGAGAAGGGGTGCGACAAGTTCACAGAGCTCGTGGAAGGCTACGCGGTGAGTCAGGCTGGGATGGCAGGGAAGGGCGAATGGTGTTGAGACGTTGAGAGCTGTCGCTGCTGTCAGGGATGGGAGGAAAGTGGGAATGGTGTTGAGACGGGTAGAGCTGTCGCTACTGCTGGACCCGGACAACGAGTTGATGTGGTCAGTGGAGGTGGAGAAGGTGTACGACAAGTTCACAGAGCTCGTGGAAGGCTATGCGGTGAATTGGTCTGGGAGGGAAGAACGCTTGTGAGACGCTGAAAGCTAGCGGTGAGTAAGTCTTGGATGGGGAAATGGTGCTGAGATGTTGAGCTGTCGCTGCTGCTGGAGCCGGACAACGAGCTGCTGTGATCGGCGGAGACGGAGAAGAAGGTGTACGACAAGTTCACAGAGCTCGTGGAAGGCTACGCGGTGAGTATTTGGGATGGGGGAATGTGGCACGGACTGAAGTCTGTAACAAGTTTCTACATGCTAATGGGGGCGTGGGCCTGAAATGAGTGTAATAGCATATATGACGTGATGAAGGGTGGGAAACTGAGGGTGGCTGTCCAGGGAAAATAACGAAGCCAGTACTGGCTGTGTGTGTGCATGCAATTGTCACGGGTTCTCAAATTAGAGTATCATCATCAAGTTTCAGTCACAAAATGATTATTTTTCTGGTAAAATTCTACCAATCTCAGCCATGCTATCCATTTCCCATACCCTCTGGTCTGCCCCTCCCGATTCCCACTGACAGGGTGCGGAGATGTCAGAGTACACGCTTCGCCTGATTGGCTCGGACTTGGAGCACTTCATCCGCAACATGCTGCTGGCAGGAGAGATCTCGTACAACCTGGACTGCCGGGTGCTCAATTTCAGCATGGGCAAGCCACGCATGCCGGATCCTGCTGCCAAGTGAGGCTACATTGTCAGAGACTGAGGACCATGTATTTACGGAACACTATTCTGTCACCACCAGCTTCTATCTGCACTTACGGAAGATGCCCTTGTCATGAGTTTGGCTCTGATATAGGAAAGTGCAGTCAAGATGTTGCTGTTATGTAATGCCACGAGGTTGCACATTCTTATCCCGCATCTTAGACAGGGATTTGAACAGGCTACTCAGCTGAGTCAATTGAGCACGCTGCACAATCCTTATCGGTCAGGGAGCTAGCATTGTGATGATAAGGAACTAGCTGAAAGGTAATCAGAATTGCAGGCGCATCCTTATGAGGGCAGGAGCATATAGTTCCTAAGGGAGTTAGAAGTGAGTTACGAGAAGAACCTCATCATAGTGGACATAATATTTTGGCAAACGATAAATATTTTCTGCACTCCCTCCTCGCTCTGCCTTCAAGATAACGACACATTGACTTGAATCCGAGCAGCTGGCATGAAGAGAGGGAGCGCGGAACATTTAGGTCGTAACCGTGTCGTTTGGTTCCAAGTTTGGACTTCCAAAGAGGTTGAAAACGGTCTGGTGTTCTGCACGCGTGGTAAAGTATGGCGAGGGCTCAAGCAGAAGCTGCCCCAGCTGAAAGCTCCCCGCCAGCAACAGATATTGTCACGGGGGGGGGGGGGGGGGGGGGGTCTGGGGGAAATGGGGGCGGGGTACTGAAGTCCTCGATGTCGCCACGCCAGCCTTGGCGGTCACACCAACCTCCATTTCAACGCGGGCGCCTGAATAATTTCGGCAAAGCTTTCGCATTGGCCAACCTAGGCACATGCCTCGCGTGGAAGTGCCAGCTCGGATACAATTGGGAACAGATGATTGGCCAGTCTGGATTGCGCCCCGGCAGCGAAACCGATGAACGGCTTTTCTGCGCGTATTTGTGGCGGTAACAACGACTTGCTTCGCGCATCATAGGCGCAAGCAACCAGGACTTTCCCCTACCCATCCAGCAAAGCCTCCATTCCCGAAGGAGTTCACTTCACATCCCTCCCAAACCCGCCCTCCCCCCCCCATCCCCGCGCTGCAAGCAAAGCCCCTCAACCCCCCTTCCGCTCGATATTCGGCCAGCAGATGCGCGATTTTGGGAAGATTTCCCCCAGTCTACGGACTTTTTCCCCAGTCCGCCAGCCACACCTCCCTCATGCCGCCAGCCTCCTCGCAACCCTTCCTCGCACAAGCGGGTCCGCCTCTCCTCTATTCCGCATACTTTCTGACCACCTTCAGCCAATCAGAGCCATCTTTGCACTCAATTTTCTCCATGCCATCCCCGTTTACTGTACGCCATTCCACCATTCCCCTCCCTCTCCCTCCCTTCCCCCCCCAACCCAGCTGTTTTGCTTCCTTCCGCCCCCGTCTTCCAAATCCCCCCCCCAACCAGTATGGTCGTTCAGCAGCAGGCCTCTCGATAACCTAGGGGTCACCCTGCAGAATCCGAGTTTGCCCGGGATCCAACTCGTCCAGGCTGGGTAACCCTAAAACTTTTGACTGTTTTTGCAGGCCAGAGTTTCGATCAGCTTGGAATGTGCCACTCCTAACAATGACAGGGGGAGCAATTTTTTCTAGGGGCACGAACTTTTACATTAGATTTTACAGGGTGGGTCCATCCCCTACACGAAAATCGGCCATGGAAATTTCTGGCTTGCCTGTCCATCGACGGGTATCGATGTTCTGAATGCGTCAAAAGCAGGGCTAGGTAGAAATTTCACCCTGTTTTCCTTGACAAAGCAGTGTAGTTACCCTAAATTCCAGAGGCCTGTTCGGCAGCAAGGCCATTCCCCCTCTCCCCTTTGCGCCTGCGCACTCTCCAGAAGCATCCATCTATCCACCCGCCAGCCATTTTTGGAACAACCACAGCCGCCATTGAGCTATTTAGGTTCCTTCCCTCTCCCTTGTCTGTTTCCTTCTAGCATAACACACTCCAAATCAGCTCCCTAGCAGTTGGTTTACCAGTTGAATCCTTTTATTGACTGTCTGGAACTTCTGCAATCCCCTGTCCTGCGTGACTCAGTGACTGACAGTCTCGTAAGATTCTTTCAACTGAGAACTATCATGTTCTCACAGCCGTCCACGCTTCCCAGTCACGTCGCGTTGGGCATTGCCGCTGCTAGGGAGCGTCCGTCGTCCCTCCGAATCGAACACCATCACGGAGCGGATTTGCTGGGATCTAGCCATCTCAGCTCCGCCGCTCACGCCGGTGATGATTTGACGGAGGACGACGTCTGGTCAGTCAACGACACTGACAGCCTGTCAACTGACGGAATCGTCAAGGTTCCGTCACACGACCAGATTCTACCGTCAATTCGCCTGACGAACCGAGCTCGTCCGGACCCATTCACCGCTTCATCTTCTGGTCGGTTCTCCAGTCAAGCCCATGGATTAGCGGTTCTCTCTTCGGATACCCTAACCGGAGGACAAGCTCCCCTTGGGGGGGATATCGTTAAGCCGAGCGCTCTGGCTCCTGTGGTTATTCCATCGATCCAAACCCATCTGGACCACTTCAATTCGAGGCATTCTCAAGGTCATCACCGTGCATCCGCTCCGGTCAACGTACCTGACTGGAGTAAAATAACGGGAACCGCCAGCCGGCGAACTCGCCGGCCGTTTGACGAATTTGACGATGACGTGGATAACATCATGGTTCCACCGCATGAGATGGTTGCGAGGGACACGTCAGCATCCGTGTGCTTCTCGGTTCATGAGGGACTTGGCGGAACGCTGAGGGGAAGGGACCTGGATCGGTTGCGGACCGCCATTCTTCAGAAGACGGGTTTTTACGAATAACCGTCGTCATACTCCGTCCAACCGTTTGCTTTGGCAGCACGAAGGCTATGGCGGTGCGCGCTGGGTCATTCATTCCGTTCAAGCTCCAAGCTTTGTTTTTCCTCTGTACTTATAGCTGGAAGTCGAATCGCCTGCAGGTGGCCTTTCAGGACCTAATTTGAAGCATGAAGCTTCATGAATCATGGCGCTTTTACGGTGGAGCGTCTTATACGCAGAGTGTGCTGCTTGAGCATTTGAGCTCTGCCTCGTGTGTTCAATTTTGTGTGGAACTCTGTTTTTCTGACTGCAATGCTGCCGGTGGAACTTGCGTAATCGCAATAGCTAAATGCTACCATCAGGGTCCTCGATTGCAGACAAAATCCGTCTGTTTTTCTGATTTTCAGATTTTTTTTAGGTGTTCATCTGATTTTTTAGAAATCAAACAATCAAATTTCTGATGCCTTAGAAAGTGTTTTTTAGTCCCTCTGATTTTCCAGGAACTGTATGCTTGTTCCTCTGAACTTTCAGAGTTAACGATTCTGCTCCTCTGAAAGCGACTTCTGTAGGCCTGTTGACTGTGTAAGGGAGCTGATTGGCCCTTAGCCAAAATCAGTGCCCATTGCCCGAAGGCTCTGTGAGGGCGCTATCTGGCCCTTCACCAAATCACCTCCGAGTTTGTGCTCGGAGCGGTGTGAGAGCGCCGATTGGCCCTTCACCATTTTTTCCCGAGATGTGCAGGAGGGCGTGTGGGCGAGGGCACTCATTGGCCCATGCCACGTGTGCTCGCGTTGATTCCCCTCCCGCCCCTGCAATTGCGATTCGCATCTCTCCCCAAATCTTTTCCGTCCCATTCCCACAATTTCGCCCCCCAATTAACCACTGTTTCCCTCAACCAAGTTTCGTCGCTAAAGTTTACGTGAAATTCCTAGGTCCACGAGGGGGGGGGGGGGGGGGGGTTGTCGGGGGCAATTAAAGTGTCGATTGACTCGTCTGAAATTTATAGAATTCGTGTTTCACTTCGTCTGGGAAATCAGAAATATAAAAACCTCCCGTCTGACGATCAGACGAGCCCGAAGGGCCCGTCTGATCGCTCAGAAAGTGTTCCAAGGCAATCGAGGACCCTGGCTACCATATTTATTTCTGGAGAACTTGCTACAGCTCTAACCTAGATGTCAACTGCATGTAATTGCAAACCTTGCGCTGGACAAATCAGAAGGCTCAGGAGAAGAACAATGTCCTACGAGCTAAACCTGTACATCACAAGTTCCAGAAATGCACTAGTGATTGGAGCTTTGGGCTTGAAATTGCAATCCCCTGGTTCATCCACATGGTCCTTAAAGCCCGCAGCTTGTCTCTTGGGCTCTTTGCTTTAATTAATGATAATTGACATACAGGAGAAAAAAAACTATTACGTTACATACATGTTGGAAATATCTCAAAGGACTTGAGCGTTTCTGAAGTGTAACACTACACTCGAGGAAGATACTTCAACGGGTCCCTGCCATTCCCAAGCAACGGCACTGGAAAGGAACAAGAAATCTTCACGTATCAGTCGCTGCTGGCGTATACAGTTCTCCTGCGGAACCTGTTGTTAACGTAGAAACGAATGATTACAAGAGGTGGAAACCTAGAACAAATACTAGTTGGTTGTACTCACTAGAAGCATACCTCAGTCTAGCCTATAACTTCTACATAGATAATATGTATAAGTTGACACACCCCCTAGGCTAGACAAGGGGTGAAACTAAACAAGAAGCAAACAGCTCAGGGCGGCACTACTAGTCCAACCACTGAGGCAGGGGTCTGGAGACCAGTCAGCAAGAATACAACCAAAACTGAAGCAAGCCAGGGTGGCACTACTAGTCCAGCCACTGGAGCAGGGCTCAAATTAGCCGGGTAAAATGCCTTGATTGCCCTGATTTTTCAGGGCATTTTTTCATTTGGTCTTAAAAATCAGACTTACGAAATTTATTACCCTGATCCAAAAAGTGTTACGAAAATATTACCCTGCCGAAACTAGGGTTGCGGGGCCCCGAACCCTGACCCTTCAGGGCGTCCTGAAAACTACCCTGGTATCGAAACTCCGAGATTCCGACTAAGTCCTTGGCGGCCAGAAACATTTCCCCCAAAACACCCTGCAACCAAAAATTTCGACGAAGTCCCTGGCAGCCAGAGTCATTCCTCCCACCCCACGCACCATGCAAGCCAGCAATTTCGGCTAAGTCGTAGCCAGAGTCATAGCTCCCTCACCCCCTCGCAACCCAGAAATGGCTAAGTCCCCCACAAGAGACATGCCTCCCAACCACACCCCCGCTACTTTTTTTTTTTTTTTTCGCTAAGTCCTCCACACCACAGCAAGACACGTCACGTCGTATACGCCCTTCTGACACCCAACCAATCACGAGCAGATGGTTTTTTTCCCGCCCCTCTGCCGCCCATGTAAATCTGATTCCCCTCTCGCGCCCCAGAATCGTTTTCCGTCCCATCCCATCCCCCAATCTCCCCCAGCACGCGCAAATCCGCTACACCCTTCTTTCCACACCTCAGTGCAGCCCACTTCATTCATGTAAAATGTTCCTTAAATGGCCAAGGCTAGAAAGGGTGCAAAGAGTTCTACACTTGAAGCAAAGACTTCGAAATTTTTTACCCTGCCAAATCAGACTTAGAATTTTTTTAGCTCTGACCGTCAGGGCATTTTTTTTTTCCTACTCTGATCTCAAAGAGTGGCCTAAAACCAATTTTGGGCCCTGCTCAGAGGCTGGACTAGTAGTGCCGCCCTGAGCTGCTTGTTTAGGACATTCCCCTATGCAGTCCAGGGGGTGTGTCAAACATGTTTATTGATCATGTTTGTATAGACTGTATAGGGTAACCTCCTAGCTAGAGGGTACAACATTTAGGTATATGTGCATGTACTCTCTAACTCTATCATGATTCAATTCTAGCTTTGAGACTGACTTCTGAGGGCCTGGCTAGAACATAGGTATATTTCATTCAGATGCCCCCAAAACAGCCTGCAGTGCGTACCTATCGCTGTTATAGAACCCTTTCTTACGAATCTTTGAGCGGCAAATGCTTCTTGGCTTTGATTTAGTCCTTCCTTCTCCTACTTTGTGCCTACCTACTGCTACCATAGAATCCTCACAAATCTTTGAGTGGCAAGTGCTTCTTGGCTTTGATATAGTCCTTCAGCAACCTCTTCTGCTCGTCTATCCTCCTCCTCTCCTCCCGGCTCGCCCCATGCTGCTCCCGCCTCTTCGCCTCCAAAATCCACTTCAAAACTTCCAGCTGCCCATCGAGATCAATTTTCGACACCTGCCCGCCCGTATAAGCCAACCCAGACACCCCAGGCCCTTCCCCTGCAGCACCATCAGCAGCACCTTCCCCCGTTATAGTCACACCTGCCGGCCCGACCATCGCCTCCATGTCCCATGACTGCATCTCAGACGTCGTCCTGTGAGGGCTGGAAGAGGAAGCTGCATGGGAAGCTTCTCCAGCACTTTCAGCAGTAGCAGGAGCAGCAGTAGCACTACCGGCAGTGCCAGCAGCAGCAGCAGCGGCAGCAGCAGCAGCAGCTGGCGTTTCTGCGGAGTTAGGTGCTTCGTCCCTTTTAGGCTCTCCGGTTGAGGCTTTCCCGCGCCGTTTCTCGTCGTCAGGATCAGCTGTGTCCGGCATTCGTGCTGCGTCCTTCAGTAGGGCCTTTCCCCGAAACAACATGTAGCCTGGTGGCGTAGGAGGGGGATATAGCAGAGGGAAACAGTACGATAAAAGGGCGGGGGAGGTACATGCCTCCCAGTACGATAAACAGCACGTACCTCCCAGCACGTACCTCCCAGCACGTACCTCCCAGCACGTGGGGGGAGTAGAAGTGGGGGGGAAAGCAACAGAAGGGAGGGAGGGAGGGAGGGACTGGGGGAGGGGAGGCCTGGCACGTACCTCCCAGCACTAGGTTGAGTGCGAGAAGAAACCCAAAGGCGCCTCGCATGCGATAGAGAAAAGGAGGGCGAGGAGCCGCCACTGACGACCCGTGGGGGATCCCTGAAGACCCAGGGGGAAGGCCGGCTGGTGGCGCTGCAGGGAAGTTGAAGAGGGACAACAGGCCCCGAGGAGCGGACTGTGGGGGGGGCTGCTGGGGGAGTCCGCCTGGAGCAGCAGGGGGAGAGTAGAAGAGGAGGGGAGAAAGAGGGGAGTAAAGGGAGAGGAGTAAAGGGAGAGGAGTAAAGGGAGAGGAGTAAAGGGAGGTGTTGTGGAATCAGGGACAGAAGGCTGCGAGGAGCGGACTGTGGGGGGGGGCTGCTTGGGGAGTCCGCCTGGAGCAGCGGAGAGAGGAATCGGAAGGAGGGGGAGACGGGAAAAAGAGGGGTTTAAATGATGATAGGGCAAGAGGGGAGAGGAGCGACGATGAGGGGGAGAGGAGCGACGATGAGGGGGAGAGGGGATAGGGCAAGAGGGGGAGAGGAGCGGACAACGACGATCCGTGGGGGGTTCCAGCAGGCCAGGGGGGAGGAGGCCGGACAAACAGTTAAGTTGGTTTTGAGAATTCTCAAGAACCAACTCACGCTTCTAGTTGTAGGCGAACAGCTTCAGCTTGCCGCCCTGCGAATCTGCCATCGCAAGCCAACTAACCCCTCCTCACCCCTCCTCACCTTATTCGACCCTACTCGCCTACTCTGCGCCTCACCTCCTGCCGCTTCTCGTGACTTCTTCGGCCGTCGCGTGAACAGCTTCAGCCGGCCAGACGTGCTGCCGCCCTGTGGATCGGCCATCGCCGGCCGACTAACCTGCCGGCTAACTTGCCAAGTTCTCCTAGAGCGACTAACTTCCAAGTAACCGGCCGACTAACTTGCCGAGGTCTCCTAGATCCACTGGAAGCGTATTCTACAGGAAAGGTCCCGAGCCACCCTTCGCTTCTGCTCCTGTTTCTCGCGAGCTGACCCCTGGGCGTGTTTTGAGTCGACTCAAAATACACCTAGATCCACTCAAAGCGTATTCTACAGGGAAGGTCCCGACTCCCGAGCCACCCTCGTCTCCGCTCCTGTTTCTCGCCAGCTGACCTCCGAGTCTTCCAGATTCAGCGGTAAAGCCGCTCCCACATGTGGTCTACCTTTGAGGCGCCCTAAAAAATACTCTTCCAGATCAGCGGTGTAAGCCACTTTCAAAACAGGCTCTACCACATGCGGTGCGGCCTACTCAGGTAACTCGGTGACGCGGGCAGTACACCACGGAAGAGCGTACAGGGAGGATCTAGCGAGGATAAGATTCTTCGTCGATAAGAGCAACTTCGTCGATGGAGACAAGCTGACCAGGCGAATTATCTAGGCACCGCGCCTGGGATGTGTTCGAAGCACCAGGGAGCCAACCCAGATCCGCGATGCAGGCGGACTCGCTACGAACAGACATGTAGGTTCTAGAAGCACACTGAAGACAGATTTGCTCCATCCAGCAATGCTAGTATTTCGCCTTCAACACCACATACACCCACAGAATGGAATGCAAAGAGGTACCTTGTGCTTCAACTACAACTACACCGGTGGTTCATTCATGGGCAGCGTATATCTGTTTGATGAACACAAGTCTGCACTATACTAGTGAAACTGCTTTTGTCAGAGTAAATAACGAACAAGTGCAAGACACGCAAGCAGCAGAGAACCAAGTTGGAAGAAGCAAGGGAGGACAGGACAGATAGCGCTTGTTTTGTTGCAAAACCCCTCATGCTACAGGTTCAAGACTACAGGAAGGTACGCACGGCACGATAGGAAGGAAGGCAGTGCAACACTAGATGCCCTCAGGTGCCCTCTTTAGGAACGCAGCGCCAGCAATCGCTTACGCTTGCCCCGCAGCCAGCGGCCACCTCCGCAGCGAAATCTGACACCTTCTTCTCAATCCCCTCTCCCAGAGTGAACCTCTCGAACCGTCTCACACGGATATTCTCCCCAGCGCCGCCACAAACCTCCTTCACCACCTCCTTCACAGTCACCTTGTCGTTCTTGATAAATGGCTGTTCGAGCAGCGCCAGCTCCGAGACGCGCTTCGCCAGCCGCCCGTCCACAACCTTCCCCCTCACCGCCTCGGGCTTGGAAGCCAGATCCTCCTTCCCCATTTCGATCTCCCCGCTCCTTAGCAAGCCAGGCGGGGTCAACATCCTCCTCACTCACAACCTGCACCCCCGGGCACGCCACGACCTGCATCGCCAGGTCGTCCACCAGCTCCCGGAACTTCTCCCCCGCGGGCGACGAAGTCTGTCTCGCAGTTGATCTCGATCAGCGCGCCGATGCGCCCCGTCGTGGATGTAGCTCCCCACAATGCCTTCTGCTGCGATGCGCGACGCCTTCTTGTCCGCGCTGGCCAGGCCCTTCTTGCGGAGCAGCTCCCGGGCCGAGTCAACGTCTCCCCCGGTGGACTCCCAGGGCTTTCTTGCAGTCCATCATGCCAGCGCCGGTCGCGTCCCTGAGCTGCTTCACAGCCGCCATCGACACCGCGACCTTGGGCTTATCGGCTGCAGGCTCGGGAGCAGCTTCGGCCGGAGCAGCAGCGACAGCAGGGGCGGCGGGCGCCTGAACCTGGCTTGCTGCCGCGACCTCCGCAGCAAAATCAGCGGATTTCTTCTCGATCCCCTCCCCGAGGTTAAACCTAATGAAGCGGCGAATGCGGATGTTCTCCCCCAGAGAAGCAATGGCCTGCTTGACAACATCCTTCACCAGCACCTTGTCATTCTTAATATACGGCTGCTCTAGCAGGCCAGCTCATTCAGGCGCTTGGCCATCCGCCCATCCACAATCTTCCCCCGCACCGCCTCGGGCTTGCTCGCCAGATCCTCCTTCCCAGCTCCACCTCCCTCTCCTTGGCCACCTGCTCGGCCGGCACATCCTCCACAGACACCACCTCCACCTGGGACACGCCGCCACCTGCATACCCAAATCCTCCACCAGCTCCTGGAAAGCGCTCCCCCGGGCGACAAAGTCCGTCTCGCAGTTGACTTCAATGAGCACGCCGATGCGGTCCGAGTGCACGTAGCTGCTCACGAGCCCCTCGGATGCGATGCGCGACGCCTTCTTGTCGGCGCTGGCCAGCCCCTTCTTGCGGAGGATCTCGCGGGCAGTGTCGAGGTCGCCGTTGGCGTCGGTAAGGGCCTTCTTGCATGCCATCATGCCCGCACCGGTCTCCTCCCTCAGCTGCTTAACCACTGCGGCAGAGATGCCTGCATTGAGAGGGGACGGGATATAAGGCAAGGATGGTAAGGACCACGAAACCCCATGCCCAGTCAATCTGAAGATGGCGAGGGTTGCGCAAAGGTGGTCCATCCATGGGCATACGAGAGAAAAGAGAAGGGAAGACAACAATATGATGACAATAGGTAGGAAGGAATTGTGTGCATTAGTGCACTGTACAATGTACACCAGGGCCTGTCAGGGAGGAGAGGCAGGTGGCTGATTTGGGGGGTACAGGTCCGCTGGTTGTGGTGGTGGTGGCGGGGAGGGGAGGTGGGTGGGGGTGGGGGGGTGTTAGTGTGGGGGGAGAGGGCTATGTGGGAAATGACAGAGTAAGAGTTTGGGCTGTTTGGGGTAACTAGCTGAGGGTATGTGCACCTGGTTGGGGGTGTCTGGCGGCTGGTTGAGGGGGAGGGCGACTGGTAAGGGGCTATGGGCGGCTGATTGAGGGGGTATGGGCGGCTGATTAGGGGGGGTATGGGCGGCTGGTTAGGGGGGGTATGGGCGGCTGATTAGGGGGGTATGGGCGGCTGGTTAGGGGGGTATGGGCGGCTGATTAGGGGGGTATGGGCGGCTGTTTAGGGGGGGGTATGGGCGGCTGGTGGGGGGAAAAGGACGGCAGGGTTCTTGGAAGCTATCAATGCCTTGAATCGATCGCAGGAGGTGGGAATATGGGACATAGGAGGCTGAGAAGGAGAGGCACGAGAGAAAGGCTGGTAGGAGATGCGGGTCAAGGGCATGGGAGGGAATTCGGCATGCAGCACAAGGGAGGAGACGGGCTGAGATGGATGCAAGAGAGATCCGATGCATTGTAGGAAAATAAAAAAAAAGTTGTTGCATTACCAGGGTACAAGGTTACACAACAGGGTTTAACAGCAGGCAGGAAGCCTTCAACACAGAACCTAAAAAGCATCCCTCCATCTCTAAGCCATTGCTTCCTGTGTCCTAAACCCCCGCCACTACCCAAACGCACGTAGCTCAACGCTCCCAGCAAACAGCCAAACCCCTCCCCTATCCTCCCCTTCCCCCCACCCCCCTCCCTCCCACTTCTAAGCTACTCACTGCTACCTGCTGCAGGGGTGGCGGCAGGAGCAGGAGCAGCCTCAGGAGCAGGAGCAGCCTCAGGAGCAGGGGCAGCCTCAGCGACAACCTCAGCTGAAACAGCAGCTTCGGCAACAACAGGCTCGGCAGCAGCAGGCTCGGCAACAGCAGCTTCGGCAGCAACAGGCTCGGCCTCAGCAGGTGCTGGAGCTGCTTCATCCTCTACCTTCTCCTCTGCCTTCTCCGCCTCCTCCTCTTCTGCTGCTTCCACTGCCGCCTCTGCCGTCACTGCCGCCACTGCCTCCACTTCCTCCACTGCCTCCACTGTCTCCTTCTTCTCTACCACCAGGAGCTCCTCCTCGGCCTCAGCAGCAGCAGCGGCGGAGCGGCGGGGGGCCTCAGTGACGAGGTTGGCGCGGCGGAAAGCCGCCTCGAAGGGGTTGAGCGCGCGGAGATCCTCGTCCTGGGGGCTGGTCTCGTTGAAGAGAGTCACCTGAAAGGGGGAGGGGAGGGGACCATCCGAGGAAGGGATGTGAGAGGATGAAGAGGAGAGAACCTAAGGGCCAGGTGGGCCCTCAAAGGGGTTGAGCGCGCGGAGATCCTCGTCCTGGGGGCTGATCACCTGGGGGAGGACAGGGGGATAATGCGGGGATGCGGGGATAAGGGGGGAGACGGGAGGGAGGGCGAGGGCATCGGAGGTATTGCAAATGAAGAGCAGATGCAAGAGGAAGCGCCTGTTGGGGGGGTTGACTCAAACAGGGGCGTGAAGAAGTCGTGATTCGGGCGTGCTTAGGGCGTGAATGAGGCGCAACTTGGGAGTGATCAGGCCACGTAACTCTTGACACTTCACTAGGGCGTGTTATGTTCGTAAACCCCCCGAAAAATGAACGGTTGAAAATGGCTACGAGACACAGACACACAACAGGGATACGGCGGAAGTAGCAAATAAAAACTTACATCGACCTCTTCCTTCATCGTGAGGCTAATGCGGTTCTTCTGCACACAGCAGACAATGCACATGTAAATGCCCCACAGAGAGAAATAAGGTCAGGAATCTCCTTCACTGTTTACGCTTCATTAATAAATCTGCACATTGGTCAAAACACAGCTCCAAAGAGCGATCAAGTGCTACATTCAACTATTAAAACTTTTGTGTCATGCATAGTATTAAAGCTCGAAATTGAAGAAAAACGGTCGACAACCTCCAAAAGAAGGCATGTGACATGTGACTTCACTTCCCTTCCACCACCAAAGCATGAATCGACTTGAAAAACTCACCTCGACCTTGGCGATGGTAACCTCGAGCTCCTGACCCACCGACACCAGCGACTCTACTGGCACCATGTCGCCTGGAACGGGGGGGGGGGGGGGGGGAGAGGAGAGGAAGGGGGGGATAGGAGGGGAAGTGGGGGGAGGGAGGAGAGGAGGAAAAGGACGGGGAAAGGGACGGGGATGATGACGAAAGCGAGCATTGGAAAGACACTAGATATTAATTGCAATTCAACCCATGGCATTGACTTTCGAAAGATAACTACACGCATGTACGGGATACGTGAGACAGATCCACAGGAGCTTACCACCGGCGGTGATCTCAGACGCGTGGAGGAGCCCCTCCACCTTCCCTTCGAGCTCCACGAAGCAGCCGTACGAGGTCAGGTTCTTGACCACGCCCTTAACCTTCTGCCCCTTCTTGAAGTTATGGGTCGGCTTCTGATCCTCCCGCTGCTGCCTGCGCCCCCGCCCAGCCACCTTCCGCTCGCGCGCATCCCCCTCCTGCCCCTCCGCGGACTGGCGGGGCTCCGACCTGCGCTGCTGCTGCGCCGCCTTGCGCTCCGCATCCACCGCCGCCGTCTCCTCCGCGGCGACGCGCTCCGCCTCCGGGTCGCGCATGGTGAGCGCGATGCGGCCGGTCTCCTTGCTGGCCTCCATCACGCGAACCGTAACCTCCTGCCCCACGGTTACCACATCCTCCACCTTGTCGACGAAACCCGTCTGCAGCGAAGTGGGAGTGCGAAAGAAGGGGAACGGAGGATGCTATGAGGGTTGTAATGACGGTTACCACATCCTTCACCTTGTCGACGAAACCCGTCTGCAGCGAAACAGGGAGGAAGGGGACAGCGTTCTCAGACACGCGTCAAGGTGGTTACCACATCGTTACCACATCCTGCCCGTCTGAAGAGGAAAAAGGCGGTTACCAGACACGTCAAGGTGGTTACCAAACCCGTCTGAAGAGGAAAAAGGCGGTTACCAGACACGTCAAGGTGGTTACCAAACCCGTCTGAAGAGGAAGGAGCGGGCGAAAAAATACACGAGGAGCGGATTGCGACGCGTCATGGCGGTTAGGTTCGTCCTCGGTATTGTCCACGAAATGTGCCGGCAGTGAACGAAACGGCGGCGCAAGGAGCTGGCGGGCGGAGCCTCGAGGGGGATGTTGCACCTCTACGATTCAACTTCTAAAGGCGTCGCGACAAGAGTTCCTAGAAGCCCTAGTTACGGTCTCTACCGCGTGACTCCTTACCGCGTGATGGGAGATGAGGATGAAGCAGTCGGTGCACGCAAAAAAATGAAGAAACGTCGAAGGCATTAATTCTATTTAATCCCTTGCTGTGGTAATTACTGTTCCGTACGGGAGATGGGAGACTCAAGACCGTCGATGAAAGAATAAGAAGGTCAGCATGCGCGTTAACCCCATAAACTGACGTGCTCGAACCATTTTACCGGGGTACCATACGGCGGGAAGCGAGATGACAAAAGACCATCAACGAGGGCCGAAGGTATCAGCTACACAAAACTCAACTACACAAAATGACCACTTACCGCGAGCTGGGAGATGTGGACGAGGCCGTCGGTGAAGGCGCCGATGTCGACGAAAGCCCCGTACGGCTTGACCGAACGCTGCTCGCACGGATAACGGAAAGATCACGGATAAGGGGAAGAGCACGGACAAGGGGAAGAGCACGGACAAGGGGAAGAGCACGGACAAGGGGAAGAGCACGGATAAGGGGAACAGCACGGAAAAACAGCGCCCAGTGAAAATCGCTCGGATAAACCCTGATCGACACGGCGCGAGACCCGACCCTCCGAAACTGTTGGAGATCAGCAACAGCTATCGATTCCACTGTAGCAAACGAGGAAACTTAACACTACATGGAACTGGGAAAACGTTCATAAATTTTTTTAAAAAAAAACACCAGCGAAACTGACGGAGTCACTCACAACTTTCCCGGTGAGCACTTGGCCGGTCTGCAGGTCCTCGACGTTAACTGTGACCTTTCTCCTCCTGGTAGCCCCAGGCCGCGACCTCCTCTCCTCCTTCTCCTCAGCAGCAGCAGCCGGTGCTTGCTCAGCAGCAGCGTCCGTGCTCGCGGCAGGCACCTCAGTGCTCTCAGGAACAGCCTCAACCGCCTCCTCCACTACCGTCTCTCCCTCCACGCTCACAGCCCTCACGCGGGGGAAGGCCCTGCTGGAAGCAGGAAGAACAAGGCTCTTCTGGAAGCAAGCTCTGCGGGACGGGGGATAACATTTTAGGAGTTAAAGGTACAAGGTGAAACACTGTGGTTGTTTATTAAACGGTATTGGGTGCATTGTTCACATTACAACGAAGCGAGCCGACCAGCAGATAAGTAAAATGGTTTAGTCTAGGGGATTGGATAACGCTATAGACATACCTGAGACGCTTCTGGTGAAGGCGGAGCTGACCCTGCGGAAATCCCGCTGCTGGAAACGCAGCGCGAGCCTGGAGGAACGAACCACAGGCAGCTAGGGCGCTGTTTAGAAATGGATGCAAAATCGACGATTTGGCAAGAACCCTAGCAGATTAACATATGGTGATCGTTAGAATTTCACGGCATCGACAGAGTCGGAAGGATATGGGAGGAATCTGTAATGAGTGGGGAAAGGACCCCTTACATTGCATGTGGTCTTAGGCAATGTCTCGAGAACCGCGCTCGAGAGGACTGACGACGTCAATTTCGTGACGGACGCCATATCGGTGTTTAAACCTAGACCTCAGGCAAAGAGGAAAACGTGACACCAAAAGCTTTTTGCTACCCCAGGAGAAGCAGTAACAGCTTGCAAGCTTTCGAAAATCCGAGGTATCAGAAGCCCGCACAGTCTACGTTACGGATGGGAAGATGCGAAAAGAGACTGCAGATGAGGGCTATGGCTGCATAAAGGTTCCAGAGGCAGCAGCTCCTGCACCAGACAAACTGGAGATTTGTGATTGAGAGGGGGGGAGAGGAGGGAAGGGAAGGGGAGAAAGGAGCAGTCAGGCTAGACTAGTTCAGAACTTCTGGGTCTGGATGGACAATCCCAAGGAGTAGGGGATGGGGCTCTGAGGTGTCGTCGAGTTAATCAAACACGTGGCGGAATTTGGAGACTGGTTGTCTAGATTTGCTGACGTGGTATTGTGGATGGGCCCTAGGAGCGGTAGTTCGAGGAGAAGTGGCTGAGGAGCATGGCGTGGTCTGCCGCGCAGCCAGACGAGCCCTGCGCCCTCTGCAGAACGGACCTCTGACGTCTCGCCAGGTGGAGTAAGCGTTTATCGAGGGTTTCGGTCCGAAGTGACTGTGAAGAATGGGTTGAATGCCAGTTCGATGCCACCAAAACGAAATAGCGGCAATCATGCCAATCACTGTAAGTGTTATGAATGAAACTGCCGAGTAGCGCGGAGGGCAATGGCGAAACTGTGAACGAGTGAATGACAATAAAATGAAAGACAGAACAATGTATAAGAAATCTAGGGTGATCCTGGACGTAGGATTTAAAGGTTCGGGAAAGGTGTCGAAGGGCCTCGATGTGTCGAACCGAGGTCCGGAAAGGCCCAGGAGGCTCGAACTGAAAGGTCTAGAATCCTATCGCTGGTTCGGGACTGTTCGAGTCGTACGCTCTGTAGCAAGCCTCAGTAAGGAATTACTAATTCCTTACGGTAAGCTTAGTGTTCAGATCAGTAACAATTCTCCGATGGTAACGATTTTTGTGCGAGCTGAAATTTTGAATCGACGCGGCAAGCTCAAAGTTTCCCGCCCACCACATCTGACAACCATGCCAGGTTGCGCGTCTCGATCAGCCACTACAATCCCCCGAGTCGTCATGCATTTCTTCCGTCCCCCCCCCCCCCGCCCCCCCCTATGGTGCAGCGCGTTGCATAACTAATTCAGTACGTTACGATGTGGTACAGTCTGGTATTACTACCTCCCAAACTTCCGCTCTGAACAGAATCTGGGTAGCTCAGTCTGCCCTGGAACGGAGTTCTCAAGGCTATTCACGAGGTTACCTAGGCTTACAAAGAGCTGCTGACAGGTTGTCGAGTGTTCTGACCTGCTTTCTCAGTGCTGTTTGACGATGACCTTCGCTGTTTGGCATAGCCTTGGACTCTTCTTTCGTATGCTCTAGCCCTAGAGCTTTGTTCCTATCTCGTCCTAGATTTCGGTTTGTTTGGCTGGTGGGTACAGCGTGCTCTGTTCTGATTTGACGTTCAAGCAGAGACGTTCAGGGATTGCCGGGACTTCCTTTTCACGCTTTTTAGCAGGGATAACTGGTCACTTTCAAAAATGGAAGGTCGATCCCCTATACTCCGTGAGGGTGCTCCGATTATGTTCAAGTCCCCTAGTCTTTATCCCAAATCTCCCGCCTTTATTCCGTTCGGCGCCAACGATGACGAGCTGGAGAAGCGGAAGATTAGGGAGGAACGTCAGGCTGCTCAGCGAAGGTTATTCGCAGACCGTATGAAAGAAGCGAATAAGAAGCGTTCTAGCTGCGACCCTCAAGAGATGTCTGGAGATTCGCTCCTCAGCCTGTATCAGAACTGTACTAGGCTGGCGGCTGAGAATGTAAGTCATCGGCGATGAGCATCCTGTTGGTCATGCTGCTCAATCATCGTTACGACGATGCTAGTAGCACGAACCGTACTTGCGTGCAAGGATATGATGCTGACATCGCGTACCGCGGTCTAACCTGTGCAGAAAATCACTCAGAAGAACACATGGGATCTCGACCTTATCGATCACATGACGGAGATTGTCATGGCCGACAGCGAGAAGGATACGGAAACCAACTTTCAGAAGGTTCGATTATCTGCTGATTGGCCGCATCGTGCGGCCTTCATTGCATCTAGTGTTGCCGATCTTCAGCAGCATCTAATCTGATGTCCAGGTATCAGTGAAATGCGATACTTTACTGAATAATTCTACTGCGATTTTTTATTGCAGGCTAGCTGCACGCTGGAGGCTGGCGTGAAGATCTACTCGACCCGAGTCGACTCTATTCATTCCGAGACGTACAAAGTGCTCAGCGGTCTGACGCGAGCAGGCGATACAGGTGTGTGGAATGGACCATAGGGAAAGTTGTATTTTGAGTCGACTCAAAATACCATTGGGAAAGGTCCAAGCAGGAAACATGCAGCGCTTCCCTTCCGTCGCTTCAGTAGCCTGCTGCTGCTGCTGTCACTCTGCTGTCACTCACTCTTTTACCCTTCAATTTTGCAGGGGATGATGAAGACGGTGCGGACCAGGGAGAAGGCAGCGGCAGCCGACGGGAGTCACAGAAGAAGGTACGATTGATGTCTGTTTCAAACTCATGAATGACTGAGAGGGGTCTGACTCGTTGAAGCATGGGGGTTCGGTTGATGGAGATTGGGATGGCAGACGCATGGCAGTGCTTCGCATTTCCCCTTCATCAATCCGTCTTAACAAACTCCCGTTTTGCATGCAGCTGCCTGTGACGTCCAGCACGCTGGAGGATAATCCTGACCAGATCAATGTCAAGAAGCTTGAGCGTGAGTCGGCTGCGCCGTGTAGCATTGCCTTCTCTTCTTTTCGTCTTTTCTTCTCTTTTCTTTCCTTTTATACTGAGGTTCTTTCGTTCTAACCGAGTATTTGTATGTGGACCTCCAGGTGCAATTGTCACGGACCCACTCTTCACGAAAACGTCGGGTCAATTCGATGAGGGCGGAGCAAGTGGATTGCTCCTGTACAATCTCCCCGTGTTCAACGGCTGCGAGATCATGTTTGATTCGGAAGCTGTCGTCGTGGACCCTTTACGCACGCAAGGAGAGGAGAGGGCGAAGGAGTATGTGGACATCTCTTTCGCATCTCGTGAGTGCTGCATTTCCCTTAGCCCGTGTGTTTGGCGTTGACGCGTCTTGACTACTTGTTCTTGCTGATTCTGAAGAGCCGGGATCTTGACTGATCACAAGCATCCCCCTATCAATTTCGTCTGGATTCCTTTCTCGCCTTTCGTCCAATGATCCGTTGAACTGAACTGTGGCACACAAGGCAAGTCAGCCACTGGCGGCAGGCACATCTGTGCTGATATCCTCTAAGAGCGTTCCGATTCGCAGGCATACATGTTTCGTTATGGGTAGAGGATCACACTGACGTCGTGCTCCCTGGCAGGTGAAGTGGATGATTCCGTTTCACGTGGGTATTGAATCACACTCTTTGCTCACACTGCTTGGCAGGCGAAGTGGAGCACCTTCTAGGCATGCATGACCCCGAGAGCTGGGAGGTCACTCCGTCCATCTCTGCTCTCTACGACCTCGCTGAAGACCACCGCTGGAAGGCAGCCGTTGGTGCCATGGATTCTTCTCATGACGCCGATGCGAATGTTGCCAAGAACGGAGATGCTTTTAAGGGTTTTGATGGAGGGAACGATCCAGTGGGTGGGGTGGGGGGTTCCTTTCCTCCTGGGGAAGAGAATGACGACGGTTCTGTGGTCGATTTTGGTGGTGGTGATGATGGGTGGAACGACGACGGGTGTGGGTTCGGTGGTGGTGCTTCATTTCCTGGTGCTCCGGAGATGGTACCAGCTGGGGATTCTGATGGGGAGAGTGAATCTTCTGGTGTTGATGATGGCATGGACACCGCGGATTGGCTGGCTGCTGGGATGGGTATGACGAGGCTCAAAGGGAACAACGCATGGGCTGGTCCTAAGCACTGGCACTTTGTTAAGTCCAAGGAGGAGGCACCTGCAGCCGCTCCAGAGCCCAAGGGGAGGAAGAAGAGGGCAGCAAAGGCGGAACTGATCGACTACTCAGACCCCAAGGTTGACGAGTCGTTGTTCCAGGCTCCCAAGGCGTTGAAAGAGATTCAGTTGACTAAGGCTGGGCGTAAGGTGGTGAATACTTTGCTGCCGAAGGACTATCACTACGATGGGAGGAAGTTTGCTACTGTTTTCATGAGCCCAGATTGGAGCTTCCTGGCTCGGAGGGCCAAGGGGGGTGGAGGAGCGAGGCAGAGGTTTGGGGGTGATGCAGGCTTTGAGAACGGTGCAGATGGGGAAGGGTTTGCAGGTTTCGGTGGTGGAGATGATGGGTGTGGGAATGGCTGGGGAGGAGACGAATGTGCTGATCCGTTTGACTATGGGGATGATTTCGATGGGCAAGCGGATGCAGCAGAGGCCAGGCCAGCAGATGCCTTGATGGAGGATCTGGTGCCGATGCCAAAGAAGGTGAGAATCTGCGCCAGCACTGTCCTCGCATTCGTTCCAGATATCTGCTCTTGTTTTTGCTTGCTAATTGCCATGCTGACGGTGCAAGTCCTGTAACTGGTTCTGCTACCCTTGTCTTCTGACCCTGACGCCCTGTACGCTGCTTTTCTAATCATCTCAAACACTCATGTTCACCAATTGGAGCAGGCGCAGAAGATTGACGTCAATTACGCAAGGCAGTCAAAGCAGGTGGATGTGAAGATTCTGAAAGACACGATCTGGGTGGAGCTGAAACGCCACCAGATTTACTACAAAGAGGAGAAGGAGCGGGATGAGCGATCCACTGGCACCGGCCCGATCAGCTTCGATCGGGTGCTCCACAATTTCCCTGCGGATTGCAAGGCGGCTGCGCTGAGTGACATTTCAGTGCACCTGTGCTTTATCTGTGTGCTCCACCTGGCGAACGAGCACGATTTGAGCTTGCATGCATCGGAGGATATGAACGAGCTCAAGGTTCGCCTCCCTGTAGAGGTATAGAGCAGAGACAAATGCTTATTGCTTCTTACAAATTACACACTCCTGTGTCGCTAGCTTTGGTTGTCAAACGTCTTAGCTGCTCCTTGACATGAGTAATCACCATACCGTTTCACACTGCCATCAGGCAGCAGTGCACTAAAGGGGGCCATCAGGCAATGCAGGGAAGAGCATCTGGTGCACTGGAATGGAGGCAACATTCCCAGCCTCACAACAGCAGCTACCATATATACCAACCAGAATAGACCAACCAGCCATGCAAGCAGGATCTTTATTATGTACCAGAAAGAAAAGAAACAAGACGGAATCACTGTACTATCAACCACTGTGAATGATGCATCACGGACTATGGATTCCACCAAGCTTTCCAGCCAACCTCAAAGCTTAGGATAAACCTGTGCATTATATAGACATCATTGGGAAACCCGGCTCCAGTGCTCTGCCCTCGCATGACCAGCACAACTGCCTGCTGCTATCTGTTGCTTCCGTGTATAGAGTTCCAATCTGGAATACCTCCAAGCTGGACTCTGTTGTATAGAGCCCGCTGGAGCAAGTGCTAGGTGCACCCTGCAGGCACTAGTGGGTGCAGTCTCCCACCCCTTTCCTCCTCTCCCCTTCCTTCTTGTGAAGTTCCTCCTACCCCTCATCAAGATGTTGTACCGATGCATCAGGCACACCTGGCAGGCACCAGTGGCTGCAGCCCCGCTTCCTACCTTTCCCCCTCGTTCTCAGCTGAAGCTTCTCATGTAAAGTTCCTCCTCACTCCCATCAAGATGTTGTACAGAACATCGGACCAGGCGTCAGGCACTCCCGGCAGGCACCAGTGGCTGCAGTCCCGCCCGTTCAGCCCCAGGTGGGCGTCGGGCCTCATGGCGCTCATGTAGGTGACCTCTGCCACGCGCATTGTAGACCGCTTCATCACTGTCACCTGGTGGTTGGACGAGAGCAAGCAGCGGGTGGGAGGGCGGGAGGCAGAGGCATAAACAGAGACTGTCAGCGTCGGGCCTCATGGCACTCACGTAGGTGACCTCTGCCACCCTCATAGTTGACCTTTTCATCACTGTCACCTGGTGGGTAGGGGTGGAGATAGAAGGGGCGAAAGGGAGAACAGGTCAACCCCAGGTGGGTATCCGGCCTCATGGCGCTCATGTGGGTGACCTCAGCCACCCTCACTGTTGACCGCCTCATCACTGTAACATCCCCCCCTTACACCAACACCCAACACCCAACACCGTATCTGTTGCTTCCTGGCTGTAGTATGAATGAAGCTCATGAGGGTTTCGGGTACGGAGGAAGGCTGTTGAGGGCTCATGAGGGACCCTCAAAAGACGTCTACGCTGAAAGTGGAGAGCGTTTCCGTCCCTATGAGTCAACTCCGCCGCACACCGAGCACTTTGCACCGAGAACTTTGCACTGAGAGCCAGCTTATTATACGCACAGCAGTACGTGCTCCCTTCCCTCTATACTTGTTTCTTCATGGCTGGGAGTACGAATGAAGCTCATGAGCGTCTTGTCCGAGTTGATTGACTTTTGTGTCAAACACAGAACAACCTTTGGGGCCTTCCCTCCATACCTGTTTCTTCATGGCTGGGAGTATGAAGCTCATGAGTGTCTTTTCCGAGTTAACGTTCGTGTCGAATGGTCGAGTGATGCTGCACAAGACAATGTCTTGTCTGAGTTAACATCCGACGACATTCCGTTGCATGGTCCACGGAATGCCTTCCGTGGACCAAGGAGGGAGAGAGACTTCGCTGTCACCTGAGTACAACGTAAGTCCTTGTATCGAGTTACCTTCGATACAAGCACACCCTGAAAAGGCCCTTTCTTCGTTACCTCGATACAAGCACGTACTTGTTTCTTCATGGCTGGGAGTATGAAGCTCATGAGCGTCTTGTCCGAGTTAACGTTCGTGTCGAATGGTCGAGCAACGTTGCAGAACGCCTTCTCGTGCACTGGAGAGAAGGTGAAGAAAACCGCTGTGCCCTTGTAGTTCGCTTTGGCGAAGTAGTCCCGCACGGTTACCAGCGCTTTGCTCATCACTGGAATCGGGTACCAGGGGGAGGTCTGGTCTGCAGGCTGGGGGATGCGGGGGTTGGTGATGGGGGGAGGGGGGGGGAAGGGAGAAAGCGAGGGGGCAATGAGGAGGGGAATCTAGACTGGGCGATGCTGCAGAACGCCTTCTCGTGCGCAGGAGAGATGGTGAAGAAGACCGAACTGCCCTTGTAGTTGGCTTTGGCAAAGAGGGGGGAGAAGCAAGGGGAACTGAGGGGGGACGATCGAGTCGACTCAAAACCGAGCCTTGGGAACTGAGGGGGGACGATCTAGACCGAGCCACACTGCAGAGGGCCTTCTCATGCACTGGAGACAAGATGAAGAAGACAGCTGTGCCCTTGTAATTGGCTTTTGGCAAAGTAGTCTCACACGGTTACCAGCGCTTTGCTCATCACTGGTATCGGGTACCAGGAGGAGGTCTGGTCCGCGGGCTGCAGGGGGAAGACAAAGGGGGGGTTGGGGAGGGGGGAGTGAGCGGAGAGAGTGTGGGTACCAGGGGGAGGTCTGGTCCACGGGCTGCAGGACAGGGGGAAATGAAGGAGTGAGTGGGAAAGGGGAGGGGGAAGTGAGTGGGGAGAGTATGGTACTGGCATCGGTGTAGGGCAGCAAGGCATTGCTCACCATCACGACTCTGCATTACTGTTACAATGTGGTACCGTGGCAACGGGACACGGTTACACATAACCATCTCTCACCGGGTGGAAGAACCTGTGATCCGCGTTGAAGACGATGGCAATGGTGTACGGCAGCAAGGTGGCCCACTTGGGTACTGCTGGAGCATACATTGTGACATGCTGCATGGCACACACAGAGCCAACAACACACTTACGGGATGGAAGATCCAGTGCCAAAGGCGTCGGTGTACGGCAGAAAGAGTGCAGAGTGCCATTACACACTGTAACACTGTTACAACAGGCCTCAAGCCCTCACCGGGTGGAAGAACCAGTGGCCCGCGTTGAAAGGCAATGGCGTTGGGGTATGGCAGCAAGGTGATGGGTGAGCGCAACTCCTATGACGTAGCGACACTATAGCTTGTAACACGGTGTTGCAGTGACGTGGTAACCAGCTCACTTACAGGGTGGAAGAACCAGTGGCCGGCATTGAAGACAATGGCGTTGGTGTACGGCAGCAAGGTGGCCCACTTGGGGTTCATCGTGTAGACTGCTGTCTTGTGGTTGGTCTGAGGTGGGGGGAGGGAGAGAGGGAAAAGGGAGGGAGAATCTAAGCTGATTTTGAGCAAGGTGGCCCACTTGGGGTTCATGGTGCAGTAAACCGCTGTCTTGTGGCTGGTCTGTGGTGGGGAGGGATACGGAGGACGAGAAGGGCGGGAAGGGGTTGCAGAAGGGAAGTAAGTGTCTCGTGTACGGCAGCAAGGTGGCCCACTTGGGGTTCATGGTGTAAACGGCAGTCTTGTGGTTGGTCTGTTGGAGGGACGGGTGGGGAGAGATAGAGGGAGAGATAGAGGGAGAGACAGAGGGAGAGACAGAGGGAGAGACAGAGGGACAAGGCAGTGTGGCACGGGGGTGAGTTTCTCGAGTGTGTTGCGGTTGTGGGGCCAAAGATGTACACTGTCTAAAGAGTGAATCAAACTCGATATAAGCCATTTTCAAGCAATCACTACACTCACGGGTCGTGGGCTCTGCACCAGGCATCCACTGTTGATACAGTGAGGGTGGTGACGTTTTGATTCCGCACAAAACTTGTAGTATACACTCACAGGTATTTTGTGCACTGTATATCCAACAGCACTTTTAGTACACTCACATATCATGGGCTCTGCACCCAGGTATTCGCTGTTGACGGTGAGAGTGGCGAGGCTGCAATTCAGCATAAACGCTGGAGTACACTATATATCCAACTTTAGCACTTTCAGTACACTCACACAATCACTTCTCTCACACATTCGGTGCACTCACATATCGAGGGCTCTGCACGAGGTATCCACCGTTGACAGTGAGGGCGGTGAGGTTGTAGTTGGGGGCATACCTAGTAGTACACTAAATTTATAACTTATGCACTTTCGGTACACTCTTACAAACCATACACTCACATATCGTGGGCTCTGCACCAGGTATCCGCTGTTGACAGTGAGTGTGGTGAGGTTGTAGTTGGGTACAAAGTACGACCCCAGCCGCCTGCTTCCTATTTGCACCTTCTTAAACTGGTGTTGAGGGGGAAGAGGGGGAGGAGAGAGAGTGCACAAGTGTGAGTGAGAGGGAGAGTGAGGGATTGAGTGAGTGAGAGAGGGAGTGAGAGAGGTAGAGAGGGGCAAGGGAGGGAGGGAGGGGGAGGGTGGGGGGGCGGGGGGGATGGAAAAAGGGCGGTGAGTTTGTAGTTGGGGACAAGGTACGACCCCAGCCGCCTGCTTCCTATTCGCACCTTCTTAAACTGGTATGAGGTAGGGGAGGGGAGGGGAGAGGTGGGGGGGGTGAGATTGTGTGCGGGACAACAAATACACCTTGTAACGAGACAGCAGAGAATGCCCATAACGATACAGCAGGCACTGTTCATAACAACAGCTGAAACAGACGCAGCTTATAACGAGTCAGCACCAGAACGTTCCACTATCCGCGTGGTCGCTTGCAGGAGGCACACGACACCCTCGTACAGGTTGTCGTTTAACGAGTCACCCACACATGCTTGTAACGAGACAGCTTACCACTACCCGCGTGGTCGCCTGCAGCAAGCACACAACCCCCTCGTACAGGTTGTCGTTTAACGAGTCGCCCACAAACGCAATCACAGTGTTCCGCATCTTCTTCAAAAACCTCTTGCCGTTGAACCTGGAAGCGGGAGGGGGCGGAAGTGGGAGAGAGGGGGAGGGGAGGCACGAGTGTGATTACAACGGGGATGTGACTGTAAGGGGGTAGGGAACAGGGTGTGATTGTATGTTTTGTACGACGCTTGAGCCTCCCTCAAATTTGACGATCACCACGCAAAACCGTTGCTGCTCCAACCCCTCTTTTCCCCGTCACTAGCAACACTCCTCCTATGTAGCCTAAGCCTACTAACAGTTCCCAATACAATTCCCCCAACCACTCCTCCCCAATACACGCTCCCACCCCCACAAACGGCTTCCCTGTCACTTCCCCACTATCCATCATCCCCCCAATCACGCACACTCCTCTCCACCACTCCTAACCATTCCCCTCCCAATCACGCACACTCCTCTCCACCACTCCTAACCATTCCCCTCCCAATCACGCACTCCTCTCTCACAGTCCTATTTATCCCCCCCCCAATCACACACTTCCACGTGTAGTAGTTGCAGGGCGGCGCAGGCACCCAGACGTAGTTGGAGGGGTGCTCCTTCCCAGCAGGCACGTTGGCGCAGCTGAAGTGCTGCGAGCAGTTTAGGGGGTATGGCACCCGGTACCCGGGTATCTTGGAAATGTGCACCCAGCTGAGCAGGGTGGTTTGGGAAATTGTACGCAGTGATCGGCGGTACGGGGTTGCGCAGAAGAGAGGGGGGGGGGGAAGGGGATGGTGGGGGGAGGGGATGGTGGGGGGAAGGGGGAAGGTACGAGAAGGGAGAGGGGGAGAATTGACGTGATGGTGAGTGGAAGGGAGAGGAGCTGGGAAGTAAAGGGCTGCGAGGAGAAGAGGTCATGCGAAATGGGAACGAAAAGCCAAGCGAAGAAGGGCGAAAGGGACGAAATTTATCGATGGACAAGCGAAATTCATCAGACGAATTTGCTGGCGATTTCACAACTGCAAGCACCCACGTCGTGCCGCCTATTCGCGGATTGCCGCTGCTCACCTGCCCTTGCGATAGTCGCAGCCGGCCGCTTTCGAAGCCTTATTTTTCGCCTGCAGCCGTCGCGTGCGCCTGTCGCCAGTGAGCAGATACGCGAGCGTCGCTTCCGGCGAAAGGGTCGCGACGGGCGACGATGACGACAGTGCTGACAGGGAGTCAACGTGCGACCAAATCTGACCGTGCGACTCTGCGGCTGCTCCTGCTGCGACGCCGTCGCACAGCAACGAAGCAGCGACCAGCACTACAAGGGTAGCTTGAGCTATCGCGACTAGAAAGAAACCTAGATTGTGTCGTCGCGAGAATTGCGCGCTCCAACTCCGGTCATTGCGGCGGAAATTGCGGAGGACGCTGAAATGCCGCCTTGCTTGCCGCTTTTGGATTGGTAGAGCCGATGCCGAAACATCCATTTCCGCCGCGAACGTTTGCGATGGCCGTTGAGCCATCTTGCGAGTTTTGCCACGGTTCGCCAAGAACAAAGGGACAAACGGCCTTCAATCTCCAAACGACGAGGAGAGCTTATACGAAACGATCCCACAGCGTTTCAAGTGACTCACTAGGTGACCTAGTGTTAATCCCTAACGACCACACTGAAGCCAGCGTCTAGCGTGCCCACTGTATCCAATCTCCCGAAGCGGTGCGAGAAAGACTCGCCCGGGCGCAGGAGTTGCGAGAGAGTCTCGTTCGAGCCCTTCACCCTTAGATGCTCTTACCGCAACGTGCTGGCATGGATGCGGCGTCTAAGACCCGGGGCACACGTTGTAGGCGCAAAATCGGCGCCGCTGGCAGCATGTTGAGCCCTGAAGGGGCCCTACGGCGAATTACAGGTTTTTCGGCGAGAAACGCGTTCTTACTTGTCTACAAACACACGACGATTTTAGGAAACGAGCTTCATGGGAACTGCTGCAAATTGTTTTGAGGCGCCTCAAATTGTTTTGGTAACTTCTATCATGCTGCAAATTGTTTCTGGGACTGGAGAACTCCCGCGCGTACCCTTGAGAGTCGGCGCTAGCGTCTAAGGATTGAGTAAGGCCAACTACTACTTTGGTAAACGCCTTCAGAAACCAGGATTTTGCGGACTAAGAAAAAGCATCCATGCCGTTTTTCCGTGGACGACTAGGATGGTGAACTACTAGTGATTCACTTGACGCCTACGATGGAGTAACGAGGGCGGCGAGAGGGAACGAGTACGCGAAGTGAGGTGCATAGGCTTTCCCGTGACCGACATAGATAGTCTAACCAAGGGTGAAGTAACACTGCTTCAGTTGACGCGCGCTGCGGTGCTAAGGAAGGCGGCGAGCGGGAACGAGTACGCTAAGTGAGGTGAAGCGCCAACACTGCTAGTCATCGCCACGACCCAAGTGAATCCCAGTCACCGTCGTCCGTTCGGTTCGCCGTACCAGAGAGCGTTGGACTGTATTTTTGGACCAGCAGCAGTCGAGCTGCGAAGGTGGGGAGGGGAGACGGGTTTCTGGGCGTGGACGGTCAAGACGGACCCCGCGCTGGGAGTGGAGCTAGGCTGGGCTGCGGAAAGAAGGCGGAGGTACGGGATGCGTAAGTGGAGTCGCTCTGCGCTAACCCTTGTCACCCCAGCCGTCAGCCGCTGCGTGATGCTACTAGTAGGGCTGGAAGGGCTTGGCCTGGCCTGGCTTGGAAGGGATGTGTTTGGCAGGGGAATTGTTGGGATAATGGGAAAGGAAAGGGAAGGACAGGGATGGTTTGGGTTGGAAGGAGTGAGTGAGGGAGGGGCAAAGCGGCAGAAAGGTGGCGTCTGTTGTGGCGAGGGGGGAAAGAGGCTGTTGCGCGTGAAACGTGGTGGTGCAAAAAAAGCGCGGGAACGGACGAAATTTACGATCTCGAGTCGCGGGATCCCAGTGGAGTTCCGCCGCGCGGTGCGGAAAGCTCGACAGATTTGTGGATGGGGCCGGGCCGGGTGGTGTTCGGCAGACAGGCAAGGAGGAAGCCAGGCTGGATGGAGTCAGACGCTTCGTTATTGAATACTGCTGTTCACGTACAGAGACAAAACACTTTGAAGCGCAAAACAGCATCCTCTAAAATTTCATTTCCTCAAGAACCTTTGCCGGACCTGAACTAGCCACACAGCCTCCACCAATGGTTGCGGGGCGGAGATTCCTCCAAGCAGAGTGGCCTGTTGGGGAACCCTTTCCAAAGGTTCCGGGCTTTCTTCCCCTCGGGTTGGGCAGATCCCGTTTGCCGAAGCGTCCCCAGCGTCGAACCACGCTGTGTTGTGTGCCATGCTGGAAGGGAAAGTTGTATTGGCAGGCAGTGCTTCGCCAGCTCCCGTGCAGCAGCGCCGCTGCCACGTGGAATCGCAGCTCGTCACGGGGCCAGGAAGCACGTCACAGTCCGCCCGCTGGAAAGATCTTCCTCCTGCATTCCCGGGTTTGCCCAAAAAACAGGGCCAGCTCAGAATTCCCTGACCTGATGGGCATTGGCATGGGATGTGAAAATGCCTTGGTCATCTTGGTCAGGCATCTTGGACATCCATAAAGAGCCTGACAAATATTTTCCAACCAACTCTCGCTTCTGTACGTGAAGCATTTACTTTGCTATACTTCCAGCCAGTTTCCCCTCGTCTCAGGTAAATCTAGTTTCTAGAAGCCTTACCTCCCGTCGATCGTGTTTTATTCCCAGCCAGCGAGAATCTCACCAGTTTCTTGCCGTTCTCTCCGCCAATTTCTGTCGTTCTTCCTGCCAGATCCTTTACGCTCTCTCCGTCAACTAGCCATGGGTAAGCGTAGATCCATTCTCGTTTCAAGGCTTTTGATTCATCGTAATATGATGCTGATGATCGTTTCTTGATCTCGTGTACTGTCTGATGTTGCCCCCTCCGTCGATCCAGCCCCCGTCAAGATCGGCATTAACGGTGCGTTGCTGATTCTATAGCTCACTTTTTATCTCGAATGGATTAAGCAGTTTCAGATCACTTACGTAGACGTTTATTGTTGCAGGATTCGGCCGCATTGGCCGTCTCGTCGCCAGGGCTATCCTCAAGCGTGACGATGTGGAGCTGGTCGCTATCAACGACCCCTTCATTGACACCACCGTACGTCTGGAAACTTTAGCTTGTGGGAAGATTCGGCCACGTCATTTCTTAGTAGCTGGATATGCAGTTCTATCCTCCTGACACACGCGGGACCAATTATTTATGTGCAGTACATGGTGTACATGTTCAAGTACGACACCGTCCACGGCCAATGGAAGGGTGATGTCTCCAAGAAGGACGACGAGACCCTGATCTTTGGCGGCAAGGAGGTCAAGGTCTTCGCCAAGAGGTACGATTTTCTCTTTTGAATATTTAGCGTTTCGGCAGCAGTATCACTTTTGGATCTGCTCGTCAAGAATCATGTCTGGGCAATGTTTTTGACTGTTTTAATATTCTGTTATGCAGGGACCCTGCTGAGATCCCCTGGGGCTCGGCTGGTGCCGACTACGTCGTGGAGTCCACTGGCGTCTTCACCGCCAAGGACAAGGCCGCTGCCCATCTCGTCGGTGGCGCCAAGCGCGTTGTCATCTCCGCTCCCAGCGGTGACGCCCCGTACGTGCCGCTGAACTAGCAATGCATCTAGAATGCCCTACGTTCTCCTTGCTTCATGTGATCAACAATGTTGTTGCGGGGTTATCTGTGCAGGATGTACGTCATGGGCGTGAACCACACCGAGTATACCGCCGACCAGAACATCATCTCCAACGCCAGCTGCACCACCAACTGCCTTGCCCCTCTTGCCAAGGTCCGTCTGACTTGGCTGAAGGGCTCTGTTGCTTCGTGAACCTTCGTTCGACATTATATCCTGCTGACCGGTGTAATGACATTTCGGTGTGCAGGTTATCAACGACAAGTTCGGCATCGTTGAGGGTCTCATGACCACTGTCCACGCCGTGACTGCCACCCAGAAAACTGTCGACGGCCCATCCAACAAGGACTGGCGCGGTGGTCGTGGTGCTGGCTTCAACATCATTCCCAGCGGCACTGGTGCTGCTAAGGTACGTGAATCCTGATCTCGCGGAACAGTAGTTTCGTGCGCCGGTATGATCTACACTGACCGAGTGCTGATGTCTCCGTTCAGGCCGTCGGCAAGGTTCTCCCCGCCCTCAACGGCAAGCTCACTGGCATGGCCTTCCGCGTGCCCACTGCCGACGTGTCCGTGGTCGACCTCACCGTCCGGTTGGAGAAGGGTGCCAGCTATGACGACATCAAGGCTGCTCTCAAGTAAGTCAACGCAGTCATTTGATGCCGGAACGAACAAGATTCCAGAAGTGTGAAACTAAAAGATTCTTCTTTGGGTGTCAGGGCCGAGTCTGAAGGCGCCCTGAAGGGCATCCTCGGTTACGTGGATGAGGACCTGGTGTCCGCTGACTTCATTGGCGATGACAGGTATAGTTTCTTTCCATTCTAGCTTGGGGTTTCCCATTCTCGGGTGGGTTGCGGAGATTCATCTGTGCCCGTTTCCTATTTCAGGTCGAGCATCTTCGACGCCAAGGCTGGTATTGCCCTGAACAACAACTTCGTGAAGCTGGTGTCGTGGTACGACAACGAGTGGGGATACAGGTGCGTGCCATGAGATGACTTGACGCCTCATCCACTATCACTCCGCATTTCGTAATTGTCTTCTGACGTTCTATCATGGCTGTTTCCCTCCCTTGCAGCAACCGCGTCGTGGACCTCATTGTCTCCACCTCCAAGGTTGTCTAAACGAAGCGCGTGCTGTGCTTCCGTTAGTTCAGCGTATGTTAGACTTATATGAATGCTCTTGCCATGGAACTTCATTTTAGTGAAATTTCGTATTGGCAAGCTAATTTCGGCAACCACGTCCTCCTGAGCCGCGCTTCTGTCTCCTGCCTTCAGGTCACTGGATCGAAGGTAAAAGCTGTCACAGACACCGAGCGCAACGTGAGGATGAAGATGATAGCTAATGCTTGATGGTACCGGTATCTTGGCAAACAAAATCAACATATATTCGTCAATTTTGCAACGAAAATACTAGTGACTGGGAGGAAAGGAATTGAATGGGAACGTGTTGTAGGCCTGAATCCCTGGCGTAGCTACAAGAACATCTCTCGGTCTGAAGCAGATTGCTGAGATTTGCTGATATGTTTCATCAACGGACTGTAGCATGAGGCCATGGTTAACCCAAACTCTGATTCCTGGAGCTGAGGATGACTTGTCGATGCTCCGTGTGAGGTGAAAACGTTTGGTCAGACATATGTATTTTTTCCTTCACCACCCTCTTCACCATTGCTTGGCCCACTGGGAGCAGAGAGCCATAACGCCGGCATAAAGGGTTTATCACTGTTGGGCTGAGAACACCCACAAAGTCACAGAGGGATCATTCCACTATCACTTGGCCAATGAAATTGTTCAACAGGCTGCCTAACACAAGCTCCTTCACGCCTTCAATCTCCCGGGCACTCGTGAACCCCCCCACATGCTTCGCAGTCGGATCATTGAGAAATTTCACAACCTGCCCGTCTTCGCTGACCGCCAGCACAGCGCCAGCGTGGCGCATCAAAGGAGAGAGGTAGGGCGGCTGGAGGTACTTAATTGGCAGTAAGCCAATAAGGGCCTTGAGGAAAGGGAAGGGATGGATCAAGTCCGTCACAGTCTGCCTAGGCTGCAAGGTGGTACAGGAGGTGGAGAGGGGGGAAGAGAGGGGGGAGGGAGGGAGAGTGGCGGGGGGAGAGGTGAAGAGTATGTGCGGAGCAGCAGGGGGGAAATAACGACAGAGGCAAAAAAAAGGGCTGGAAAACAGTTACTAGACAGGGAATAGGCCAACGTGGGCCTTCAGTAGAGGGCGGTTTTTTCACGGATGAAAGGCAGGATGACACGTTGCCGTGTGCATATTTTCCTTACAATGACAAGGCACACCCAGAAAATCCCCTTCCCATTGCTGTTGATATTGTCTGGTGACCCGGGCAGGTTGTCCAGGAAGATTTCCGACGTGCCCGCCTTCGGTCCTTTGAGCCAATAGCGGGTCAGGCGATACCTGAAGAAGGGAGCGGTGCAGGAGATACCGGTAGCTCAGGTAAATGGACAGCTGTGTCAGCAAAAAAACCTCAAACAACGCTGAATTGAACAAGATGTGGAGCTCCATATGATTCTCCCTTCACTCACCTGCTGGTTTCAGCGACCACAGCAAAGTCTTCATTCTGTGACAGCGCCACGCCATTCGCAAAGTACAGCCCATCCAGAAGCGTCTCCGCCTCGATAGGCCCCGCCTCGCTCGCAGGTTCTGGCGTGGCAGTCGCTGGCCCGGCATGCCCATCCCCTCCATGACGCGACACATCGCTCAACTCTCCTATCTCCTCCTCCGGGTTGACTCGCTTCTCTTCTGGCCTGTTCGGGTTGACTCTCAGCAGGCGGCCGTGGGGCCTCTGCTCCAGGATGTCAAGGAAGAAGTGCGAGACGGGAAAGCGCGAGGAAGCATCCGAGAAGTAGATCGTGCCATCGCTCGCCACGTCAGCATTGTCGGTAAGTCTGAGTGGAGGGCAGGGAAGGGGTGCGGACTGGTAAGAACGAGCAAAGATGTAGAAAAAGAAAAAGAAAGAAAGCGCTGTACCAGAAGTGCAAGGGCATTAGAGAAGGCGGGATGGACGTTGGAAGGAGGGGATGGAGGGCGAGAGCAGTGGGATGGGACGGCCATGGCAACGGCCTAGTAGCGCCAGACCTGAATGGAGTTCCGTTGGATGAGTTGGAAACGAGGCGGACGAAGCGAGTTTCCACGTCCACTAGGAGAAGACCCTGGAGAAGGGTGGTAGGAGAGAGGAGAGAGGATAGAGGATAGAGGAGAGGGGCGGGGAGAGAGGAGTTAGGAGAGGGAAGAGAGGAGAGGTACGCGGCACTGGAGAGACGTGCACCGACGTGCATTCACTTCTCCATATGCACAAGGAGAAGACCCTGGAGGAGGGCGGGGAGAGAATAGGAGGGGGGAGGGAGGGAGAGAGAACAGAGGCGAGAGAGAGATGCCAGCTGCGGCATCTCGTGCAGAAAGCACGCTTGCGCATATCCTGCCTTACTTGAAACCCCTCCTCCATACAGTACCTTATTAAAGCTTACCTTAGTTGCCTCGCACACTACTAATTCCCGCCCATCCTTCCGCCACGCAAGCCCCAGCGGATGCCCGCCTACGTGCACCCAATCACGAGGCTCCCTGTCACCCTTCCTCAGAATCTTAATCCATCCACTCGCGTCGCTCGAGTACAGATTCCCCTCGGCGTCAGGAAGGACGTCTTCCGGACCGCGAACCTTCCCTAGAGCTAGTTTCTTAACGGCCAGCAGACGGTCGTTAGCGGCGAACGGCCCGACAGGAGCGGGGGGCGGAGGAGGGTGGAAGGGGAGTGGACGGAAATCGTTGGATTTGAGGACGGACTGCAAGCCGACAAATACGGCGAGAAGGACGGCAGCTAGAGTGCCGAGAAACGTGGTGACTGCCATGGCGGGTGCGTGTAGCGGCAGCAGCGTGCTCCGATCACCTTGAGATACGAATGAATCCTATCTGATCAACTTGGGCTACGAATGAATCCTACGGCTACTAAAGAAGCTCCATCCACGCACTAATCACGCGCTGCTGCCAGCAAATGGCGGACTGCCGATCACTTCCGACGGCATACTGATGTTGAGGGTGATCAATAGCCTTCTGCCGATCGCTTGGCCAGGATACTGCTGATCACATTTGATGGCGCCTTGGCGAGGGGGAGCCTTCTGCCAGGCGGGCTCAGTTCGGTTACAAACTAAGGATGGCGAAGGATGGCGTGCGCGAGGTTTGGAAATTGGGAATGCGAAGGGCGTGTGATTCGCTGGCGAAAACGACGAAGAGCTTGGACCCCAGACAGGTGTGTTACGGCATCCTCAATGCTGCTAATATGCGTTAACATTATATTGAGCTACTCCGTTCCGTAAGCACACACGTGGTTTGAAATACCGTTATCCCCTGTATGTAGTACCATATGGTGGTAATAAAAATTCATCAGAATTTTGGGGTGGGTGGAAATAAAGGCAATTTTCGTATAACACCCAGGTGTCAACATATATTTGTATATGTTATAGGCTAGATAGGTGCATGCTCATAGAGAGTGCAACACCTTAGGACAAAACCACCTTGTATCACACATTCTATACTAATCCGTTACTCTGAGATGGTATCACGCTAGGTTAGATCCTCCCCGCCCACCCGCGCTTCCGCCCTAGTCCTAGCCCTAGCCCTAGCCGCCCGTCGCTAGCCGCCCGTTCCTAGCCGCCCGTCGCTAGCCGCCGCTGCTAGCTGCTCGCCGCTCACTGCCGCTGGCCGCCCGTCGCCTCGTGCCGCTCGTGGCCGCCAGCCGCCTGTCGATGCTGGCCGCCCACGCCGCCAGCTGCCCGTATCCACCAGCCCGCTGGCCGCCCGTAGCCGCCAGCCGCCCGTAGCCGCTGGCCGCCTGTAGCTGCCAGCCGCTTGTAGCCGCTGGCCGCCGCCCGTAGCCGCCAGCCGCCTCTTGCCCACTGGCCCCACGCTCGCTCGGCGGCCCTAGCGTGCCGGCCTTCGCGTCGGCCCCTACGTGCTGGCCCCTACTCGCCGGCCTCTGCTCGCCGGCCCCTGCTTGCCAGGCCCTGTTCGTCGGCCCCAGTCTGCTCCGGCTCCAGCTCCAGCCGGCCTCTGCTCGCCGGTCCCTGCTCGCCGGCCCCTGCCGCTCCGGTCCCCATCCGCCTTGCCACTGCCAGCGACCACTTTCTTAGTCAGCATCCAGGTGACCTCACCCTTACCACCTTTGTCACCGCCTTTGTCACCGCCTTGTCCGCGAAGAGACCCCGCCGCGACCTCACCGCCTTTGTCACCGCCTTGTCAGGGTAAGGGCCGCCGCCCCAAGGGGGGGCGTGGCGGAGGGAAGGGTGGTGGGGGTGGTCGGGGTGGCGGAGGTGGCAGAGGTGGTGGCGGGGATGGTGGTGCAGACGAGGGGACCAGGGCTGATGCCCCGGAGCAGCAGCAGCAGCAGTCTCAGCAGCAGTAGCAGCAGTCGCAGCAGCAACAGCAGCAGAAGCCGTGGGGACCCCCGCCGTCGTGGTGGCCTGGCGGCGCTGGTGTCGGTGGTTGTGGTGGTGGGCAACGCAGCTCGGTGTCGGATGGCGGCTCTAGTGTGATCACCTGCCAATACCAGTTTCAGTCCGGCCCCCGCCACGGCACCGTCTGCAACCGTCCCTGTCACACCGCCACCTCGACGACCTTTTCCGTCTCTGCTTCGGCCCCGCATTAGAACCCCCCGACAGGTATAACGTGGTGGGTCATCGTGCCCTTTTTTTTGAGCTGGATATCGATCATATTACTTCTGTTACAGTATGTATGTCATGTATGCGGATACCTCTAGTGTGACAGGACCCTATTACCGTATGTTGCCTAGCATAGGTGTGCCCCCTGTGTGTAGTCTAGGCTCCTCTGCTGCGTCAGGCGTAGGACCACCTGCCTTGTTTAGCCTTGGCTCGACTCTAGCTCCTCCGCCTGCGGACGCTACCGCCACGCTCTCTTTACCACTCGACTCTGGTGCATCTGCCTGCTTCTTTCACGACTACATTGCGCTCACGCCGCTTGCCGCCCCTGCAGCTGTAGTGCTTGCTGACCCCTCCTCAGGTCCGGTAATTGCACGTAGCTCCACTACCCTTCCCTGTCCGGCGGTTCCCTCGGGCTCTCTTAGAGGCTTGCACATCCCCTCGTTCTCCAGGAACCTAGTTAGTGTCGGCTGTCTTCAGGACCTCGGTGTCACCACTACGTTTCCTGGACACGAGCGGTATGCAGTCTGTGTAAGAAATAGAGTTGAAATGATTGATTAGGTAAGGAGCCCAAGGCTCTATAAGTACATGGCAAGGTGAGAGAGAATGGATGAAGGGGGAATTGGAGGGAATCCCCATTGGGATCTCCGGAATCTCCAATTGGGTAATTGGAGATTGGGAGGATCACAATTGGGTGAGGTTGGAATTTGTGAGTACACCCCAACCCACTAGAACATTCACAACCTAAACTAGGATATAAAAGTACAAATACAAAAGTGGTATTTGCAGTCTATTTCTAACACACCCCCATAGACTGCAAACCCGGTCAAGGAGCACATAGCCCCATGGAACGGAGAAGGCGATGGTGGTCAGCCTTGCCGAGAGCCTTGGTAAAGAGGTCGGCGAGGTTGCAATCTGAGGCGATGTACCGTTCCGTCAGCTGGTCACTCTGAACAAGATCTCGGATGAAGAAATGACGAAGTTCGATGTGCTTGGTGCGAGAGTGGAACACAGGATCCTTGGTGAGATGAATGGCACTCTGGTTGTCACACCACAGGGTGGGCGACTGCTGGGGGTAGCCTAACTCAGCGAGGAGAAAGGAGAGCCAGCGTGCCTCTTGAGCAGCCATTGTGCCCGCGTAGAGCTCGGCCTCGCAGGACGACAGGGAGACTGCAGAGGACCGAGTGGAGCGCCAGCTGATGACTCCGCTACCAAGGGTGAAGCAGTACCCTTGGGAGGAGCGTCTGTCAGTCTGGTCATCGGCCCATGAGGAGTCTGTGTATCCCTCGAGCTTGACTGGAGAGGTACCACCAAGAGTGAGGATGTGAGACTTGGTGGCTTGTAGATAGCGGAGGACCCTCTTGGCTGCAGACCAATGCGAGGCAGAGTAGCGTCCGAGGCAAACGTACCGAGAGAGGACACTAACCGGGTAAGCCAAGTCTGGTCGAGTGCACATCATGGCATACATGAGTGAACCGACTAGCTCAGGGTACGGGTCCTTGCAGGCGTCAGGAGAAGGAACTGGAGGGGCCGTGAGCTGATGCTGTAGTGGGAGTGGAGTGGAGACAGAGTTACTGGAGTCCATGTCAAACCGCTTGAGAAGGTTGTCGATGTAGGACTCCTGGGAGAGGGTGATCGTGCAAGCCTGGCGGTCACGAGTGATCTCCATCCCCAGGTAGTTCTTGAGGTCACCAAGATCCTTCATGAGAAGGGCGGAGCTGAGAGCAGACTGGACAGCTGCCATGTCGGCTGGATCTCTGGCGGCTAGAATGAAGTCGTCGACGTAGACGAGGATGTAGAAAGGCTCGGAGGAGTGACGAACGAAGAGACTGGAATCTGAGGCAGAGGGATGGAAGTCAAGTGCGAGGAGGACTTCCTTCACCTTGTTGTGCCACTCACGAGGAGCCTGCTTGAGGCCATACACTGGGCGCTTCAGCTTCCACACTGTATTGGCAGGGTAAGTGCCAGGAAACCCCGGTGGGCGTTCCATGTGAACATCCTCCTTGAGCTGGCCTTGGAGAAAGGCGGAGGAGGCGTCCATGGACTTGATCTCGAAGTTGCCGCGAGCGGCTATATCAAGAAGAGCGCGCACAGTCGGGAGCTTGGCCGTGGGCGAGAATGTTTCGAAGAAGTCGAGATACTCCTTCTGGGTGAAACCCTTCGCCACGTATCGTGCCTTGAACAGTGGAGCTTCGCCTGGGAGTTGTTTGACTCAAAAGATCCATTTTCCGCCGACGATGTTGACACCGGAAGGGGGAACAACATCGTCAAAGCTGTTGTTGCGAATGAACGCCTCGTTCTCCACATCCATTGCTGCCTTCCACTCCTTCTTATAAGGCCCCGAGAGAGCTTCCTCTTTTGTGCGAGGAGTCGGAATGGTCGGGTTCTCGGTGAAGTTGAGGGAAGGGCAGTCAGTAATGTCCGGGAAGATGTGAGAGAGAAATGGGCAGACCGCGTGAAGGTCAAACAGCTCCTCATGCCTGTCCTCCAGAAGTGCACGGGGGGGAATACGAATGGAGGGGACATCACCCCCGGCAGGAGGAGGCGGGGTGACCGAACACCGGATGGAGAAGGCGGCTGGTCCTCAGGTGAGAGGCGGAGCCGGTCCCTTGGAACGAGTGCGACTAGAGACCGGAGACGAAGGCGGCTGCGGTGGGACCGGAGGGACTGGGCGCCTCCGATAGGAGACTGGTGAGCCGGGCTCAACGCACGGGGAAGGCGGAGCAGGAGGAGGTGCCGCTGCGGAGGATACTGGGGAGGCCGGGTGAGACACGCCGGACGGAGAAGGCCCCGGAGAAGGGGCAGCGGCCGGAGATGGGGCATCGAAGTCTGCCCAAACAAGCGTCGGGGGAGGTGGAGGAGGCTCGCCCGTGGTCGCAGAGTGGAATGGGCGTGTCTCATCGAAGACAACATCACGGCTGCGTATCAGCTGTCTGGTGATTGGGTTGAGGAATAAGTAGTCTGGGGAGTCGGAGTTGTGCCCCAGGTACATCCAGGTCTGGGTTTTGGGACCAAGCTTGCCACCTTGCTTCCTGCGCGTGTGGGGGCTTAGCAATACATATGCGGTACACCCCTAGACGCGTAGAGAGCGGGCGAAAGGCGTGACCCCAAGCCAGAGAGCGGTAGGTGTGGTGTCGGGCCGGTGGGGATGCGGATAAAGATTGTAGAGGAGTGCCGCATGGAAGAGGGCATATCCCCAGAATGACCGTGGTGCGTTGGCGTGACTGAGGAGGCAGCGAGCGATCTGAACCAATGTGTGGTTGCGGCTCTCTGCAATGCCATTCTGCTGCGGGCTTTCGGGGAGCGTGAAGGTTTGCCGAATCCCTTGGGCCGCACAGAAGTTATCGAGTTTGCCATTGCGAAATTCTCCCCCGCCATCAGAATGGAGGCACTTCAGAGGAGTGCCGAACGTGACTTGAGCCTGGCGCACCCACGACATGATGACATCAGGTGCCTCCGCCTTGGTATGCAGGAGGTGCACAGAAACATACCGCGAGTGGTCATCGACTAGTGTAAGAAAGTACCGATGACCGCCTCGGGATGCGACTGGAGCTGGGCTCCAGACATCCATGTGCACTAGGTCCAGCGGAGCAGCTGCGACGGATGGGGAGGAAGGATGCGGCTGCTGCCTGAGCTTGCTCTTGGTGCAGTCCAGGCAGGTGGGTGCAGGTGAGTCTGTTGGTGGAGGAAGCGCCGACGGGAGGCCAAGAAGAAGTTTCTTGGAAGCGATGTTGGCAAGTGTACGGAAGTTGGGGTGACCCAAGCGATGGTGGTAGAGGATGGTTGGGTTGGCGAAGCTGTGACACGAACACGGAGTGGTGCTGGCAGCTTGCGCTTGGGAGAGGGCGGCGAGAGGTGCAGGTGAACGCAGCATGTAGAGCTTGCTACTGTTGAGTGTGAAGCGTGCTAGGAGCTTGTTGGACTTAGGGTCAAAGAGGTCACAGTGATCCGAGTGTGCTGGGAAGATCGTGGTGACGCCTGCCCGTTGGAGCTCGTGTTGGGCCACGAGATTGTGGCGTAGTGTGGGAACACACATGCCGGTGACACTGCCCGAAGGAAAAGCTGGGCACGAAACTGTGGAGGAGCCCTTGGCGTGTGTTGTGAAACTGGAGTCTGCTCCTAGTAGACGGATTGGTGTCTCGCATGGCTTGAATGAGTGTTCTTCCTTGAGAACTGTGTGAGTGGCCCCACTGTCGAGGGTGAACTCTATTGTGGCTGAGGTGCTTTGTGAGCCGGGACACTGCGAAATTGTCTCATTAATCATGGCAGTGCCAGGGAACAACATGTGGAGGCGCACATCAGCAGTGGGAGCTAAAGCAGCCTGCACGGATTCCTGCGCTTCGACTTGATTGACCTTGCGAGGAGCACGATTGACCATCCAGCTTGGCGGCTTCGAGGCGGTCTCATTGACGGCATACCAATCGTCATCCTTTTTCTTGAAGCAGGAGGCAAGGGCGTGGTTGGTGCCGCCACACACCTGGCCAGCACGAGGGCCGCGCTTGATGACATAGGGACACAGGGGGAAGCGGTTGCGCTGGAATGGCGCCAAAGCGGCATAGGCTTGAGGCACGGGAGCGCGGATTGCATTGGCCTTGGCTTGAGCGCTGTTGTCCTTTTCGGCAGAAAGGAGCGCGGATGAGACCTTGGCAAATGTGAGGTCTGCAGGAGCAAGGCCCAAGAGCATCTTGCGTGTGACTTCGTATCCCGGAGTGAGGCCGACTAGGAGAGCGGCTGCAGGGGCTTGCTCGCGGAAGACTATCCCCAACTGTTTGAGTTCACCATGAATGGACTGCACCTTGGTGACATAGTCCGCCATGCCTGGCGAGTCCTCGAGCCGCACTTGGAACATGCTGGGGATGAGTATAGCAACTCCCACTGCAGTCTTGTTCAGGAAGCGATCCTCGAGGTAGAGCCAAATGGTGTTGGCAGACGGGTAGTTGTGGTAGGTTTCGACGAGTTCGGGAGAAGTGGTGCCCATGAAGACATTAATGACCGCACCATCGGCCTTCTCCCAATTCTTGTACTTGAGTAGTGCAGCAGCATAAACTGTTTCGGCGGCGGCATTAGCTGGATTGGCGGACCTCTCGGGTTTAGGAGGCTCTTTGCCGTCACCGATGTTGAGAAGGACGTCGGTGAGCTCGAGCCCCTTAACCTCGCGGCTGAGGAGGTGCTTGTCGACACCATAGCGCCAAGCCTTGTAGTTGGAGCATGTGCCGTCCGGCTCGAGACGAAGGAGCGGGATCGGGTTGGCGAGTGAAGTGGTTGAGTAAGCCATTGTCGGTGTGCAGCGCGGCACTTCTGGAAATTGGTTGACGAGAATTGCTGAAAATCACTCTGACGACTTTATCAAAATGCCGCTAAGTAGGAAATGGCGTCGGCGAAAATTCGTTAAAACGCCGACTTGAAACTGAATCTGAACCTATGTCTAACCCCGGACCCACACACCCCCCCACACACCCCCGGGCCCTGTCCCGCAGCTACACAGCTCCGCAACTAGCTCCGCTCTGCTTCAACCTGTGTACTTGCTCTTGCTTGACGCGAGACGTTCGTGGAGGCGATTTCGCGAGGGGAGTTCGCCTATTCTGGCGGGGTCTGAGAGGAAACTCGAGAACGAGTTTTAAGAGATGGTCGAAATTGAGATTCGACCAAGGAGAACCGAGGAGGAAATCGACGACGAGAAGCGTGAACGCTTCAGAGATGAGAAATTCAACGAGGTCGAGCGCGAAGGCGGTCGACGATGAGAGGCGCGACTGCACAGTGGAGCACGTCGAAATTCCGACGACTCGAAACGAATGTCGCGACGATGAAGTGCACGTAGCGCGGGCACGTTCAGATTAGGACCTTGATCCGCGTGTGCGGATAGGTCGCTCTGATACCATATAAGAAATAAAGTTGAAATGATTGATTAGGTAAAGAGCCCAAGGCTCTATAAGTACATGGCAAGGTGAGAGAGAATGGATGAAGGGGGAATTGGAGGGAATCCCCATTGGGATCTCCGGAATCTCCAATTAGGTAATTGGAGATTGGGGGGATCACAATTGGGTGAGGTTGGGATTCGTGAGTACACCCCAACCCACTAGAACATTCACAACCTAAACTAGGATATAAAAGTACAAATACAAAAGTGGTATTTGCAGTCTATTTCTAACAGTCTGTACCGAGGCCGCCACTGGTGCCCCTCTCACCACATTCCCCCGGGACCCGGTATCTGGCTTGTTCACCCTAGACACCGCGTCCCCCCCAGTGGGAGCGTTTCCCCAGGTCGCCGCGCCCTCCCAGGTTGCTGCGGCTTGCTCGTGCCGGTCGCTCACCCACCCGTTGCCACTGTGGAACCACTGCTTAAGTCACCCCGCACTCCCACGTCTACGTTACATGTCCCATCACGGTCTGCTCTTAGGTCTCCTTGCGTCTCTCCATGCCCTCCCTCCCTCGCCTGCGCCGCCATGCACGCCCTGCATCAAGGGTCGGCCGCACCATGTCCCTCACTCCTCCTCGCTTCCCCCTACCACTGCGCCACTCGAGACCCTGGACCTGGACGTTTGGGGCCCAGCCCCCATACCTAGGCCGCATCGAGAGCGCTACTTTCTAGTGCTTGTCAACGACTGCACGCGCTACACCACGATGTTTCCCCTGGAGCGGAAGGCCGACGTGCCTGGTGTTCTTATCCCGTGGGTCGTAGCTGCGCGAGTCCACCGTGGCCTCCCCGTGCTGCGTCTCCACTCCGACCGTGGTGGCGAGTTTGCCTCCGGCCGGCTTGGCCAGTTCTATCGTGCAGAGGGCATCACCAAGTCGTACACCTTGCTGGACTCCCCACAGCAGAATGGGGTCGCTGAGCAACGCATCGGTCTAGTCATGGAGGTGACTCGTACCTCCATGATCCATGCCGGTGCACCCTATTTTCTGTGGCCGTTCACTGTTCACTACGCTGCTCACCAGCTTAACCTGTGGCCACACTCCCAGTGGTCGCAGGTTTTGCCGACCCTCCTCTGGACCGGGTCGCCTTTTGACGCGTCTGCATTCCACGTCTAGGGTTGCCTTGCTCACGTTCGTGCCTCTGGCATGGACAAGCTCACTACCCGCACCGTCCCTTGTGTCTTCCTTGGTTTCCTCCTGGACGCGTCTGATTGGCACTTTTTCCACCCGCCATCGCACCGTTTCTTTCACTCCCGTAACGTCACGTTTGACGAGTTTGTCTCCTTCTACACTTGCTTTCCCCACCAAGGTCTCTTGGTTACCCCGCCCTTGTTCCTGGTTCCCACTCCCTCGGTAGCCCCTGCTCCTTTTCCTCCACGTCCTGCCTTGTCTCGTGTGTCCACGTCACTCCCCTCCCGTCGGTTGTCCCGGTAGAGGAGTCGGCTGACTCTGTGAGCCATGCGGCTCTGTTCTTGCCACTTGTCTCCGTCCCAGTGTCTCCTTCTCTGCCGTCGCAGCCACAGCAGCAGCCGTAGTCACCGCCGCCGCAAGGGTCCGCTAGCTCTGGGGGTGCGGGCGTTGAGGAGGGTGCTAGTCCTGGGGTTACTGTCGTGGCTTGTCCCGACAGTCTTGGGGGTGGCACCGGTGTTGGAGAGGGTTCTCGTTATGGGGGTCCTGGTTTTGAAGGTGCTAGTCCTGGGGTTACTGTCATGGCTTGTCCCGTCGGTCCTGGGGGTGGCACCGGTACTGGAGAGGGTTCTCGTTCTGGGGATGTTGGCGTGGAGCGTCCCGGAGGTAGCAGTGGTGCACCTGGAGGTTCTAGTGTCGGCGCGGAGTAGCAGCAGCAGCAGCAGCAGTCGCTGCCGGTGTCCGCCCTTCGCCTCCTTGGTCTTCCCTCCTCTGACCACCCGCCAGCGCCTCCCCCGCCGCCACCTCTCCCGTCTGTCTACGGCCCTGTGTTCCTCCCCCGGACTCATCTCTGGCTCGTCTCGCACCTCGTTCTCTTCCTTATTCTCCACCCTTGTTACCTGACCCAACCCCACCCTTCGGCTGATGGTCTCACCGTGCCTCTCGTGCTCGACCTGTCTCCCCTGCTTAACATTCTTACCCTATGTTGCTTCTTTCCCAGGTGGCTCGTCCTCCCCTCGTCCCGTCGGCTCCTCCGTCGTCGCTTGTTGCCACTCCGCTTCCTCTGTCTGACTTCCTTTGTGTTCTCTTGTTCTCTTGTTCCTCTTGTTCCTTGGGTCCTTGCCTCCCTCGTTCTTGACCCGTCTATTCCTGTCTCTAGTCTTAACGCTCTTGTCACTGCCGTTGCTGACTTTGCCTCCTCCTGTCGCCTTGACTACACCACCGCTCTGGTCTTTGACCCTGCTTGTCCTCTGTCCGGTGGGGATGCTCCTGCCCTTGGCAATGACGTCCTTGAGGACCGGCAGTACAAGCTCGCTTTCGTGCCCGAGGCAACTCCTCATCTCTGCTCCATGCTGCTAGTCCCTGAGGGTGACCAAAACGGCCTTGACATCCCGACCCCTCGCACTTACGCTGAGGCGACTTCGGGTTCCTGGGCCTCTCAGTGGATAGCTGCCATGGACGCGGAGATGGCATCTTGGAGATCCACCGGTCCGATGGCTCTTCAGGGTGAAGCTCCCTCCTGGAGAGCCGCCGGTGTTCAAGGCGCGCTGCGTTGCTAGAGGCTTCAGTTAGCGCGAGGGTGTTGACTTCTTTTAGACCTTCGCCCTGACCTCGAAGTTGATCACTCTTCGGGCGCTACTACATGTAGCAGCACATCGTGACTACGAGTTACACTCCCTCGACTTCTCCACAGCGCTCCTCCAAGGCAGTCTACACGAGCAAGTCTACCTACGCCATCCACCCGGCTTCACCGACACCTTCGCCCCTGGTACCGAGTGGCTTCTCCGGCGCCCGATTTACAACCTGCGGCAGGTGGCCCGTGAGTGGCACGACATGTTGCGTACTACGCTAGCTGACCTGCAGTTCTTCCCATGGTCTGCAGACCCCTCGCTCTTTGTTCGTTCTGACCAGACCCCGTTCTATATCGTTGTCTACGTAGATGACATGGTCTTCACTACCACAGACAGAGATGCACTGGCCTTAGGGAAGGCTGAGCTGATGAGGAGACACACCTGCACTGACCTAGGAGAGCTGCGCTGGTACCTTGGGCTACAGATCTCCAGGGACAGAGCAGCGCACACCATCACTCTTACACAGTCACACTTGGGGCGCCATGTCCTTCAGAGTTTCGGTCTTCACTTCTCCTCCGCACAGCCCACATCTCTGCCAGTAAATCACATGCTTTCAGCTCCAGTCCCTGAGGAGTCTAGTGGTCCTTACGCAGAGCTGGTGGGTTGCCTCATGTACCTGATGACTTGCACTCGTCCAGATCTCGCATACCCTCTCAGCATCATGGCTCGCTTTGTGGCCACAGGCAGACACCGACCACAGCACTGGTCGGCCGCTAAGAGGATTTTGTGTTATCTAGCAAGTACATCGGGCATGGGGCTAGTGCTAGGAGGACGCAGGCCAGTGGTCCTTACAGGACACACTGACGCTTCGTGGGCAGACGGCGCTGAGACGCTTAGGTCCTCCCAGGGCTACTGCTTTAGCCTTGGTGCAGGCGCCATCTTGTGGAGGTCCACCCTCTCGTCGCCTGTTGCCCAGTCTAGCTATGAGGCTGAGATCTACGCAGGAACCATGGCGGCAGAGGAGCTCCGCTGGCTGACTCTCTTGCCCACAAACTTAGGTGAGCGGCCTAGCTCTGCCCTGGTCCTATACGCTGACAACAGGGCCATGATTTTCCTATGTCAGGAGCCTCGACTAGAGGGCAGAGCGAAGCACATCCAGCAGCGGTACTTCCTCTTGTGCGAGCTACAGCAGCGCCGCTAGGCCCGCGTAGTTCACTTGGCCTCCGGTGCCAACACGGCTGATATATTTACGAAGGCACTTGCACCTAAAGATCATCAGCAGCACTGTGTACAGCTTGGTCTAGTACCTGTAGCTTCTCATTTGCTAGGACCTTGATTGTGTACTATATCTTATAGTATATTGACTGGCCTTGTGGCTCTTGTTCCAGTGGCTGGTCTAGTAGTACCACCATGGATTGCTTTTTTTTCCTTTGTACTCTTGCAGACTGGTCTTCAGACACTTGCCTAAGAGGTTGGACTAGTAGTGCCACCCTGAGCTGCGTGTCTCGTGCTAGTCGTTGCCTTTAGTCTAGCCTAGGGGGTGTGTCAATGTGTATTTGTATATGTTATAGACTAGATAGGTGCATGCTCATTGAGAGTACAACACATTAGGACAAAACCACCCTGTATCACACATTCTAGACTATTCCGTAACTCTGAGACCAGGAACTATGGAATGTGCGTATGTTTTTTTCAATAAAAAAATGAAGTGTGCATGTTTCATCAGCTTATTGGAAGTCATGCGCCCGCTTTTGCTCACCTCATCACATACCCAACGATGTGATGTGTCCCCTCGGTAAACCACCTTGTCAGCAAAACCAGCTGAGTCAGGGCGTATTCTTAAAGTGCAGGGTTCAGTGCCAGCAAACCTAGAATCGAGTGTGAAACGCAATAAGGCCCGAGTGTCGAAACACGAAGCCCTATGTGGTTCACCTTCGTAGTTCGCGAAGTAAGCTACCGGTAGGTAATGAACATGCTCAAGTAGGAATGCACTTCCAAAAGCCAGAATAACCAATCACAGTGGACCGCATGCATCGACTTGCCTGCATGCCACGCTACCCCAGTGCAGCGAGTTCCGGATACAGTGGCGGAAACAATTGTCCACATGTTTAGCATATTTTTACATTTTGACGAGCTGTACGCTATAAACATTAAGCCTTAATTCATGGTGGCCATACATGTAGAGAGGAGCAGTTAGAGCATTCACTCAAATCTCCTAAAACCAGAGTAGTATATTTCATGGTCCTTCAAGATGACAACATTTAATAACAGCACATCCGGACAATTTGTACCGAGGACAGGCAACAAACTAGTTACTAGCAAAACTAGTACCTAGTCAATCGACACTTGGCCTTCATCACCACCTATACCCTCCTAGGCATGTTATCTACAAGGTTAGTGCAAACCTTTACAGGGATCTTCTCGCACTCTTCCTGGACCCACGCTTTTGCATAAGGGGGTGAGCACTAGGAAAATCGCGAAGTATTTGAATGTATGCAAGAGTACTGTTCACGATTTCATGTTCAATGTTATCTCTAAGACTAGCCATGCTGAGGTGTGGCCAAAGATGCCATTAGTCGATTGGTCTCGTCTTATCATGGATCGTCTTCATCGCACCATTGTAGGTAAAACTTACGAGCAGAGTGGCGAAAAATTGCGTATCTGCCACGAAACTTAGGGTAACATAGCACGGTTGACAGTGCATCCTTGCACTATTAGCATCACGCTAGGATCCGTAGGTCTCTGAGCGGTGCAGCAGTCGAAGTAGTCGTGACTGGTGGGGAAAAATATTCGGGTTCAGGTCTGGTGAGGAAGAGGGTCACGTCCGAAGGTAGGGTGTTAAGTAGATCCAATTAAATTAAATACCCATCCCGCTCAAGCTATACGAGGGTGCTGAATTTAAACGGGTACTATATACGGGGAAATATGGTATGTCAAATTTTAAGCGTTACACTTTTAAAATTGCGTATTCTGAATGCGAAGCTGCTTGAATTGCACGTTTTGGCATCGTCAAAGCGCGCTATTCACCCTTCACCTACTATATAATGTGGTTGGAGGTCATTCTGTGAGAATAACACGTTGACTAGAAAGAAGAATCATGGCCATGTTGTCAGTGTGCAGGACCGGGGTAGAGGTACGCCGCTCACCTAAGTCTGTTAGCAAGGTCAGCCAGCGGAGCTCCTGTGCCGCCAGGGCACCGTTGTAGATCTCGGCCTCACAGCCAACCATGCAACAGACGACGAGCGGGTGGACCTCCACAAGATGGCGCCTGCACCAAGGCCAAAGCAGTGCCCTGGGAGGACCTAAGCGTCTCAGTGCCGTCCGCCCACGAAGTGTCTGTGTGCCCTGTAAGGACCATTGGCCTGCGTCCTCCTAGCACTAGCCCCATGCCCAATGTACTTGCTAGATAGCACAAAATCCTCTTATCGGCAGACCAGTGCTAAGGTCGGTGTCTGCCTGTTGCCACAAAGCGAGACATGATACTAAGAGGGTATGCAAGATCTGGACGAGTGCAATTCATCAGGTAAATAAGGCAACCCACAAGCTCTACGTACGGACCAATGGGCTCAACCGATTCGTCAGGGACGGGAGCCAAGAGCTTGTCATCTACTGGCAGGGGTGTAGGCTGTGCACAGAAGAACTAAAGACCGAACATCTAAAGGACCTCGCGCACCAGGTGTGACTGTGTGAGAGTGATGGTGCGCTCTACTCTGTCCCTGGAGATCTAATGGCCAAAGTAGCGGCGCAGCTCTCCTAGGTCAGTGCATGTGTGTCTCCTCAGCAGCTCGGCCTTCACAGAGGCCAGTGCGTCTCTGTCAAAAGTGGCAAAGACCAAATTGTCTACGTAGACAAGGATGTAGAGCGGTGTCTGGCCTGAACGAACGAAGAGCAAAGGGTCTGCAGAGGACGGGAAGAATTGCAGGTAAGCTAACGGAGCACGAAGAGTGTCGTGCCACTGTCAAGGCACCTGCTGCAGGCCGTAAACCGGGCAACGGAGGAGCCACTGGGTCCCCGGGGTGAAGGTGCCGGTGAAGCCTGGCGGGCGACGCAGGTAGAACTACTCGTGAAGACTGCCATGAAGCATATTGTAGGCATGCTGTGCTGCTACGTGTAGCAGCGCTCAAAGAGTGATCATCTTTGGGGTCGGGGCGAAGGTCTCAAAGAAGTCAACACCCGTCACCCAGCCGCCCCGTGACCCGTCGCCCCGCTGCTCCGCGGCCCCGTCGCCCAGCCGCCCCGCGGCCCCGTCGCCCAGCCGCCTCGCGGCCCCGTTGCCCAGCCGCCTCGCGGCCCCGTCTCCCAGCTGCTTAGCCGCCGTGGTTCTCGGTCCCCCCCCGCCTCACCGGCCCTCTCCACCGACCTGCACCGCGCCCCACCGTGCTGCACCGCTCAGTATTGCACTGCAACGCACTGCACCATGCCCCACCGCACTGCACCGCGCCCCACCTCACTGCACCGCTCTGCACCGTGTGGCACCGCACTGCACGGCGCCCCACCGCACTCCACTGCACTGCACCGTACAACACTCCTCCCCACTGCTCCTCGTCTCTCCGACCCGCCCTTCACCGCCTGTTCGTGACTATAGCGGCCTTGATGACGGACTCGGTGCTGCACTTTGACGCAGAGGGTCAGCCGGTTGAGTTCGACTCATGGCTCGTCGACCTCCGCCGTCACCTCACTGGTCAGCGGTAGGATGGCCACTCCCTGGCCGACCACATTGACGGTACGCTCCCTTGCCCTGACCCCCCTATTGCTCTCCCCCTTGACCCCACATCTGCTGACCGTGAGTCTACCGCCGCCGCTGCCCTTGCATGTGCTGTCTGGCTATCGCGTGACGCTGTCGTTCAGCTCGCGATTAGCCATGCCCTCGCCCTGTCTGAGCGCCCCCGCTTTAAGTTGGCCAGGACTGCGCAGGAGTTCCTAGAAGCTGTTGTCGAGCATTATTCCACCTCGTCCTCTGCTTCTGTTGGCCGCCTGATCCTTCCCATGCTCTTCCCTGATCTTGCGTCTTTCCCAAGTGTCGCTGACCTGGCCACGCACCTGCGCACGCTCGACGCTAGCTGGCGCGCTGCCTGCACTGAGGCCCAGCTTCTTGTGTCCCAGCCCCCTATCTGCTCTACCCTTTACATGCTTGCCACCCGCCTCCCTGAGCGCCTTGCCACTGCCTGCGACCACTTTCTTAGTCTGCACCCAGCTGACCTCACCCTCTCCGATTTTGTCGACACCCTGTCTGCCATACAGACACGTCAGCGCTCTATCGTCCAGTCTAGCGGTATCGCACCGGTCCTTATCTTTCAACGTTGTGCTCCTGCCCAGTGCACTTACCCTGACGGTTCTGCGGCTGTAGCTGAGACAGCCCCTGCTGCTGAGACCGCTGCCGCGGTGGACGCAACGCAATCCCGTTATGGTAAGGCTCACCGTCCCAAGGCTGGGCACGGCGGGGGTACTGGAGGAGGGGGTGGAGGTGGTGGTGGCGGTGGTTCATCCGCTGGCGGTAATACCAACGAGGGGGCTGGGGCTGGTGCCTCAGAGCAGCAGCAGGCACCACAACTTGACCACCAGCAGCAGCAGCAGCAGCCGCAGCAGTTGCAGCGGAGGGTCGGCCGTCTCACGCCGCTTGCCGTCCCTGCCGCAGTTACCCTCGCAGACCCTTCCTTAGGTCCGGTAGTCGCCCGTAGTTCTACCACTCTCCCCTATCCGGCAGTTCCTTCGGGCCGTCTTACAAGCCTGCACATCCCCTCGTTCTCTCGGAGTCTAGTTGGTGTCGGCTGTCTTCAGGACCTTGGCGTCACCACTACGTTCCCTGGGCAAAAGAGGTACGCTGTCTGTACCGAGGCCGCCACTGGTGCCCCCCTCACCACGTTCCCCCGGGACCCGGTGTCTGTCCTGTTCACACTGGACACCGCGTCCCCTCAGTTTGGGACGCCCCCCCAGGTGGCAGCATCTACCCAGGTTGCTGCGGCTTGCTCGTGTCGGTCGCTTACTCACCCGTCGCTTCTGTGGCACCACCGCCTAGGTTACCCCGCTCTCACACATCCCCGCCCTCACCTTAACCAGTGGTCGCACCCTCACTGGCCGCAGGTTTCGCCGACCCTCCTCTAGACTGGGTCTCCTTGTGCCACGTCTGCGTTTCACGTCTGGGGCTGCCTTGCTCACTTTCATGCCTCTGGCATGGACAAGCTCACCGCCCGCACTGTCCCCTGTGTCTTTCTAGGTTTCCCCCTTGACTCGTCTGACTGGCACTTCTACCACCCACTGTCTCACCGTTTCTTTCACTCCCGCGACCTCACCTTTGACTAGTCCGTCTCCTTCTACCACCGCTTTCCTCACCGTGGTCCCCCGGTTACCCCCCACCTGTTCCTGGTTCCCCCTCCCCCGGTCGCCCTTGCTCCCCCCCCCTCCCCCCCCTGTCTCGTCGGTTGTCCCTACCGAGGAGTCTGCTGACTCTCGCGGCTCGGCGGAGTCCCTTCAACCGCCTGTCCCCGCCCCGGTCTCTCCTCCCCTGTCGCCGACGTTGCTGTCGCAGCCGCAGCCGCCTCCACAGCTGCCGTCGCCGTCGCAACCTCAGCCGCCGTAATCACCGCCGCTGGGGTTTGTGCGTTCTGGGGGTGCTTAGGAGCGTGCCGGAGCAGATACTGGAGCGGGTTCCCGTTTTGGGGGTGCTAGTGTGGGGCTTCTCGGAGGAAGCTATGGTCCTGCTGGAGGTTCTGGTGTTGGCATCGGGCAGCAGCCGTCGCCGTCGCCGCCGGTGTCCGCTCTTTGCCTCCTCTGCCTTCCTTCTTCTGACCACCCACCGGTGCCTCCTCGGTAGCCACTGCCTCCTCCTCTGCCGGTCTACGGCCCTGTGTTTCCTCCAATGGACTCTTCTCCGGCTCGTTTCCCTCCTCGTTCTCCTCATGTGCCTCCTCCCCTCTCTCCTGACCCGACTCCCCCGTCTCACGTCTGGGCTCGTCTTCCGTCTCGTGCTCGTCTTGCCTCCCCTGTTCCGCATTCTCACCTTATGTTGCTTTGCTCCCACGTGTCTCGTGCTCCTCCACTCCTCCCGTCTCCTCTTCTGTCATCGCTCTCTGTGGCCTCGCCTCCGTTTTCGGACTTCCTCAATGCCATGCGTCCCCTTGTTCCTCGTGTCCTTGCCTCCCTCGTTACCGACCCATCTGTTCCTGTCTCGAGCCTTGTCACAGCTGTCGCTGACTTCGCCACTACCCGCCGCCTTGACTACATCACCGCTCTGGTCTCTGACCCTGCCTGCTGTCCGTCCGTCGGAGGTGTGGCTGCCCTTGGAAGTGGCGTCCTAGAGGACAGATAGTACGAGATTGATTTCTTGTCAGAGGCCGCTCCCCATCTCTGTTCCATGCTGCTAGTCCCTGAGGGTGACCCAGACGCCCTTGACATCCCGACCCCTCGCACCTACGCTGAGGCCACCTAGCAAGTACATCAGGCATGGGGCTAGTGCTAGGAGGTGCTGTCTCATAGAGGTCCACCCACTCGTCGTCTATTGCCCAGTCTAGCTGTGAGGCTGAGATCTACGCCGGTGCCATGGCAGCACAGGAGCTCCGTTGGCTGACTTTCTTGCTCACAGACTTAGGTGAGCGGCCTAGCTCTGCCTCGGTCCTGTACGCTGACAACAGGGCCATGATCCTCCTGTGTCAGGAGCCCAGACTCGAGGGCAGAGCGAAACACATCTAGCTGCGGTACTTCCTCCTGCGCTAGCTACAGCAGCGTCGCCAGGCCTGCGTAGTACACTTGGCCTCCGGTGCCAACATAGCTGATATCTTTACGAAGGCTCTTGCGCTTAAAGATCAACAGCGGGACTGCAAACAGCTTGTACTCGTTCCTGGAGCTTCTCATTTGCTAGGACCTTGATTGTGTATAACTCTATATATGTTATCATGACTGGCCTTGTGGCTTTCTCCTAGTGGCTGGACTAATAGTGCCGCCCTGGTCTTGTTCTTGCCTTGTTTGTACTCTTTTGACTGGTCTTTAGACCCCTGCCTCACAGGTTGGACTAGTAGTGCCGCCCTGAGCTGTTTTTCTCTCACTAGGCTCTGCCCCTATCTAGTCAAGGGGGTGTGTCAAACATAATTGTGTCTGTTTAGTAGACTACATAAGGACTTGCCAAAGAGAGTACAACCCACTAGCTATATATGTAAGAATACGATAATAATAAAAACATGAGAGTACAAGGAAGAGATAGGGTTGGAGATGTACTCTCTAAGAACACACTCCTATCTAGCTTATAACTTCTACATATAAAGATATGTATATGTTGACACACCGCCTAGGCTAGATAAGGGGCAGTGCAGAGCAAGGAACACGTAGCTCAGGGTGGCACTACTAGTCCAACCTTTGAGGCAAGGGCTCGAAGACCAGTCAGCAAGAGTACAAACAAGACAAGAGCAAACCAGGGCAGCACTACTAGTCCGACCACTAGAAGAGCAGCCATAAGGCCAGTCTGGAAGGTATTAAAAATAGAGGAGTACACAATCAAGGTCCTAACAAGTGGGAGTCTACACGAACTAGACCAAGCTGCAAGCAGTGCCACTGATGATCTTTAGGCGCAAGCGCCTTAGTAAAGATATCAGATGTGTTGGCACCGGAAGCCAAGTGTACTACGCGGGCCTGGCGATGCTGCTGGAGCTCGCGCAGGAGGAAGTACCGCAGCTGGATGTGCTTCGCTCTGCCCTCAAGTCGAGACTCCTGACACAGGAGGATCATTGCACTGTTGTCAGCATACAGAACTCGGGCAGAGCTAGGCCGCTCACCTAAGTCAGTGAGCAAGAAGGTCAGCCAACGGAGTTCCTGTGCCGCCCTTGCACCGTCGTAGATCTCAGCCTTACAGCTAGACTGGGGAATAGACGAGGAGCGAGTGGACCTCCACGAGATGGCACCTGAAGCAAGGCTAAAGCAGTAGCCCTGGGAGGACCTGAGGGTCTCAGCGTCGTCTGCCCAAGAAGCGTCTGTGTGCCCAGTAAGGACCACTGGCCTACGTACTCACAGCACTAGCCCCATGCTTGATGTACTCGCAAGATAGCACAAAACCCTCTTAGCGGCCGACCAGTGTTGGGGTCGGTGACTGCCTGTGGCCACAAAGTGAGCCAGGATGCTGAGAGGGTATGCGAGATCTGGACGAGTGCAAGTCATCAGGTAAATGAGGCAACCCACTAGCTATGCGTAAGGACTGCTGGGCTCGGCTGACTCCTCAGGAACTGGAGCCGAGAGGTAGACAAGGATGTAAAACGGAGTCTGGCCAGTACGAACGAAGAGCGAGGGGTCTGCAGAAGATGGAAAGAACTGCAAGTCAGCGACAGCCGCAACAAGAGCGTCAAGACAGGAGACAAGATCAGACGGGTCGGTAACAAGGGAGGCAAGGACCCGAGGAACAAGAGGACGAGCATCACGAAGGTAGTCGGACAGAGGGGGAGGTGCGACAACGAGCGATGACGGAGGAGGCAAAGGCAGGAGGGGAGGACGAGATGCATGGGAACGAAGGAACATAGGGTGAGAGCGCTGAACAGGAGAGCGGCCACAGGTTAAGCTGGTGAGCGTAAACAGGCCAGACAGCAGGTCCAGGGGGAACGTCGCAAGGGGGGAACCTGAGGCGGCCTCAGTACAGACAGCGTACCGCTCGTGACCAGGAAACGTAGTGGTGACACCGAGGTCTTGAAGATAGCCGACACCAACTAAGTTCCTGGAGAACGAGGGGATGTGGAGGCCTGTAAGGGAGCCTGCGGGGACCGCTGGATAGGGGAGGGTAATGCAGCTGCGAGCAACAACAGGACGAGATGAGGGGTCAGCATGTGCGACAACGGCAGGCGCGGCAAGTGGCGTGAGCGTGGCGTGGTTGTGGAAGAAGCAGGCAGACGCACCGGAGTCAAGTGTGAAGGAAAGCGAAGCAGTAGCAGCAGACGAAGGAGGAGCGAGTGTGGAGCCTAGGCAAGACAAAGCAAAAGGTCCTACGCCTGGCGCAGCAGGGGATTTTGTACTACACCCAGATGCTACGCCTAAGCTTGAGAACACATGGTAATAAGATCCGAACACACTAGAAGCGTCAGCATACAGAGAATGCAAGGCAGAACTCATCTGATCCATGTCTAAGTCAAAAACAGGCACACCATGGCGCAGCAGGCTGGGCGAGTCCAGGAGGTAGTTGACACACCCCCTAGGCTAGATAAGGGGTAGTGCTGAGCAAGAAGCGCACAGCTTAGGGTGGCACTACTAGTCCAACCTCTTAGGCAGGGGTCCGAAGAAAAGTCAGCAAGAGTACAAGCAAGACAGAGCAAACCAGGGCAGCACTACTAGTCCAAACACTGGAAGAAAAGCCACAAGGCCAGTCTGGAAGGCATAAATAGAAAGGAGTACACAATCAAGGGCCTAGCAAGTGAGAGTCAACAGGGACTAGACCTAACTGCAAGCACTGCCGCTGATGATCTCTAGGCGGAAGCGCCTTAGTAAAGAAATCAGCTGTGTTGGCACTGAAGGCCAAGTGTACTACGCGGGCCTGGCAACGCTGTTGAAACTCGCGCAGGAGGAAGTACCACAGCTGGATGTGCTTCGCTCTGCCCTCAAGTCGAGGCTCCTGACACAGGAGGATCATGGCCCTGTTGTCAGCGTACAGAACCGGGGCAAAAGTAGGCCGCTCACCTAAGTCGGCAAGCAAGAAGGTCAGCCAGCGGAGCTTTTGTGCCGCCATGGCACCGGCGTAGATCTCAGCCTTACAGCTAGACTGAGCAACCAACGAGGAGCGAGTGGACCTCCACGAGATGGCACCAGAACCAAGGCTGAAGCAGTAGCCCTGGGAGGACCTGAGGGCCTCAGCGTCGTCTGCCCAAGAAGCGTCTGTGTGCCCAGTCAGGACCACTAGCCTGCGTCCTCCCAGCACTAGGCCCATGCCTGATGCACTCGCAAGATAACGCAAAACCCTCTTAGCGGCCGACCAGTGCTGTGGTCGGTGTCTGCCTGTGGCCACAAAGTGGGCCAGGATGCTGAGTGGGTATGCGAGATCTGGACGAGTGCAAGTCATCAGGTACATGAGGCAACCCACTAGCTCTGCGTAAGGACCACTGGGCTCTGCTGCCTCCTCAGGAACTGGAGCTGAGAGCCTGTGGTCTACCGGCAGAGGTGTGGGCTGTGCGGAGGAGAACTAAAAACCGAACCTCTGAAGGACCTGGCACACCAAGTGTGACTCTCTAAGAATGATGGTGCACGCTGCTCTGTGCCTGGAGATCTGCAGGCCAAGGTAGCGGCGCAGCTCTCCCAGGTCAGTGCAGGTGTGTCTCCTCAGCAGCTCAGCCTTGACGGAGGCCAGCGCGTCTCTGTCTGCAGTAGCAAAGACCAGGTCGTCTACGTAGACAAGGATGTAGAACGGAGTCTGGCCAACACGAACGAAGAGCGAGGGGTCTGCAGAGGACGGAACGAACTGCAGGTTAGCTAGCGTAGCACGCAGTTTGTCGTGCCACTCAAGGGGCGCCCGTCGCAGGCCGTAGACCAGGCGCCGGAGGAGCCACTGTGTCCCAGGATGGAAGGTACTGGTGAAGCCCTGAGGACGGCGCAGGTAGACCTACTCGTGTAGGCTGCCCTGAAGGAAAGCAGTGGAGAAGTCGAGGGAGTGAAGCTCATAGTCACGTTGTGCTGCTACATGTAGCAGCGCCCGAAAAGTAGTCATCTTCGGGGTCGGGGCGAAGGTCGGAAAGAAGTCCACCCCCTCTTGCTGACTGAAGCCTCGAGCCACGTAGCGCGCCTTGAACACGGGCGGCTCTCCAGGGGGGCGCTTCACCTTGAAGAGCCACCGGCCATCGACTACGTTCACCCCAGGTGGGGGAACTGTGTCGACGTAGGTGCCGGTAGCCCTCCAAGATGCCATTTCCTGCTCCATGGCAGCTATCCACTGGGAGGCCCAGGGTCCCGAGGTCGTCTCAGCGTAGGTGCGAGGGGTCGGGATGTCAGAGGCGTCGGGGTCACCCTCAAGGACTAGCAACATGGAACAGAGATGGGGAGCAGCCTCTGACAGGAAAGCAAGCTCGTACTCCCGGTCCTCCAAGACGTCACTGCCGAGGGCAGGAGCACCCCCGACGAACGGAGGATAGACAGGGTCAGAGACCAGAGCGGTTGCATAGTCAAGGCGGTGGGTAGAGGCAAAGTCAATGACAGCAGTGACAAGAGCGTCAAGACTGGAGACAGGAACAGACTGGTCGGTAATGAGCGAGGCAAGGGCCCGAGGAACAAGAGGATGAGCAGCACGAAGGTAGTCAGACAGAGGGGGAGGCGCGACAGTGGACGACGATGGAGGAGGCGAAGGCAAACGGGGAGGATGAGACGCGTAGGAACGAAGCAGTATAGAGTGAGAATGCTGAACAGGAGAGACAGGACGAGCACGAGAGGGACGTCGAGACCAGACGTGAGACGGAGGCGTCGGGTCAGGAGACAGAGGAAGAGTAAAAGGAGGGGAATGTGAGGGTAAACGAGCCGGGGACGAGTGCGGCGGAGGAAACACATGACCGTGAACAGGAAGAGGGGGAGACGGAGAGGGAGGCACAGGCGAGCGGTCAGGGGAGGGAAGGCCGAGTAGGCAAAGGGCGGACACCGGCGGCGATTGCTGCTGCTGCTGCTCAACGCCGACACCTGGGCCACCAGCTGCACCACTGCTACCTCTGGTACACTCCACACCAGCACCCCCAGAACGAGAAACGTCTCCAGCACCGGTGCCACCCCTGAGCCCGCCGGGACAAGCCACGACAGGAGCCCCAGGACTAGCACCCTCTCCAACTCCAGCACCCGCAGAGTCCACGAACGGCTGCGGCTGCGGCGACGGCTGCGGCTGCGGCGGCGGTGACGGCTGCGATTGTGGCGGCGACTGCGACGAGGGAGGAGGAGACAACGGGGGAGGCTGTCTGAGCATCCGCGCTTTTCCGCTGTTGCGAACGCCAAGGACTTTCTTGCTGCAGTAGTTGAGCGTTAATCCACACCTGCCTCTGCCTCTGCTGGCCGCTTGATCCTACCCATGCTCTTCCCTGATCTTTCTGCTTTCCCTATGGTAGCTGACCTCGCTAGTCACCTTCGTGCACTAGAGACCAGCTACCGCACTGCTAGCTCTGCCGCCCAGCTCACTGCCTTCCCCCCACCTTTCTGCGCTACCCTGTACCTCATCGCCCTGTGCCTGCCTGACCGCTTAGCCACTGCCCGCGACCAGTTCCTTAGTCAGCACCCTGCCGACCTCACCCTGACTGCCTTTGTCACTACTTTGTCTGAGATAGAGACTCGCCAACGCACTATCGCCCAGTCGAGCGGTGTTGCGGAAGTCCCTATCTTTCAAGGCTGTGCCCCCTCCCAGTGCACGTACACTGATGTCTCTGCCGCAGTTGCCACGACTGCGCCTGCACCTGAGACCGCAGCTGCGGCTTACCCGCAGCAGCGCCAGCGCCGGGGCCGCCATGGCCCCAAGGGAGGACGTGGAGGTGGCGCTAGGGGTGGTGGTGGTGGGGACAGTGGTTCTGACGAGGGGGTTGGTGCAAAGCCCAGGAGCAGCAGCAGTTGCTGCAGTCGCAGCTGCAGCAGTCGCAGCCGCAGCAGCAGCAGCCGCAGCAGTAGTAGCAGCAGCCGTGGGCCCCTGTGTAGAACGGTGTGCCGCTGCCCGCACCCGACCGCCCGCTGCTTCCGCTACCTCGACGACCTCTTCCGTCGCCGCTTTGGTCCCGCCCCGGACCTCCCTGACTAGCCGGGCCTGCTGCGCCACGGTATGCCTGTGTTTGACTTAGACATGGATCATATTTGTTCCGCCTTGCATTCTTTGTATGCTGACGTTTCGAGTGTTTCTGGATCGTATAACTCTTTGTTCTCTAGCTTAGGCATGGCACCTGTGTGTAGTCGAGACTCCCCTGCTGCGTCAGGCGTAGGACAGCTTGCTTTGTCTAGCCTAGGCTCTACCCTTGCTCCTCCGTCATCTGCCACTACGGCGTCGCTGTCCTTCACTCTAGACTCCAGTGCGTCAACTGTTTCTTCCATGACCACGCCGCCCTCACACCGCTTGCTGCACCTGCCGCTGTCGCCCTTGCGGACCCCTCCTCTGGTCCTGTAGTTGCTCGCAGCTACACTACTCTTCCCTGTCCGGTGGTCCCCTCGGGTTCCCTTACAGGCCTGCACATCCCTTCGTTCTCCAGGAACTTAGTTGGTGTCGGCTGTCTTCAGGACCTCAGTGCCACCACTACGTTCCCTGGTCACGAGCGGTACGTGGACTGTACCGAGGCCGCCTCAAGTGCCCCTCTTGCGACGTTCCCCTGGGACCCTGTGTCTAGCCTGTTTACGCTGGACACTGCTCCCTCCCCGGCGGGCGAGTCCTCCTTCGGTCGTGCGTCCACCAAGGTAGCTGCGGCCTGCTCGTGTCGGTCGCTCACTCATCCGTCCCTGTTATGGCACCACCGTATAGGCCACCCCGCGCTCCCCCGCCCGCGTCACATGTCTCAGCACGGTTTGGTTCTCGGCCTCCATGCGTTGCTCCCTGCTCTCCCTCCCTCTCGTGCGCCGCCGTGCACGCCCTGCGTCAAGGGCCGGCTGCGCCGTGCTCCTCACTCCTCTTCACTTCGCCCTTTCACAACATCCCTTCAGACATCTGGGGCCCAGCCCCTGTCCCTGGGTCGCGTCGCGAGCGCTACTTTCTTGTGCTCGTTGATGACTTCACGCGCTACACCACGGTGTTTCCCCTGGACCAGAAGGTCGACGTGCTTGACGTTCTTATCCCGTGGCTCGTCGCTGCGCGCCTCCACTGCGGTCTCCCTGTGCTGTGTCTCCACTCCGACCGTGGCGATGAGTTCGCCTCTGGTCGGCTGGGTCAGTTCTGTCGTGCGGAGGGTATCACCCAAACGTACACCCTACCGGACTCCCCGCAGCAGAATGGGGTCGCTGAGCGACGCATCGGTTTGGTCATGGAGGTGGCTTGTACCTCCATGATCCATGCCGGTGCACCCCATTTTCTGTGGCCGTTCGCCGTTTGCTACGCCGCTCACCAGCTTAACCTCTGGCCTCCCTGTCAGCGGTTGCAGGTTTCGCCGACCCTCCTTTGGACCGGGTTCCCTGGTGACGTGTGTGCATTCCACATCTGGGGCTGCCTCGCTCACGTTTGTGCCTCTCGCACGGACAAGCTCACTGCCCACACCGTCCCCTGTGTCTTCCTCGGTTTCCTCCTTGACTCATCTGACTGGCACGTCTACCACCCGCCGTCTCACCACTTCCTTCACTCTCGTGACGTCACTTTCGACAAGTCGGTCTCCTTTTTTGACCACTTTCCTCACCGAGGTTTCCCGGTTCCACCCCCTCTGTTTCTGGTTCCCACTCCCCCGGTCGCCCCTGCTCCCCTCCCTCCCTGTCCTGCTCCATCTCGTGTGTCTCATGTCACTCCCCTCCCGTCGGTTGTCCCCGTCGAGGAGTTGGCTGACTCTGGTGGCCCCGCGACGCAGTCTGCACCGCCTGTCCCTTCCCCGTTGTCTCCTCCTCCCTCGTCGCAATCGCCGCCGTAGCCGCAGCCGTTGCCGCAGCCGCAGCCGTCACCGCCTCCGCAGCGGCAGCCGTCGCCGCAGCCGCAGCCGTTCGTGGACTCTGGGGGTGCTAGTCCTGGGGCTCTTGTCGTGGCTTGTCCTGGCTGGCTCGGTGGTGGCACCAGCGCTGGAGACGTTTCTCGTTCTGGGGGTGCTGGCGTGGAGTGTACCAGAGGTAGCAGTGGTGCAGCTGGTGGCCCAGGTGTCGGCGTTGAGCAGCAGCAGCCGCTGCCGGTGTCCGCCCTTCGCCTGCTCGGCCTTCCCTCCCCTGACCGCTCGCCTGCGCCTCCCTCTCCGTCTCCCCCTCTTCCTGTTCACGGTCATGTGTTTCCTCCGCCGCACTCATCCCCGGCTCGTTTCCCCTCACGTTCCCCTCCTTTTACTCCTCCTCTGTCTCCTGACCCGACGCCTCCGTCTCACGTCTGGTCTCGCTGTCCCTCTCGTGCTCGTCCTGTCTCTCCTGTTCAGCGTTCTCGCCCTATGTTGCTTCGTTCCCACGCGTCTCGTCCTCCCCGTTTGCCTTCGCCTCCTCCGTCGTCGTTCACTCTCGCACCTCCTCCTCTGGCTGACTACCTTTGTGCTGCTCGTCCTCTTGTTCCCCGAGTCCTTGCCTCCCTCGTTACCGACCAGTCTGTTCCTGTCTCCAGTCTTGACGCTCTTGTCGCTGCTGTCGTTGACTTTGCCTCTACCCACCGCCTTGACTATGCAACCGCTCTGGTCTCTGACCCTGTCTATCCTCCGTCCGTCGGAGGTGCTCCTGCCCTCGACAGTGACGTCTTGGAGGACCGGCAGTACGAGCTTGCTTTCCTGTCAGAGGCTGCTCCCCATCTCTGTTCCATGCTGCTAGTCCCTGAGGGTGACCCTGACGCCTTTGACATCCCGACCCCTCGCACCTACGCTGAGGCGACCTCGGGACCCTGGGCCTCCAAGATGGAGAAGGAAATGGCATCTGGGAGGGCTACCGGCACCTACGTCAACGCAGTTCCCCCACCTGGGGTGAACGTAGTCGATGGCCGGTGGCTCTTCAAGGTGAAGCGCCCCCCTGAAGAGTCGCCTGTGTTCAAGGCGCGCTACGTGGCTCGAGGCTGCAGTTAGCGAGAGGGGGTGGACTTCTTTCAGACCTTCGCCCCGACCCCGAAGATGACTTCTCTTCGAGCGCTGCTACATGTAGCAGCACAGCGTAACTATGAGCTCCACTCCCTCCACTTCTCCACTGCTTTTCTTCAGGGTAGCCTGCACGAGCACGTCTACCTGCGCCGTCCTCAGGGCTTCGCCGGTACCTTTCCTCCTGGGACCCAGTGGCTCCTCCGGCGCCTGGTCTACGGCCTGCGACAAATGCCCTGTGAGTGGCACGACACGCTGCGTGCTATGCTAGCTGACCTGCAGTTCTTTCCGTCCTTTGCTGACCCTTCGCTCGTGCTGGCCAGACTTCGTTCTACCTCTGAACGACCTGGTGCTGGCCAAACTTGGTGCACCAGGTCGTTCAGAGGTTCGGTCTTCAGTTCTCCTCCGCACAGCCCACACCTCTGCCGGTAGACCACAAGCTCTCAGCTCCAGTTCCCGAGGAATCAGCAGAGCCCAGTGGTCCTTACGCAGAGCTAGTGGGTTGCCTCATGTACCTGATGACTTGCACTCGTCCAGATCTCGCATACCCTCTTAGCATCCTGGCTCGCTTTGTGGCCACAGGCAGACATCGACCACATCACTTGTCGGCCGCTAAGAGGGTTTTGCGTTATCTTGCAAGTACATCGGGCATGGGCCTAGTGCTGGGAGGACGCAGGCCAGTGGTCCTTACTGGACACACAGACACTTCTTGGGCAGACGATGCTGAGACTCTCAGGTCCTCCCAGGGCTACTGCTTCAGCCTTGGTTCAAGTGCCATCTCGTGGAGGTCCACTCGCTCCTCGTTGGTTGCTCAGTCTAGCTGTGAGGCTGAGATCTATGCCGGTGCCATGGCGGCACAGGAGCTCCGCTGGCTGATCTTCTTGTTTGCCGACTTAGGTGAGCGGCCTAGCTCTGCCCCGGTTCTGTACGCTGACAACATGGCCATGATCCTCCTGTATTAGGAGCCTCGACTTGAGGGCAGAGCGAAGCACATCTAGTTACGGTACTTCCTCCTGCGCGAGTTTCAACATCGTCGCCAGGCCCGCGTAGTACACTTGGCCTCCGGTGCCAATACAGCTGATATCTTTACTAAGACGCTTCCGCCTAGAGATCGTCAGCGGCACTGCTTGCAGATAGGTCTAGTCCCTGTTGACTCTCACTTGCTAGGCTCTTGATTGTGTACTCCTTTAAATATGCCTTGCAGACTGGCCTTGTGGCTTTTCTTCCAGTGGTTGGACTAGTAGTGCCGCCCTGGTTTACTGTGTCTTGCTTGTACTCTTGCTGACTGGTCGTCGCTCTTAAAACTGAATAATGAATGAGAAGAGAACTTGGGTACAAAGATATATATCTAAGGGTTGTACTCTCTAAGAGGTGACCCTATGCAGTCTATACAAACAGTAGAGATATAAATATTTGACACACCCCATAGACTACATAGGGGCAGTTGTTGAACAAGCAGCACTACTAGTCCAGCCACTGAGACAAGTTTCTAAAGACCAGTCAAAATGGAGTACAGGCAAGGCAAGAACAAGACCAGGGCGGCACTACTTGTCCAGCCACTGCTTCAGTCTCGTGGGCGGCACTACCTGAACCAAGGCTGAAGCAGTAGCCCTGGGAAGACCTGAGGGTCTCGGCGTCGTCTGCCTAAGAAGCGTCTGAGTGTCCGGTAGTGACCACTGGCCTACGTCCTCCTAGCACTAACCCCATGCCCGATGTACTTGCGAGATAACGCAAAACCCTCTTAGCGGCAGACCAGTGCTGAGGTCGGTGTCTGCCTGTGGCCACAAAGCGAGCCAGGATGCTGAGAGGGTATGCGAGATCTGGGCGAGTGCAAGTCATCAAGTATATGAGGCAACCCACCAGCTCTCCGTAAGGGCCACTGGGCTCTACTGACTCCTCAGGAACCGGAGCAGAGAGTCTGTGATCTACAGGCAGAGGAGTGGGTTGTGCAGAGGAGAACTTCAGGCCGAACCTCTGAAGGACCTTGCGCACCAAGTGTGACTGAGTCCAAGTGATGGTGCGCGCTGCTCTATCCCTGGAGATCTGCAAACCAAGGTAACGGAGCAGCTCTCCAAGGTCAATGCAAGTGTGTCTCTTCAGTAGCTCTGCCTTCACCGAAGCCAGTGCGTCCCTGTCTGCTGTGGCAAAGACCAGATCATCCACGTAAACAAGGATGTAGAACGGAGTCTGGCCAGTACGAACGAAGAGTGAGGGGTCTGTGGACGACGGAAAGAACTGCAGGTCAGCAAGGGTAGCACGCAGCGTGTCGTGCCACTCACGGGGAGCCTGCTGCAAGCCGTAGACGGGACGCCGTAGGAGCCACTGGGTCCAAGGAGGGAAGGTGCCAGTGAAACCCTGAGGGCGACGAAGGTAGACCTGCTCGTGTAGGCTGCCCTGAAGAAACGCAGTGGAGAAGTCGAGGCAGTGAAGCTCGTAGTCACGCTGAGCTGCTACGTGTAGCAGCACCCGAAGAGTAGTCATCTTCGGGGTCGGAGCGAAGGTCTGGAAGAAGTCCACCCCCTCACGCTGATTGAAACCTCTAGCCACGTAGCGCGCCTCGAACACAGGCGGCTCTCTAGGAGGGCGTGTCACCTTGAAGAGCCAGCGGCCATCGACTACGTTCACCCCAGGTGGGGGAAATGCGTCGACGTAGGTGCCGGTGGATCTCCAAGATGCCATCTCCTGCTCCATGGCAGCTATCCACTGAGAGGCCCAAGGTCCCGAGGTCGCCTCAGCGTAAGTGCGAGGGGTCGGGATGTCGAAGGCGTCTGGGTCACCCTCTAGGACTAGCAGCATGGAACGGAGATGGGGAGCAGCCTCTGACAGGAAAGCAAGCTCGAACTGGCGGTCCTCCATAACGTCACTGCCGAGGGCAGGAACACTCCCGACAGACGGAGGACTGGCAGGGTCAGCGACCAGAGCGGTGTCGTAGTCAAGGCGGTGGGTAGAGCGGAAGTCAGCGACCGCAGCGACAAGAGCGTCAAGACACGAGACCGGAACGGACGGGTCGGCAACGAGAGAGGCGAGGACTCGAGGAACAAGAGGACAAGCGGCATGAAGGTAGTCAGACATAGGAGGAGGCGCAATGGTAAAAGAGGACGGATGAGGCGACAGTAGAAGAGGAGGACGAGACGCGTGGGAATGGAGCAACATAGGGTGAGAGTGCATGACAGGGGAGACAGGACTAGCGCGGGAGGGACGGCGGGACCAGACATGAGATGGAGGCGTCGGGTCAGGAGACAGAGGAGGGGACAGAAGGGGGGAGCGAGGGGGAAGGCGAGCCGGGGACGAGTCCGGCGGAGGGAACACAGGGCCGTAGACAGGAAGAGGAGGAGATGGCAGGAGAGGAGCAGACGCAGGGTCAGGGGACGGAAGGCCGAGCAGGCGAAGGGCGGACACCGGCGGGGACTGCTGCTGCGGTGGCACAACAGTGACACCGGGACCGCAAGCTGCTCCACGGCTACCTCCAGGACACTCCACTCCTGCACCCCCAGAAGGAGCACCCCCAGAGCCCGAAACCCCTCGAGCACCGGGACCACTCCCAGGGCCACCGGGACAGGCCACGACAGGAACCCCAGGACTAGCACCCACCCCAACGCTAGCACCCCCAGAGTCGACGAACTGCTGCTGCGACGGCGGCGGCGGAGACGACGGCTGCGACAGCAGAGGCGACGGCGGCTGACGAGGCGGTGGAGGAGGAGACACCTGGGTAGAGGCAGACAGCGAGGACTGCGCCGCAGGACCACCAGAGTCAGAAGACTCCTCGACCGGGACAACCGACGGGAGAGGGGTGACGTGGGACACACCAGAGGGGGCAGGACAGGGAGGGCGAGGGGGGGGGGCAGGGACCACCATGGAAGGAGTGACCAGGAACAGGGGGGGAGTAACAGGGGGACCGCGGTGGGGGAAGCGACGGTAGAAGGAGACGGACTTGTCAAAGGTGACGTCGCGAGAGTGAAAGAACCGGTGAGATGGCGGGTGGTAGAAGTGCCAGTCGGACGCGTCAAGGGGGAAACCGAGGAAGACACAGGGAAGGGTGCGGGCAGTGAGCTTGTCCGTGCCAGAGGCACGAACGTGAGCAAGGCAGCCCCAGACGTGGAACGCAGACGCGTCACCAGGAGACCCGGTCCAAAGAAGGGTCGGCGAAACCTGCGGCCGCTGGGGGTGCGGCACACGTTAAGCTGGTGAGCAACGTAGTGCAGGGCGAACGGTGAGGAAAAGGGTCACTTCAGCGTAACATACTCGTGTTCTCTAAGCCATTTTAAGCCATGTGTCCCGCCTAGGCTTGGAATGGCTTGGAGAGCATGAGTTTATAGCACTGGAGTGACCCTCTTTCTCACCAGACCTGAACCCGGATATTTTTCCCCACCAGTCACGACTACTTCGACTGCTGCACCGCTCAGAGACCTATGGATCCTAGCGTGATTCTAATGGTGCAAGGATGCACTGTCAACCGTGCTATGTTACCCTAAGTTTCGTGGCAGATACACAATTTTTTGCCACTCTGCTCGTAATTTTGACCTACAACGGTGCGATGAAGACGATCCATGATAAGACGAGACCAATCGACTAATGGCATCTTTGGCCACACCTCAGCATGGCTAGTCTTAGAGATAACATTCAATATGAAATCGTGCACAGTAATCTTGCATACGTTCAAATACTTCGCGATTTTCCTAGTGCTCACCCCCTTATGCAAAAGCGTGGGTCCAGGAAGAGTGCGAGAAGATCCCTGTAAAGGTTTGCACTAACCTCGTAGATAACATGCCTAGGAGGGTGTAGGTGGTGATCAAGGCCAAGTGTCGGTTGACTAGGTACTAGTTTTGCTAGTAACTAGTTTGTTTCCTGTCCTCGGTACAAATTGTCCGGATGTGCTGTTATTAAATGTTGTCGTCTTGAAGGACCATGAAATATACTACTCTGGTTTTAGGAGATTTGAGTGAGTGCTCTAACTGCTCCTCTCTACATGTATGGCCACCATGAATTAAGGCTTAATGTTTTTAGCGTACAGCTCGTCAAAATGTAAAAATATGCTAAACATGTGGACAATTGTTTCCGCCACTGTACCTTGTTCCAGCTTGTGTGCCTAATTGTTACAAGGCACATATGATTTTTTCTGAGGAAGCCGCTTGTAGCATTCGCTGGAGGCAGGTGGAAACGGTGTCACCTGAGTTGCTACACCTTCGCATGGGGCACGCGGGGATGCAGCAACTTCTGGAGTGTGTGAAGAAGGGGGAGCTGAAGGGGGTGGAGGTCAAGGAAGGAGCTGGGCAGCAGAGCAAATGTCCTGACTGCACATCTGGAAAGCTGCCTAGAACCTCATTCCCTATCTCCTCTTATCATGCCTTGACTCCCCTTGAGCTGGTGCACACGGATGTGTGTGGACCGATGCAAACTCCTGACCAGGAAAAGGGCAGCAGATACTTTGTCACATTTCTTGATGACTTCAGTCGACTTAGCTGGGTCATCTTGGTGAAGACCAAGGATGAGGTGGCAAAGGTGTTGAAGCGGTGGATACGCTATGTGGAGAGGGAGTCAGGGGCCAAGGTGAAGGTGTTAAGGTCAGATCGGGGTGGAGAGTACCTTGGGAAAGAACTTCAAACCTTCTTGGAAGAAAAGGGTATTACCCACCAGCTCTCTGTACCTTACACGCCGCAGCAAAATGGGGCAGCGGAGCGGCTTAACAAGACCTTGACCGATTTGGCTCGGGCCATCCTTGCTCATGCCGAGCTTGATAACACTTGGTGGGGGGCAGCAGTGCAGTATGCCAACTGGGTGAAGAACAGGATGGGCAGCAAGGGGCTTGGAGGCAAGAGCCCATACTCCTTATGGACAGGGAAGGTACCGAATGTATCCATGGCACGAGTGTGGGAGTGCATGGCACAGTATAAGGTACCTGACCAGCAAAGAAGGAAGCTAGATCCTAAGGCACAGTGGGGGATCTTCCTTGGGGTTTCTGAGAGGAGCAAGGCTTGGGTGCTGTGGAGTGTAGCTGACCAGCATTTGATGGAGAGCCGTGATGTGGTTTTCCATGAGGGGCTGAATTTTAACAGGTGGAAGGAGCATGGTACAAGCCAAAGTGGGACTTCCATTCAAGACCCTCATACGGCTTCTATCTTTGAGGGGGCATGGAAGGACCCTGGAGATGAAGGGGAGGAGCAGCAGGAGGAGCCAGAACCAGCTGATCCTAACCATGAGGATTCCCGAGAGATAGATTCTACCCCTCAGCCAGCCACGCAGGCCGATGCGCGTGATGATCAGCCGGAGCAGCATGTGCCTTCAACTCCATCGAGAAGCAGTTGGCAGCAGTTGTTGAACCAGCAGTTTTCCAAGACTCCAAGGACTCCAATGAAGAGGGTGACTTGGGAGGAGAAGCTGCGGAGGCTGGAAGAAGGAGAGGCAACACCTCTGCGACGCAGTGCTCGAATTTCCCAGCCACCTGAAAGGTTTTCACCGCGGCACATTGCACGCATGCATGATCATCTTGTGTCTGATTTGGATGATTGCATGCTTGTGGACATGCATGGGCATGAGTATGCTCTTGATGTGTGTCTAATGGGTCAGATGCATGAGCCTAGGTCAGTCCACGAGGCGCTGAACCGTCTCGAATGGGTTGAGTCCATGCATGAGGAGCTTGAGTCTCACAAGGTAAATGGATCATTTGTGCTAGTTGATCCAGCCGTGGTACCACCTGGTTTGGAGGTCCTCAGGTGTCAATGGGTTTGGAAATACAAGCATAACCCTGATGGTACCATTGAGAGGCCTAAGTCCAGATTGGTGGCGATGGGAAACACGCAGAAATTGGGAGTACACTATGAAGAAGTGTACTCTCCAGTTGGGAAGCATGTGACCTTGAGAGGTATGCTTGGAATTTCAGTTGCTTTGGGGCTTGATATCCATCATATGGACGTCAAGACAGCCTTCCTCCACGGGGATTTGGAGGAAGAGCTTTACATGCGGCAGCCCCCTGGTTTTGATGATAGGTCTAATCGAGTGTGTCGCCTCACAAAGTCCATTTATGGGCTAAAGCAAGCCCCACGACAGTGGTACCTGAAATTTGATGAGGCTCTCATGGATTTTGGGTTTGAGAGATCTGAGTGTGACCCTGCCTTGTACCACTTTGTGAGAGATGAGGAGTGGATCTCCTTATTCCTCTATGTGGATGACCTTTTGCTCATATGCTCTAGCAAGGCTTTGCTAGATCGAGTGAAAGACTTCTTGTCCTCGCGTTTTCGCATGAAGGACTTGGGGGAGGTGAAGTACTACTTGGGAATGCAAATTGATCGTGATGAGAGTGGTATCTTGATTCATCAAGAGAGGTACATTCTTAACATGCTTCAGTCCTTTGGTCTCTCAGAGGCCAACCCCGTGCGTACTCCTCTCCCAACAGGCTTTGATGTGCATGCCTATGAAGATGAACCCCTGCTACGCGATGAGCTGGTCAAGCTCTACCAAAGCATTGTGGGATCCCTCATGTATGCTTGTACTACCACACAGCCACAGATTGCATTCGCAGTCTCACAGCTATCTAAGGTCACCTCTTGTCCTAAAATGTTCCACCTGCAGGCCGCTAAGAGAGTGCTGAGGTACCTGAAAGGTGGTGTCAAGTCAGGTATCTTCTTCCAAACACAGCCCCAATCTCAGGTCCAGCTGGTTGGCTTCAGTGATGCCGACTATGCTGGAGATTCCGCAAGTCGCAAGAGCCACACTGGGTATGTGTTCTGTCTGAACGGGGCAGCTATCTCTTGGCAGAGCAAGAGGCAGCCCGTGGTGGCACTCTCTACCACTGAGAGTGAGTACATCAGTCTGTGTCAGTGCATTCAGGAGGGTGTGTGGCTGAGACGTTTGTTTGGGGAGTTTGACCATGATCATGCTGGTGGTGTGCCTATGTTTGTGGACAATCAGTCTGCCATTACCCTTGCACAGAATGCATGCTTGCATGGCCGCACCAAACACATGCAGGTCCGGTGGCATTTCATTCGGGAGATGGTGGCTGGGGGAGAGGTGCTTTTGCAGTGGTGCCCCACCAACAGTCAGGCTGCTGATATTCTTACCAAGTCTCTTCCATTTGAGTGCCATGGTGTGTGCATGACCTTGCTCGGGATGCAGCCCCATGATGACAGGGTTCCCGAAGCAGATGACGGCGTCTTGGTGCTCCTCTCCTTGGCGGACTCCATGCTCTGGGTGGCCCCAACCCATAGGCAAGGGGGAGTGGTGTGAAGTCCTTTGCCCTATGGTGTTGAGCCACACCCAGTACGAGCAAGGGGGAGTGATAAATGTGTAGTGTTCTGTGGTGTAGTTTGCTCTAGCTGGTTGTGGGCTATTGGGATTTGGGCAAAAGAAATGGGTTCATTGGCTAGGTTTGATCTCGTTACCTTTCCAACCCATACAACCCCAAACCCACTACAACATCTTTAATGTTGCAACTGTGGCACTTGGGACTCTTACGGTTTGGTCTAGGGTGAGGGTTGGTGGTGTTTGACAATAACATACTCGAAACTTTTCCAGATCCAATTGCTTCCCTTCTCGTTTTTACTAGGTGATTCATGGCTGCCTAGCCAAAGTACCAGTATATTCCCTCACACTAATTTCGTCATAATCGGCAGCTCAGATCTTGGTTATGAACATGCTTTACCATTCTGGAAAGTAGAGATTAAGACCTTTCCAACGCGTATAAGCTCATTTCTAGATGTTACCTGAGCTGCACGCAATGTTCCGTTGAGGTCGTCAGACTTAATCTCTAATTAGTTCTCTCCAGATTTGCACGATTTCCATCAGTACTGGGCGCTATATCTAGCGTAATCCTACCGTAATCCCTTAAAGCCAATAGCCTCGCGTGGCTATACGTAGGGTGATTCTATATTCTAGAAGGGTCTATTCCCTTTGGATAGGATAAACCTGGTTACCTGATGTACTCTGGAAGTATAAAAGCGCCTTGTACTGATCGATAGTGCAACCTTTCCTCGACACATTCGATCCTGTGACAGCCACGGTGTCCAGGGTGAATAGGTCGGACACCGGGTCCCGGGGGGATGTGGAAAGGGGGGCACCAGTGGCGGCCTCGGTACAGACAGCATACCGCTCGTGACCAGGGAACGTAGTGGTGACGCCAAGGTCCTAGAGGCAGCTGACACCAACTAGGTTCCTGGAGAATGAGGGGATATGCAGACCTGTGAGAGAGCCCGAAGGAACTGCCGGACAGGGAAGTGTGGTGGAACTGCGGGCAACTACTGGACTGCCGGAGGGGTCAGCAAGAGAAACTTCAGCAGGAACAGGAAGCGGCGTCAGTGTAGTGGAGTCGCGGAAGAAACACCGGGAAGCGCCAGAGTCCAAGGTGAAGGAAAGCGCAGCAGTGGCGTCTGGCGACGGGGCAACGACGGAACCACCAAGGCTAAACAAGGCAGGAGCTCCTATGCCTGACGCAGCAGGGGAGGCTAAGCTAGGCACACCTACACTAGGTGACAAGGAGTAATAAGATGGTAGCACACTAGAGTCATCAGCATACATCACATGCAAGGCAGCAATAATGGCATCCATGTCCAGGTCAAAAATCTGAACTCTACGACTAAGCAAACTGTGCCAGTCCGGGAGGTCGGGCGACGGGCCGAAGCGCTGACGAAACAGATTGTCCAGGCGACGAAAACAGCGGGCAGTGGTGTGACCGATCTTACCACAAACGAAGCCGCAGCGAGGACCGGTCTGGAGCTGGTACTGACAGTGCACGCCTCCCGAACCGCCACCCGGGACACCACCACTCGCACGGCTGCCACCAGCGCCGGGCCACCCGGGCGGGAGGCCACTCTTTCGGCCTCGTCTGCTGCGGCTGCTGCAGCTGGTGCAGAGGCTGCGGCTGCTGCTGCTGCTGCGGTTGCTAGGGCGGCTGCTCAACCGAACCCGGCAGGGTCCCCTCGTCCGCTCCACCACCAGGCGACCCGACTCCACCACTACCTCCACCTGCACCCCCACCCCCTCCGCCGCGCCTAGACTTGGGGCGGCGACCCTTCCCCGGACGGAACTGCGCTGCAGCGGCTGTCTCAGCCACAGCTGCAGAACCATCGGAGAAGGTGCACTGAGCGGGGGCACAACCCTCGAAGATAGGGACCGGCACAGTACCGCTCACCTGGGCGATAGAGCGGTGGCGGGTCTCGATAACAGTCAGGGTGTCTACAAAGTTTGTGAGGGTGAGGTCACCGGGGTGAATGCTAAGGAAGCGGTCACGAGCAGCGGCAAGGCGGTCAGGGAGGCGGGTGGCAAGCAGGTAGAGGGTAGAGGTAAGGGGCGGCTGGTGGGCTCTAAGCTGTGCGTCAGTGCAGGCAGCGCGCCAGGTCTCATCTATCGTGCGGAGGTGGGCAGCTAGATCAGCAACCGTGGGGAACGATGCGAGGTCACGGAAGAGGAGAGGGAGGATCAGGCGACCCACCGAGGCAGCAGGCGGGGTGGAATAGTGCTGGATAACAGCATCTAAGAAGCCTGGGCGGTGGTGATAGACCAAAAGCGTGGGCGCTCAGACAGGGGGAGGGCATTGCTAATAGCAAGCTATGCGACAGCGTTACGGGAAAGCCAGACAGAGCGAGCAAGGGCAGCGGCAGCAGCAGACTCACGCTCAGCATATGTGGGGTCAGCTGGCAACACATCAGGGGGGTCTGGGCAGGGAAGTGTACCGTCAAGGTGTACCGAAAGTGAGTGGCCATCCTGCCGCTAGCCAGTGAGGTGGCGGCGGAGGTCGGCTAGCCTGGCCTCGAACTCCAGAGGCTGGCCTTCAGCGTCGAAGCGAAGCTCCCCCACCATCAGGAACAGTGCAGGGCGGCGCAAGGCGAGTCAGTGGAGTGTAGGACGGTACCCGAAGAGCAGGCCGCACACAGATCAGCGGCAGACCGGCAGGAATGTGAGCACGGGGCCGGAGGTCGACGGGCAGGGCGCGTGCAGGGGTTGGCAGGACGGGCGCGGGGGCTAGCAGGGCGGGCGCGGGGCCGGCTAGGACGGGCGCGAGGGCTAGGAAGGACGGGCGCGGGGTCGGCTAGGACGGGCCTAGGGTGGGCGCTGGGGCCGGTAGAACGGGCGCGGGGCCGGCTAGGACGGGCGCGGGGGCCGGTAGGATGGGCGCAGGGGCCAGCTAGGATGGGCGCGGGGCTAGCTAGGACGGGCGCGGGGCCAGCTAGGAAGGGCGCGGGGCCGGCTAGGACGGGCGGGGGGCCGATAGGACGGGCGCGGGGGCCGGCAGGACGGGCGTAGGGGCCAGCTAGGGCGGGCGCGGGGCCAGCTAGGACGGGCGCGGGGGCCAGATAGGACGGGCGCGGGGCCAGCTAGGACGGGCGCGAGGCCAGCTAGGACGGGCGCGGGGGCCGGTAGGACGGGCGCGGGGGCCGTTAGGATGGGCGCGGGGGGCGGTAGGACAGGCGCGGGGCCGGCTAGGACGGGCGCGGGGGCCGTTAGGACGGGCGCGGGGGCCGTTAGGACGGGCGCGGGGGCCGGTAGGACGGGCGCGGGGGCCAGCTAGGACGGGCGCAGGGCCGATAGGACGGGCGCGGGGGCCGGTAGGACGGGCGCGGGGCCAGCTAGGACGGGCACGGGGGCCAGCGAGGACGGGCGCGGGGGCCGGTAGGACAGACGCGGGGGCCAGCTAGGACGGGCGCAGGGCCGATAGGACGGGCGCGGGGGCCGGTAGGACGGGCGCAGGGGCCAGCTAGGGCGGGCGCGGGGCCAGCTAGGACGGGCACGGGGGCCAGCTAGGACGGGCGCGGCGGGCGCAGCTAGGACGGGCGTGCGGGCGCGACTAGGACAGGCAGCTGGGGCGCGGCTAGGGCGGTCACGGGGTCGACAAGGACGGGCGCAGGGGCGGCTAGGTCCTAGAGCGTGGGCGGGCGGCGGGACCTACCTACTGCTGATACCATCTTAAAACTGAATAATGAATGAGAAGAGAACCTGGGTACAAGGATATATAGCCAAGGGTTGTACTCTCTAAGAAGTGACCCTATGAAGTCTATACAAACATTAGAGATATAAATGTTTGACATTCGGGCCCCTTCCTCAGAGGTTGGACCAGTAGTGCCACCCTAAGCTGCGTGTTTCTTGCTCAGCACTACCCCTTATCTAGCCTAGGGGGTGTGTCAACTTCTACATATATTGTTTATGTAGAAGTTATAGGCTAGATAGGGTATGTTCTTAGTGGGTACAATCCAAATGCTATATCTCCCCTGTTCTCCATTCTTCTAATCATTCTTTCTAGTCTTACAGCAACTGAACCAGAGCATTACACCCTCGCGGCACGTTTGAATCACAACAGTTCCTTCTGTAAGACAACTTTCCATCTATAAGAAACACACCCCCCCCCCCCCCTAATTTTGTTCCATTTATAAGCAACTTTCCTGTTTTTCACCTAGGTATATGATAAGACATGTCTTATATCCGGGCTTTTATGGTAACACCCACTCCTCAGGGCTGACGTTTCAAAAAATAGCACCCTGAGCTGTCGAATGTGGAAAAAAATTTACCCTGAGGGCCAAGTGTTGGAATTTTGACTTCCTTGATTTCTCAGTGTTCTGGAACCTACAACCCTGAAATCTCCAGGGTTGGCTATCAACAATCAGGGTTGCATTGCAATTGAAAAATCAAATAGGAATGTACAGTTACTAGTTAAGTAAAAGCACCACTACGCCACGCCAGTTTACAAGTCCTCTATCTAGTCTAGACTTCACAAGATTCCACGCCACTACCTACACTTGACTAAAATTCTGGGCCATCCATGTTCACTTCGTCTTCTGCCTCGTCATCGGACAGAAACGGGTTGTCTTCCACTTCAGGAGGAGCCTCTCCCCCCACTCCCCCCTCCCCCTCTCCCTCATCCTCTGCCCAATCCCCCATGTAGTCGGGGACTGCCTCCTCCTCCACCCTCACTTCTGCCCCCTCAATCGCCTTCGCCTTACGCTTCCTCTCCGCTGCGGCAAACAGAACAGACTTAGCAGGGCGCCTCAGCTTCTCGCGCCAACACTCAAGGGCCTCGTCCCAGTCAGTCTCGTACTGCAGCAGGGAAATGACCATCAGCTCGCTGAGGCGCGCATTGCACAACGCGCCCCGCACCCATGACTTGACGACGTTCTGCCGCGAGAAGCCTCGTTCACACTCCACTGTGCTCAGCGGCAGGACAGCGCAAGCCTGCCACAAGCGCATGAGGTTGGGCCAGCGACTGCCAAAAGGGTTGGGGGAATAGAGTACACGGAACAAGACTAGTGCATTAGCGATGCTAGTCAACAATCGATAAACAACATCCAAAGGGAAGAATAAAAGCGCAAAAAAAAAATGCAACAATCGTCCTTCGAGCAGCAATCTCTCACAAGGTTGACTCCGTCGAGCCGAGGTAGTTCGTCAGGCCTTGATGGAATCCCTCGTCGGCATGGTGGCTCAGCATCAGTGGCGCCCACGTGACCAGCTCCTTCTGCGCAGCTTGCAAGGAAAACCTGTCAGCCTGTTGTCGAACAAGGCACTGCAGCCATGTAGGTACTCCTTCAGCTTCTTCTCTCTCTGCTGCTTCATCCGGGGCCACTTCGACACGCGGAAGAGCTTCATCGGGCCGAGATTGTTCAGGTCCAGCATCCTCGTCTTCAGGAAGCTTATCGTGTCCTTCGTGAACTGCGCGCAGAGCCGCTCGCAATCGGGGTACTTGCTGCGGAAGGCATGCCCGTCGATCTGCTTCTCGTGCATGGTGTAGGTGTGCGTGACTGGGTTGCCGTCTTTGTCGATGCCCCGCACCTTTACGCGTTTGCCCCCTCCGCGCCCGTAGACCGCCAAGAAAGCCGAAAGCCACGTGCCTTCGACACCCCCACCGAACACCTCTCCGCACTCCAAGTAGCGGTGGCGGAGGTGCCCTGTCGCCTCGTCGATGTCCTTTGTCACTTCGGTGACATCGACCTGATGGAAGTGACAGACAAGGGAGTGGAGTCAGAGGGTGATTCCAAACGTGGATGCATGGGACAAAAACTACAACATTAACAGGGATAGAAGCTCGCCTCCCTCTTCTGGAATTTGAGGTTGAGCTCATTCATCACTCCGAGCACGTCCGCCAGGAAAAAAAGACAGAACTGGAACTTGTAACAGATGACGACCTCATACAGCTCATGCCCGTACTCATAAAAGAGAATGATAGCGGCGCCAAGGACCTTACAGAGGCGCCTCACAGCCTCACCCCTTGAAAGCCAGCGCACGGTGTGAATTCCTTGCACTTCAAGGTTGGTGTTGTGTATTGCCCGCTGCAGGTACTTGAAGCGTTGACTCCAGACACAGGAACGTCCCAGAAGATCGGCCAGAGTCCGAATCACAAGGTCGACCATGTCGAAGTCTGGAGAAGCAGTGGCCGCGTCCTTCACCGCCAAGGCTTCCCTGCATGGTGCACACGAAGGAATTTTAGACAAGCAGTTGTAGGAACTCTAAGCGACTGAAATGACAAGCGGTTAAACCTGTGGGCGATGCAGTGCGACGAGACGAGGTGGGGGATGTGCTCGCGAAGTCGGGCGACGAGACCATTGTCTCGGCCGACCATGACAGAGGCGCCGTCGGTGCTCATGCCGGTGATTCGGGAGAGGTCGATGCCAGTTGCTCGCAAGTGAGCCAGAAGAACAGTGAGGAGAGACGCGGCATCGCACTTTTCGACGGTCAGGAGAGCAAAAAACTCTGTGACAACACGATGCGCACGCAAGAAGGTCAGATAAACAATAAGATGTTTACCGCGAGTATGGTCAGTGCTCTCGTCGCAGCTGATGCCGAGGTAGGGTGAGGCGAGAATGTATTGCATTTGTCGGCGCTGCAGGTAGGTTGCGAGGCTGCTGACGAGCTGACAGAAGCCATACCTGTAGTAGCAGAAGTGACAGCAGGGTGTTGGTTAGACCTTTATGAAAGATGAAGAACATGGTGTACTTCGAATAAGTGCATTACCGTATCAGGTAGACTCCGTAAGACTGCAGCGGAATGTCCGGTGTCTCCTGCTCGGCCATGAAGCGGAGTAGCCTCGGGTACATGCTGATGGGTGCATCACACTTGCACAGGAAGTCGACGCAGCGTAGGAGCCTCATGACACGCTTCCCCTCGATGTCAGTCCGCGCGTAATTCTCCATGCGTCTCTGGGTGTTGGCGATGTCTTCGGCGATCTCCATCTGACGCTTGACTGCTACTTCGTGGGCTGTCGTGTGTTCGTGGAACCGCATCGCTTGCGTCTGCAGGTCACGTGCCCCGTCGCGGCTGTTGGAGTACGGTGTTGTCTCTTTGCCGAAAGCCTTGCACACACTGCACTTCAAAGCAGGGTAACCGTCTTTCGTTTTCGTTAGCAGAAGCCAAGGGAAAAATGGAAGCCAGCTGGTCTTATACTTGTGCTCAGCCATGAGATACTTCTGCTCGATGAGTTCCTTCTTTGAGAGATTCGGCGGCTCGGGTTCTGGAATACCAGGGGCCTGAGGTTCAGGCGACGTGCGAGGCGGCGACCGTCGATGTAGCTTCCCGCCGAGGACTATCGTGCTCTGGGTGTACTTCCCGACGCGTGCTTTCTTCCCAGATGAAATCGTCAACGCACACTCGACCGTGTAACGCACGGTCGTGGCTGTCTCGCAGTCTGGAACCAAAGGGCCCCGGCTAGATGAGGCGACAGCGGGCGGAGGTACATAGGCAGCGGCGGGAGTAGATACGGGTTGTGATGGTGTAACGACTGCGGTGGGAGACCGCAAGATGTCTAGAGCGGATCTACGGACCTCCACGGGGGGGTCCCTACCTAGTCCAGAACCATCATCGGCAGTGGGAGACTCTCCAGAGTCTCCTACATCCGCCATGGCTAGAAGCGGCGGATATGATGGAAATGAGAAATCGGCGCGACGAAACTAGAGGAGACAGAAGACCGGAGCATCTCGTAGCTGTGACGTGAAGAACAGAAAAAAACTGGGTTGGAGGAGGAGCTGGTGAAGAAGACGGGAAGAGGACCAAGAAGCACCATCTTTCGATTTTCATGGATGGTGCATAACCCATCCAGGTTCCCGTATCGCCATGGCAATAACGTCAACGGCGAGACGCACCTGCGCTGGCATCGTCTGCACAGAGATGATTGGCGGGGTGATGTCATACAGAGGCTGACATTGCCGCGCTCATCATATTCAGTCCTCGTCTGCTGCGTGCTGAGTCACGAATGCCAGTTGACGGTTGCAAATGTTGCTGTAATGGCAACATACAGCGTGTTCACGGCGGGAATCTTGCCGAGTGCAAATTCCCCACGTGACGCATGCTGGGCGTGTTCAATGGACTGGGCCCCGTCACGCGTAAGGGGGCCATTTCGAGGAAACTCAGGGTCCGCATGGATGTCGCATTCAGGGTTCGTACGCGTTACTCCCTGAAAACTCAGTGTTGGGATAATGCAAAGCCTGAAATTTTCAGTGTTCACAAACATACAACCCTGAAGAGGTTAGGGTTCAAAAAAACCCAACCCTGAAAATTAAGGGTTGGCCAAAAAAATACCCTGTGAAATCAGGGAATCAGGGTAAAATACCCTGATAACAACAGCCCTGCCACTCCTTCGACTGCCTGGCATTTACATGGCCCAACTACATGGCAAGTGCACGTGTGTACAACGAAATCGACGAGTTGGCTGTTACACCGCATAAGGCAGTGGTGGAACAGTCCAGTTCAGCACAAAGAGAGAGGCTCTTGGATCTCCTTCCCCAAGCTGCTTTTGAGGTACTTCTCATCTCCTAGAGGTTGCACTAGCCATATTGTGGCAGCTCATGCATTGATGCCATGACCGGAAAATGCTGCTATCAATACCCTTGCGTGGGTCAAGTCTCAGGAGGCGGTGGCAGTGGCTCTGTACACATGGCACCGGGAGAAAAGAACCAGCCAAGAAGCAAAGCATTTCCACCAAACATTCACAAACCATCCTGAAAAGGAGAGCAACCAACAGCAAAAAGAGAGGGATCGCTTTCACAAGTTTGAAAGAGATGAAGCGTTGAGAACACACCTGCTTGTATTTTCCGATATAGGTTCAGCACAGGATAGATGTTCTCAAACGCCTGATAGATCTCATCTCGCACCTGCAGCACACAAGCATGACATACAACATGCTTCAGAACACAGATGAAGTTAAGAAAACCTGAAACGCAACGTACAGAAGCAACCTGTAATGTGACACATCCTGGAATCGAGCTGTAACACAACACACCTTAGCGCCAGTGAGGACAATCTTCCCTGATACAAAGATAAGAAGCACGATCTTGGGCTGCTTCATGCGGTATATCAAGCCAGGGAAGAGCTCTGGCTCGTACTGCAACATGGTCAGCCATAGAGGTAGCGGCAAGAGGAAGGTAAAGCAGTAACGTCCCATGATAAGTTAAGGTAGGAGGTGATGAGCTAATCAGCGCACACAAAGAAGGCTAGACAGGCCTTGATCCTGGGGAAACTTACGCTGCAAAACTGTTGATGGGCAATCTGAAGCCCTTCTAGCCGGATTGGAAAGCGGACGTCGCAAGAACCCACAATATTTTGAATCTTGAAATCCTGCAAATCCGTGGGCGGGCAAGACATCAGTCGCCGTTGGAACGTGTCAGCAAGAACCAATGGAGAACACCGGCTGCAGATGGACGTGTTACGCAATAGCGCGTCTAAATGATATATGCTTACATAAATTCTAACATGGAAAAGGCTTCCAAGTTGAGACACGGCTTACCTTAAACTTGACTTGGTCGTTGCCAAGCTTTTGAATGATACGAGCATACTGAAGTGAACGCAGAAAGACAGGGAGGGAGAACATAGTCAGAACAAATAGCCTTGACACTATTCGCCTAACAAAAATAGGTCAAGAGGGGAAATTGTGGTGAATGGGGGGGGGAGAAGCGGAGGAGGAGGAAGGGAGGAAAGAACGACAGGAAGCCATTAATCCTTGAGCTTCAGCATCCGGCGCCACAGGCAAAGGTTACCTTGCGAGCAGCTAGCCGCGATTGCTCTTCACTCTTCGCGCCTGTACACACCTGATGCATCACGCGCGGAAAACGGAGTCATGAAGGACTTTAGAGCTTAAAGACCTGTTTAACCAAACTAGTAGAGCAAGTACAGAAGTCGTAAAAACTCCGCAGAGCAGGATTCGTACCACAACGCAAGCTCTTCCTTACCATCTTCCCAGAGGCGAAAACTAGAGCTGTTGTCTTTGGCTCGCGTATTCGAATGATGACAGCTGCGAAACGCTGTAGGCACGAGACAGATAAGAGAAGCGGCATGAAAACAACACGCATCAACCTCAGGGCCTTCCAAGGCTCTAACGAAATAGTCAGCGGACTGAGCTCGCGGTATGCCTAGTCATAACCTCGGCCCGATCTAGTAAGGTTTTTTTTTAAGGCTCAAGGGTGTCAATGCTTTTGCTAGAGGCGGAAGTTAAAGACACACCTGATAATCACGGCTTGTCCTCTAGCCTGCGACCATTCAGTAGGTCGTAAGGTCCCCTACCCAAGCCTGTTCGCTTAAAGACCAGCCCATACCTTAGGGTTGTACTCGGCGTTTCGTGCTCGGAGTGCAATCTCTTTCAGATCCAACCGACAGTCCATGTTGACTGTAGAAACTATGTTTCTGCAAGTGAGAGAGAGAGCGCACCACTCGCCCACGGATTCGTTGAATCGAAGTTTATTCCCATCACAACATAAATCACGCTTCGAATCGTCCTATAACGAAGAGATGGTCGGGAAAACTATGGCGGAGAAGGAGCATACTGGAGAACGGGGACGATCCCCGATGGATGTTTGATTAGGTCCACTGGTTGGCTCCCCTCGTCAAGCACCATGGCCGTTTGGCTCGGCAGTGCGGGCGAGGGTTCCGCCATGACGGAAAACCGAATAAACTATTGTATTAAAAACTTCCTCTTCGAAAACTCCAAACCCAAACCCAAGCACGAGGGGAGCCCCGAGCTCAAGCTTTAGAGCTAGAACGTGGATTTACTTTGTTCACCAGAGTAGGGACCGCTAGGGAAAGGGTGGCTCTTGGACGACCAGAGCAGAGAACCTAGCCCAAGGGGGGAAAGCAGGAAATATGAACAATTGTAGAATAGGCTCTTGAGCAGATATATGAAGGGTTTTGGTGGCTGAGGCTTGTTGCGCAGCACCCAGCCGAACCTGACATTTTCTTCGCCAAACGCAAACTACTGGCATGGGAAGGTACAGCCATCATGCCGTATAGTTGAAGGCGTGTCTAGCGCGTTCATTAACTATTCACTTCGCATATCAGTTACGAAATTTTGACTTGGTAACCCGAAATTTTGTGTCCATTCGCATACGAAAAAGAAATTGACTGTTTTGGCGGACACCCTCCAAACGTGCCCACAGACGTGGGCCGTACGTTTCCGAACTGAATGGAGATCCTGCCCAAATTATATACGCGGCAGAAACGTCCAAATCCTGGCTGGCGAAAAATAGCACGCTTACATTTGCCAGGCTTTCGTGACGCTTGCGAAGGGGAAATTGAGCCCTCCATTTTTTTCCCCCTGGATGGAGTCGCGGCTCGTAATGCGTGTTCGCGAACGCGGGCGGTGCCTCTTTCCCGGGGCGAAATCCGGTTACCTTGCTGTTTCGCGTGTCAGTCTGTTATGTGCGCGCTGCGCACCCGCTCATTTGTCGAGACACGGGCGGGGCTCGTGTCCGCGCATTCACTGTAGGTGTACCTCAACACATTCACACTTGGCGAATCAATATTTCGGCGTGTTAAAAAAACGGCAAAAACTCGTGCTGGGGCAAAACGAGCGCGCTGGACACGCCCTGATTTCAACGTTTAGCTTCGGCCTGGATCCGAACCTATTCCGGCTCGGACGATGTGATGGATGATGTTGTGGTTTGGTTTGCGTGAGATCCAGGCCTCTCGCTAACCAGGTAGTTACCCTTTATTTCAAAAGATTGAGAGTAAGTTTCCATTTTTACGGTGCTTTTTTGTTGTTTCCGAATCTGTCCAACTTACGGAAACGATTTCGCCCGATTATTAGCGTAATGAGTAACTTTTTTTTTTGAATCCGTACGGGCTATACTCGTAGAAGGGCAATCTGCAGGGGGTAGCGATCCCTTCCCGTAAACCCTCCCGCCCCACCCCCCGCCCCCCACTCTCACCATCACACCCGCCCCCACCCCCCCCCCCGCCTTTGATTCCTTGCTAGCCGAATTTGTAGCAGCCGATTAACGGGTTTTTTCGGGGGGATTCCGTCTGTTAAAGGGTAATCCAGAGGCGATTCCGTTCCCTTCCGGAATACCCTGGGGCTTAGCGAGAGGCCTGGTGAGAAGGCAGTTTCAAGGTAATCTTGGCATGGTGGAGTGCCGAACGTGGTTGGTGGGCCAAATTCAAGCATCCAAACTTCGAGTCTCCTGCCTTCAATTCAAATGCCTTCAAATTTCTGGACATGGAAAACCGTTGCCTGAACTTTCCGCGTTCTGTATACGACTTTAAGGAATATTCTATCCTTATCGAGCTGTGCACTAATGCGTACACCCAGTCCTCCTCCCTGTCAGGTTCTTTTCCATCTATCATGGTGAAACAGTAACCTCATTGCGTGGCCTGAGTCAGCCACAGCCGCGTACAAGACAAGCATGAATTGAGAAACCTGCGATGGGAAAAAGTTCCACCACTGGAAGTTTTCGTCGCCTTACATTGTGAAGAGCGAGGAACGATCTTGGCTCACTGAATGACGCCTACAGTATAGCAAATAATTATGCGATACCACCGTCATGATTCAGACACGCACTGTAATCAAATCAGGAGATTGCCTCAGGCTATACACCTAGACCGCGACATTTTCACAGCCTGGAAACATTGCACGGCTTGAGTCTTGGGGTGATGGAAACCCTAAATGATTGTGTCTAGTTCTACAGGCAGAGTAGGGCAGAATCGAAGAGCACGCCCCTTGCACTGAAACAGCTCTGCTGAGATTGTTGTCGAACCCCGTGACAGTTCGCAGAGGCCCGTAATGTTCGAACCAAGAAAGTGCTTACGTTATTTCATTATTTGCTTGAGTCAACCGTGGGTAGCCATAGATCAAAGGGTAAATATGTAGGAAGTTATTAGTAGTGAAAATGTCGCAGGTTAAGTGTAAACCCTCGGACTATGGAATGCTTGTACACTTAGCTCACGGTAATTTCACAACCTGAAATTGGGCGGCAGCTGAAATTTTCTTGTCACCCTGACCATTTCTGAGTGCGTGGACAGTATTCCTTTGTTCCTACAGCCTAAGCGAGACAGTCTCCGCATGAAAGGTGTGGAGCAATAACCCGTTGCACTAAACTAAGATGTCCGGCATTGAATTTCTACCTGACGTCGGGTGTCCTGAAGCGGGAAACACTAAATCAAACGGTAGGCTTTCGTGTAGAAACCCATGTTGAATTTGTTTTACGAGGGTAGCCGAATCTAATCTTTCAGGAAATGATTTTGGGGGGTGCATACCCTCTCTGCGGCACCCTCTGTGAAAATACTGTGTTAAATTACTGCGGGCTAGGTGTACTAAGCAACAGAGCCCTGCTTCTCCTAGTTACTTGCATAAAACTAGTGGACAGAGTTCGTAGGTGGAAAGTGACCCGGGGGGTTAGGAATTCGAAAATGGGAGGTTAGCACTTGAAATGTAGCGGGAATTGTGGGGATACGTGCACGATAATCACATCATGCAAAACGCGGGGCTCAACTAAACGGATATCACACGTGGGCCTGCATACCTGTTTTAGGACCGACTCGCTATTGGCTGCCCGCTGCGCTACCCACTTCCCCCTTGCGGTGGCACTGTGCCCAATCACTAACACTGAGGGGGGGGGTCCGACATGTACGTTTAGATTGCGGTGCAGTAAGTTTCGTTGCGTTTAAGAGCTCCCACAAACTAGTTTAGAATGGTCGGGTAGGGTATTTAGGACTCGACCTGACACTTCCCCTCCCCCAACCACACCAACCAGCGTTTGTCGCCTTCTGTTACCCGTGTACACTTTTTCTCCTCTATCGTTTCATCCGTAACAGTTAAAATTGCAGTCTCACCTACCAGGTTCTCAGCATGACTCGCGTTCACACTGAACCTGATTGGCTGCAGTCTGAACGATAGCGAACAGCCAAGCCGTATTCCGACAATTGCGAGTTTCAGAGCTGGGACGTCGCGCAGGCAACCAATCTAGTACATGAGCGAGGTTTTGTAACCAAGTGTCATTGGCCACTGTGGGATTTCCCCTTCAAGGTCCGTTTGCCCGTGTTTTATGATTTCCTCCTTACAGATTCAAGCCGCGTGCAAAAACCAGGAGATTCAATAGAAGAACAGGTGGACGCGGGACTCAACTGGGGAGGAGATTTGCCCCCTCGGAGGATGGCCGGAAATGCGCGACACCTGAAATCTTTCTCGAAACCCCGTTGCGAAAACAAATCGATGCGAATGTGCTTATTGCGAAGAACTTCCAAGTCCTTCGCAGCAGATACCCCTCGCATACTGTAACCCCCCAGACTGCCTCCCTGCCCCCCCTGCTTGCCCCGCTCTCCCTCTTCGCGTCGCATTCCTTCTCCCCAGCTGTCCACTCGCGCTAGCGTGATATCGTCCCCCCCGATGAACAGCTTCAAGTCATTCCTACTCCAGCCCACACTGGTCTGGATGTCATAGCCTGGTAGTGTCTCAGTGCGTAGCATGATAGCCTGCGGTTACTCACACTGCCCACCAACACACTGAGACTCCACTGGCACAAATGCACCGATGCTAAACCATAGCTGTACGCCCAAGGGAGGAACGCAAGGCAGCGAGTCGCGCCGATAGAAATGGAGGACCTTCGCGATCCCGAACCTCGGGAGAGCCTCGAACCGGCAGCCCCGATGGGTAGTGAAAGAGAGCCGCGGGTACCGGCAAAAGCGGCCACCCAAAACTCCCCAAGCAAGAATCTCGAGCTTGATACCGAGTCGGACATCTGGGCCGCGTTAACGTCACTCCCTTCCGCCCATGGCTCTTCCGCCCACGGCCTTGAGTCGTCGATAAGGCTTGGCACGGGTGAAAACAGCGAGCTGAGCGAATCCCCGGCGGAAATTCCGAATTTTAGAATGAGTCATTCTGTTGCTCATTTTGGTACTCAACAACATGGATCGCTAACACTTCATCGCACCGACGACCATCGCACCGACGATTGGTCGGACCAGCTCCCGAGAGTGACAGAGAGTCAGAGGGTCAGGGAGACAGAGATTCTGAGTCTCAGGGAGTCAAAGAGTCTCCATCATGACACCGTGTCATATCCCGTGACAGTCGCAGGGGTTGAGACGATTCCCGCGCCGCAGGGGCTGCCAGTGGCAGGAACCAGCGGCTCGGCGGCGCTGATCGCGCAGCGCCTCGCGGAAGTGGAGGAGCAGATCGCGCGGCTGTGCGAGCGCAATGCCAGTGGCGCCGCGGTTTTCGCGGCTCCGGCGGTTGCGGCGGCGGTTGCGTCGGGAACGCCTCCACCAGAAACAAGGCGCCGCCGCCGCAACGCGGCGTGGATTATCGACGCGATTGGCGGCGACGAGCGCCAGACCGGGCTGCAACAGACAATCGGGGAGGCGCCAACTGGGGAGGCGATGACCGTTAGACGGGGCGCAAACTCGAGGCTTGAACCCTCTCATCTCGAGGCAGCCACCGCCGCCGCGGCGGGGATCGCGCCAGATGCCCTCGTCGCACCAGACGCAGCGACGGCGATTCCAACCGTGACTGCTTCTGCCGACGCCCCTCAGAGTCCTCTGGGCCCGCGATCGCCGCTATCGCCATTGGAAGAGGCACTGCGGGGCGCGCTCAGATTGGACGGGCGCCGAGGGATTACACTCACCGGCACTGCCGCTGCCAGCAGTCCCTTCGAGCCGCAAGCCACCCCTGCCGGCCCTCCCGACGCTGCCGGCCCAGCAGCGGTCTCGTTTCATTTCCTCACGGGCACCGCCGGCGGCGCTGCCGCTGCCGCCGCAACCGCCGCCATTCTTGCTGACGCCGATGCGGACAGCGCCCCGGGTAGCGAGATCTTTCGCGTGCGTGGCGACATTGACGGCAGTTGGCTTCCCGTTGGCAGTAGAGCGTACTTGGGGGAAAGCGGGGAGAATCATGCGCTCCGCGTGGATGGGGGGGCGAGAAGTGCGGTGGCCAGCAGCAGAGGGGAAGGCGGCGCGCACAAGAGAGACTTGGCGCAGCAGCAGCGGATTGCGCGCGCTGTGCATCATGGCAAGCGGAGGAGATTCCGCGGGGTGACGGGCGGGGAGGCTGGTCGCAGCAGCAGCTGGGACGAAGCAGCAGCAGCAGCAGCAGGAACAGTAGCAGCAGTAGCGACAGTAGCGACAGCAGGAGCTTACAGTTCGTCTCCTCCTGTGTCGGCTTGGAGTGAGGGCTCGTTGCTGATTGGAGGGGCGTATCTGCCACCTGTCAGCGACGGGTTGGCGGCTTCAGATGGGTGGCGAACTGAACGGCCGAGGGAGGGCGAGGAGTACGTGTGCGAGCTGCTGGACACGTGGCGACGAGAGAACGCGCTGAGAGCTGCCGCCCAGAATGCCGAGAACTCCGCCGTCTGCGGATCACAGGGCGGCGAAAGGGAAGTTGTAGGAACGGGAGGCGGAAGTATCATTACAACGCCGCCGGTCGAACTAGGTTCGCCAGCGGGTACCACCCGTGGGACTCGAACCAGAGTCCTGGCAAGCTGGGGCAGTTGCGGAACGAAACCGCTTCTGCGCCTGGACGTCAGCAGCAGCGGCGCAAGCGGCGTGAGCGGGGTATTCGTTCCCACGCCAGTCACGCCTCTCACGCTGGCGAGCCCGCAAGCCGCCGTCGCCGTCGTTACTACCGCCGCTGGAGTGGGCGCGGCAGATCGGGCCGCTGCGGCACGTCGTGCGGCGGACTTCGCGGATGGCGCATCCACCGTTGCCGTGGCGGGGGAGGCATGGAGGGAGCCCGCGGAACAGCTCGGCTCCGCGCATTGGGCACCTCTCAGCTCACCTGCAGGTGGGGAGAATGGATCTGAATTTGTTTCTGGAGCTTGTCCGTCGGATCGGCTGCTCGTCTCGCAATCCGTGACTGGGTTTCAACTCGAGCCGTCGGATCAACTTCTATTCGCAATGATGGATCAATCAACGGCTGACGCTGGTCTCACACGAAACTCAGCCCATCTCTTCGCCAGGGCTCAACCAGGAAACAGCTTGCTCTTACCATGCCTTACCGACGGTATCCAGCGCCTTGCTGTTGACCGCGTTGACCGCGCTAACCGCGCTGACCGTGCTGACCGTCCGAGAGTAGGCTCAGCTTCGCGGTCAACTTGTGTTTCGCCGGGCCTAGAAGCTAGTGCTAGTCTCTCAGGACAGAGCGCCGGCATCGTTCCGGCCAACTCTCCCGCCATCAGAGCGGCAAACGCGGAACAAACTACGACGGGCGACATGGCCGATTCGGATGCTGCGTCTCAGAGAGCGGCGGTGGGTTCGCGGCGGGTTAGCAGGGAAGCTACTACGAGGGAAGCTACTACTACTAGGGAAGCTACTACGAGGGAAGCTAAGTTCGCCGGTGGAGCGAGGAACCACAGAGAGCGAGTAATGGCAGAAGCTCTGGTGTTCCAGGGTTGTGAAGAGCAGGGTAGTGATTTGCAAGCTGCGGGGCTGAGAGCACAAGGCGCTACGACTAGGGCTCTCGCACCCGACGAACAGATTGCGTTGGAGCCTCGCGTGGTCTCTGATGCCCGAGCGCCGCGGCAGTTGCTATCCACGGAAGGGCGCACCCTAGGTGGGCGACACGAAGGGCGCACGGAAGGACGCGCCTTAGGAGGGCGACAGGAAGGGCGCACGGAAGGGCGCGCCCTAGGAGGGCCAGCTTGCGCGCTCCCCGCCGCGCATAGCGCTGCTGCGAGTCCTACAAGTACGAGTCTTGCCCATACGGCGTTGATCGCGGATCTCATAAACGAGCCATACTTGGCGCCTGCTATTGCTGGGAGTGTTTCTGGGCGACTTTCTGCGACTGCCCCTTCTGGGGGTGGCGCTACCCCGGAGCCGCTGATGCTCGGCGCGCTGCGTTGCTGTTTTTGCGGAGCGGTGCTGACGGCGCTGAACACGGCAGTGGTACGTGAGACAGCCTTGTGGGCATGGAGCGCAGGGCAGGCGGCAGGAGACGTCCACGTGGAGTGCTGCGACCGATGCCTGATGACTCCGATTCAGTACTGAATCAGCGTTACCAGAACTGCAGTGCTTTTAGAGCACGCTTCGTGTCGCATGTCATGATGCGAGTCGTGAGAACAGTCTCGCCTCACAATGGACGTCTGGTGGATGGCTCGCCTCCAAGGTTGGGCGATGCGGGTCCAGTTCTCTGAATCAAACAGAGCGTGCCTGGTGATCCCAGTTGGAGGCACGTTGAGGTGATGTTGTTCGTGCGCCCAGCACGGAGGGCAGCAGAACAGAGCAAGTGTAGTGGGTGGGGCGGGGGGTGGTCCATCTACTGTACAATTTCGAAGAAACATTGAGAAATCTGCGATGCGGGTTTTGTGAGGAGGAAAAGCCAGTGCGTCTCGGTTTTCGACATGCGCCTCGGATATTTACCTCCGCACGAAACATGTGTAAAGTGAACTATTTTCGTAAGGGTATGATTTGTGCCTAGCTGGCCAAATGAAACGTGACGCCAGTTCCACGAACTTGTTGGTTTTCCGTGAACAGTTGGCGATGAGATGTTACACCTTAATCGTTTCGGTGACAGCAAATCTGAATAACATCTGTCTGACCTACCTACACTTATCACTAAACATATCTAGTGAGCTCGACTGCGTATCTCCCTTTCTTGGTGGTTGTAACCTCTCCAATCTGCAGTTCAAAGCATGCATGGCAAGGAAACGCAATTGGTGCACATCTGAGCAAAGACCAAGGCTGAAGAACGTCTCGTCGTCTACTAGACTCTCTCAACAATCTTTCACATCACCACTCTTCAGCACCACACCGGACTTACGGTAGCCATATCCCACTTTCCTCTCCCCCCCTCTCCCCCCCACCTCAACGCAAGTATGGCCTCCCCCTCCTCACCTTGAATCTTCCCTTCCCTTGCATCGAAACCACATAGCCACTCTTCACCTTTGAGACGTCTCACAACTAGACCCCCAACCCCCCTTCCCCTCCTCACCTTGCACCGTCCCTTCCCTCGCACCGACACCACATCGCCACTCTTTAGCGCCACACCGGACTTGGCTGCCTCCCTCCAATTCACCCGCACATCCCCCTTCCTGAGAGAAAAGGTTTTGGGTTGGGAGGGTGGGGAACGGGGAGACAAAGCCGATGTCAATTGGATGAGGCTGATGAAATGTGGTTGGTGAGATGGGAGGGAGCACTGACAACAGGAATGGGGGAATGAAGCCAAAGCCCAACTGATGCTATCAGGCTACACTGACGTGATAAGATCAGAGTACTTGGAGCGAGTTGGTTTTTTAGAATTCTCAAAAACCAACTTACAGCCAAAGCCCGACTGGTGCTTTCAGGCTGGACTCGCGCGATAAGATCGGGGAACTTGAAGTGGGAGATGCGGAAGGCAGCAAGTCAAAGCCCGACTGATGCTTTAAGGTCAGACAAAACCTGGCTCTATTACACCAGACTCACGCAATAAGGTCGGTGAACTTGGAGCGGGAGAGGCGGAAGGCAGCACTGGCAACGGCATCAAGGCGCAAGGAGGCCTCGACCGTGCGGAGAGTCTCGATCCTGTGGCACATAATGGTGGGGTATGGTGAGAGAGAATGGTGGGGGATGGTGAGAGATAATGGTGGGGTATGGTGAGAGATAATGGTGGGGGATGGAGCTGTGTTGACAAAAACGCATTTGCGAGTTTGCGTTTTGAGTTTAAGCGCAATCGTTTTAACGCAAAAACTAAAAAACGCATCAAAACGCTCGAACGCACCGCAAAATTTTAACGGGCTGACCAAAGCGCAAATCGCAAAAAAAAAAAAAACGCGCAAAGTCAGAAATCGAGACGCATTTCGCCGCGCATCGCGAATCGACAACACATTTCGCGCGTTGCACGTTCGCGAAAATGTTCACAGCGACACGCAAACTTGTCAGTCTTTCCCTCCCTTTTCCCAACGTGTTTGAAATCCCAGCCCATCCCCCCTTGCTAGATCCAGATCTACATGTAGAGGAGAACTTGGCTCACCTTCCATGCACTGACACGATCTAGTCCTACCCTTAAGCTCTTAATTCCAACAGCTAACTTATCCGATTTCCAGCCTCTAGCATGGCATCCTCCTCGTGGCCAGTAGATACTCCTCAAACGGCTAAGGGCAGGGGTTCCACCGGTGTCACCACATTCGTCGAACAGCCTGACCACGCGAAAGCACGTGTGGCAACGGATGGTAGGCTGACAGAGACGCGCAAATGTCGCTACTGTCCCGCGACATTCGTTGGTGGCACAACGCGCGCCGCACAGCATCTGACAGAGTGGAACGGGATGAAGCGCAATGGCATCCACCTCTGCCCGGCCGTTCCCAAGAAAGAGCGTGACGAGGTCAAGGCGCATCAGGAGCGAAACAACGAGGCGAAGGGCAGCAGGCGCCGTGCAGAGTCCTTGGCGCTGCAAGCTGTCGGCGGCGGCGGGACGAGAGGCCGCATTGCCGTAATTTTCGGTGATGAACCCACGTGCGATCGGAAAGCTTCGGATGAGGCGATATGCCTCATGTTCGCGGCTCTTCGTCTGCCGGAACACATCGCGGACAACCCCATCTTCACCAACGCCATCACCTGCATTGGTCATGCTGGCGCTTCCTACGCTGCCCCCAAGCGGCGGTACATAGAAGGTGCGGGGATGCAGAAGTGCCGCACGCGTGTGGAGACAACGCTTGGCTCCATCGCCGCCATCTGGGATAGGGATGGCGTAACCCTAGCCAGCGACATGATGACTGACGTGAACGGGAGGCCGCAGGCAAACATACTCCTCATCAACGACAGTGGGGCAGTGTTTGTGGAGTCGATCGATACGAACATGGAGTTCAAAACGGGCGGATACATCGCTAGCATCCTCCGCCCGATCGTGCAGCGCGTGGGCCCGGAAAACATCGTAGCTTTCTGCACTGACGGCGGCAGCAATTACGGCGCGGCGTGCAGGGAGGTGATGGCGGGATTTCCCCACATTGAGAAGGTCCCGTGCGCCACGCATGTTTTGGACCTCCTCATGGAGGACATTGGGAAGATGGCGTGGCCGCAAGCAGTGGTGGAGAAGGCGGATTACATCATCGCCTTCGTCCGCAAGCATCAGTTCACGCGCAACTTCATGCGTAGCTGCAAGGCCGATGGAGAAAAGACGAAACAAGTCTTGCGGCCGGCCGGTACTCGCTTCGGGACCGCCTACATTGCGGTGGGGCGCTTCAGTGAGGTGCGGCGGGCCTTGACGCAACTCGTCCTGAGCAAGGAGTGGAAGGATTTTGCTGCTGCAGGGGCGAGGAGGGCAGCGGCGGAGGCGTTTAGCAAGGCTATCATGGATGGTGAGTGGTGGAACGCAGCTGCAGCTTTCACCCACCTCATGCAGCTGCCATTTATGGTGATGCGGGCCACGAATTCGGCGGCGAAGGGAATGATGGGGAAGATTTACGACCTCATGTTGCAGCTTATCGTGGACATGGAAGACATGCTCGAGAAGCGTGGGGAGGAGTCCTGAAGGAGGACGAGGCGGAAGAGATCCGGGGTTGGTGAAGAAGAGGTGGGATGAAGACTTGGCAAGCCCCGTGCACCTGGTTGGCCAGATTCTCAATCCAGCCAACCAAACGGAGGGAATCTTCTGCAAGGATAAGGAGTGCACCCCTGTTTTGAAGAAGTTCCTCTCCACCCACTTCAACCGCCGCATGGTCACCGTCCCGAATGGGAGGACGGTGAAGGAATCGGTGGTGCTTCAGGACGACCTCACCGACTTCTTCATCATGCGTGGCAGCTTTGGCCTTGCCGAGGCAATCTCTAACCGCGAGTTGGTGAAGGCGGGAGAGATGGACATGGTGCGTTGGTGGACTTGGCACAGCACTCACCATTCCGCCCTCACCGCCCTCGCTTGCCGTGTCCTCTCGCAGGCCGTCTCTGCAGCCGCATGCGAGCACAACTGGGCGGTGTGGGACTATGTACACACCGCCAAGCGCAACTGCTTGGGGTCGGAGAAGTGCGGGGTTTTGGTGTACGTCGTCCACAAGTGGCACGTGGTCCACAAGTGGCACGTGGTCCACAAGCGGCACGTGGTCCACAAGCGGCACGTGGTCCACAAGTGGCACGTGGTCCACAAGTGGTGCAAGAAGGAAGAGGGGCTTGGGGCTGTTGCTGTTGCTGGGAACATCCCCGAGCCCCCCATGCCGGAGGGCTACAATGTGCTTGAGGAGGAGGCGGAGGAGGGGGGAGATGATGTGCTTGAGGATGAGAACGAGTAGGATAGAGTAGAAGGTCGGATGGAAGAGGCATAGATGATGGAGAGAAGTTAGGTAGGCAGGAGGAGATGTGGTTGTGGATGTGTGTCCTTAACGTGATGTTAATGTGATGTTAATGTGATGTTAACGTGATGTCAATGTGATGTTAATGTGATGTTAATGTGATGTTAACGTGATGTTAATGTGATGTTAATGTGATGTTAATGTGATGTTAATGTGATGTTAACGTGATGTCAATGTGAAGAGAGAATTCTGTTGTCCCCTCCTCACCCTTCTCCTCCCCCTTCCCCCCCCCGTTCCCCTGCCCGGGCAAAAAATTCTGCCTGCCCGGGCAGGCGTTTTCCGAGCATATTTGAAGCCGAAACGCAAAAACGCGGAAACCGTTTATGCCAACATAGGGATGGAGAGAGATAATGGAGGGGAATGGTGAGAGAGAATGGCACGGGATGGTGGGAGAGAATGGTGGGCGATGCAAGGCACTAGTTGAGTGCAGGGGGTGAGGGGCACCTAGGAGGAATGGAGGGGGTGAGGGGCACCTACATAGGAGGAGGGAAGCTACCTTGGAAAAAGTAGCCCTACCTAAAAGGAAGGTGGAAAAAAACAGTAACCAATTTTTACGTCCTTTTTCGGACGTTTTCTACGGTCAATTTTTTCAGAACGAACGAAAGAAAAACAAGTGGTGTGCTTTTGCTCGAGGGATTTGAGCAGCAAAGAACAAAAGATATAAGTCCGGAAACACCTACAACAGCATTACCATTATTATTACCCATCGACCAAGCTAGACATTGGACTTGCAGCAAGGGAAACTTACATGTCGGATTCCAAATGCTCTTCCTCATCACTCTCAGTGAGATTTGGTCACCGCTGTGACTAAAATCCCATGGGTGGGTTGGAGTTGGACACCTCGCATTCAAAATCTCGTACAAATGTACATGCTACCCAACTTACAAACTTGTACGAAAAAACTGCCAGAAAAAACAGTTTTTTTCGTTTATTTATTTATTTTTTCCACCAAACCGCCAACAACAGCATGAAGCGTTTCTCACCATTTCAAATGGGTGTTTCTCTTTTACGGCGTTTTAAACGCTCATTGTTGGGAAAAAAACGGCGATTTTTTTTAACCCTGCCTGGGAGGAGAGACCTCGAGGTCGGAGCGGGAATGGGTTGCATGGAAACTGCGACACCGTGCACCAGGCAGTGAGGGATGCCAGGCACCAGTTGGGAAAGATGGGAAAGATGGGTTGAGAGCGGTACTAAATAGGAGTGGGCTTACCTGGAAGGGGAGAGCCTGAGGTCGGACAGGGGAATGGGCTGCACAGAGACTGCCACGCAGTGCACAGCTGTGAGGCTGCGAGGGACAACAGAGGCTAGCTTATGGGGAGGGCAACTGCCTACTGGGCTTACCTGGGAGGAGAGACCTTGAGGTCGGACAGGGGAATGGGCTGCACAGAGACTGCCACGCGGTGCACAGCTGTGAGCGACGAGAGGAGGAAGTCTTGCAGGTCTGGACTGATGATCACCTGCGCTCCCTCACCTTCCTGTGGTAGTGTGGATGTTAGGGTGAATGTGGGTGTCAGGGTGTGAGGGGGTGTGTGTGTGGGTGTGAGGGTGTGTGTGTGTGGGTGTGAGGGTGTGTGTGTGTGGGAGTGAGGGGGTGTGTGTGGGTGTGAGGGTGTGTGTGTGTGGATGTGAGGGTGTGTGTGTGTGGGTGTGAGGGTGTGTGTGTGTGGGAGTGAGGGTGTGTGTGTGTGGGTGTGAGGGTGTGTGTGTGTGGGAGTGAGGGTGTGTGTGTGTGGGTGTGAGGTGGGATGGGAGAGATGGGAGCAATGCGAGGGATGAGAGGAGGAAGTCTGGAAGGTCGGGATGGGACTGATGACGGCCTGCGCTGCCTCGCCCTCCTGTGGGTGCAAGGTGGGGTGGGGGGAGTGGGAAGGATGCGAGGGATGAGAGGACGAAATCTTGAAGGTCTGGAATGATCTGCGCTTTCTCGACTTCCTGTGTCCAGCACGTGGTGTGCTGTGGTGTGGTGCGTTGTGGCGTGGTGTGACGCAAGACGATGTGCAAACGAAGACACTGTATTACAACCATCCGCCCTTACACCCATCTGCCCACATTGAACTGAAAAGCGTCTGCTCACCAGTAGGATGACGTCACCAACTTTGTCTCTTGTGATCCCTGTCCCCAGCACTGCTCCCAAGAAGTCACCATGTGAGACCTGTGAGTGCTTGAATGGGCCTGACACTCTGTATGTGGGGGAAAGACGAAGAGAAGAAAGCCAGAGGAAGAATGACAAAGGATGAGAGGGAAAGCGGGTTCAGGCAAGCAAGGTATATCCGTGTCCCAAGCAAGGTATATCCGTGTCCCAAGCAAGGTATATCCGTGTCCCAAGCAAGGTATATCCGTGTCCCAAGCAAGGTATATCCGTGTCCCAAGCAAGGTATATCCGTGTCCCAAGCAAGGTATATCCGTGTCCCAAGCAAGGTATATCCGTGTCCCAGGCAAGGTATATCCGTGTCCCAAGCAAGGTATATCCGTGTCCCAGGCAAGGTATATCCGTGTCCCAAGCAAGGTATATCCGTGTCCCAAGCAAGGTATATCCGTGTCCCAAGCAAGGTATATCCGTGTCCCAGGCAAGGTATATCCGTGTCCCAAGCAAGGTATATCCGTGTCCCAAGCAAGGTATATCCGTGTCCCAAGCAAGGTATATCCGTGTCCCAAGCAAGGTATATCCGTGTCCCAAGCAAGGTATATCCGTGTCCCAAGCAAGGTATATCCGTGTCCCAGGCAAGGTATATCCGTGTCCCAAGCAAGGTATATCCGTGTCCCAGGCAAGGTATATCCGTGTCCCAAGCAAGGTATATCCGTGTCCCAAGCAAGGTATATCCGTGTCCCAAGCAAGGTATATCCGTGTCCCAGGCAAGGTATATCCGTGTCCCAAGCAAGGTATATCCGTGTCCCAAGCAAGGTATATCCGTGTCCCAAGCAAGGTATATCCGTGTCCCAAGCAAGGTATATCCGTGTCCCAAGCAAGGTATATCCGTGTCCCAAGCAAGGTATATCCGTGTCCCAAGCAAGGTATATCCGTGTCCCAAGCAAGGTATATCCGTGTCCCAAGCAAGGTATATCCGTGTCCCAAGCAAGGTATATCCGTGTCCCAAGCAAGGTATATCCGTGTCCCAAGCAAGGTATATCCGTGTCCCAAGCAAGGTATATCCGTGTCCCAAGCAAGGTATATCCGTGTCCCAAGCAAGGTATATCCGTGTCCCAAGCAAGGTATATCCGTGTCCCAAGCAAGGTATATCCGTGTCCCAAGCAAGGTATATCCGTGTCCCAAGCAAGGTATATCCGTGTCCCAAGCAAGGTATATCCGTGTCCCAAGCAAGGTATATCCGTGTCCCAAGCAAGGTATATCCGTGTCCCAAGCAAGGTATATCCGTGTCCCAAGCAAGGTATATCCGTGTCCCAAGCAAGGTATATCCGTGTCCCAAGCAAGGTATATCCGTGTCCCAAGCAAGGTATATCCGTGTCCCAAGCAAGGTATATCCGTGTCCCAAGCAAGGTATATCCGTGTCCCAAGCAAGGTATATCCGTGTCCCAAGCAAGGTATATCCGTGTCCCAAGCAAGGTATATCCGTGTCCCAAGCAAGGTATATCCGTGTCCCAAGCAAGGTATATCCGTGTCCCAAGCAAGGTATATCCGTGTCCCAAGCAAGGTATATCCGTGTCCCAAGCAAGGTATATCCGTGTCCCAAGCAAGGTATATCCGTGTCCCAAGCAAGGTATATCCGTGTCCCAAGCAAGGTATATCCGTGTCCCAAGCAAGGTATATCCGTGTCCCAAGCAAGGTATATCCGTGTCCCAAGCAAGGTATATCCGTGTCCCAAGCAAGGTATATCCGTGTCCAAGCAAGGTATATCCGTGTCCCAAGCAAGGTATATCCGTGTCCCAAGCAAGGTATATCCGTGTCCCAAGCAAGGTATATCCGTGTCCCAAGCAAGGTATATCCGTGTCCCAAGCAAGGTATATCCGTGTCCCAAGCAAGGTATATCCGTGTCCCAAGCAAGGTATATCCGTGTCCCAAGCAAGGTATATCCGTGTCCCAAGCAAGGTATATCCGTGTCCCAAGCAAGGTATATCCGTGTCCCAAGCAAGGTATATCCGTGTCCCAAGCAAGGTATATCCGTGTCCCAGGCAAGAACTGCTCTGAGGGAAGTCGCTGTGAGGCGCGGATGACTGCCCCACACACCTAAAGGCAAGCCACCACCCTCTTTCATGTCACCACACTCTCTCCCCGCCCTCTCACACTCCCCAAACACCTAAAGAGCAAGCCACCACCCTCTTGCATGCTACCACACTCTCTCCCCGCCCTCTCACACTCCCCAAACACCTAAAGAGCAAGCCACCACCCTCTTGCATGCTACCACACTCTCTCCTCGCCCTCTCACACTCCCCAAACACCTAAAGAGCAAGCCACCACCCCCTGGCATGCTACCACACTCTCTCCCCGCCCTCTCACACTCCCCACACACCTAAAGAGCAAGCCACCACCATCACCTAACTGCAGCAACGGCGCCTGGGTATCCTGCTGCCAGCGCTAGAGCATCGTCCGTCGCATCACCACTACCATCCAGATTCACTCCCTCTGCTGTCATGAGCTCTGTGGGCCCCACTGACACTCGGCACCGCTCTGCCTGTGTTGTAGGGAGAGAGGAGTGGAGAGGAGAGGGAAGAGAAGAGGGGCAATGCTCGCTTGTGCAACGTCCGTGGGTGGCACTGGCACCACCATCACCAGCACTCGCTCCCTCTGCTGTCATGAGCTCTGTGGGCCCCACAGGGACTCGGTGCCGCTCTGCCTGAGTTGTAGGGCGAGAGGCGAGAGGCGAGAGGAAAGAGAGAAGAGAGGAGAGAGGGGCGAGGGTTGCTTGTGGGTGGTTGCTTGAGCGTTTCCCGTCCAGCACATCAGCACCAGCATTCGCACCCACAATCACTCCCTCACCTGCCATGAGCTCTGTGGGCCCCACTGGGACTCGGTGCCGCCCTGCCTGTGATGCCGGGAGAGAGGAGAGGAGAGGAGAGAGGGAGAGAGGGAGAGTGGGAGAGAGGGAGAGGGAGAGAGGCGGGCAAGGGGTGCTAGACCGCTGCCCCCCCGTTGCATTGCCACTAGCTTCAAGATTCGCTCCCTCTGCTGCCATGGGCTCTGTGGCCCCACTGGGACTTGGCGCCGCTGGTGATTTTTTAGTCGACTCAAAGATTCGCTCCCTCAGCTGCCATGGGCTCTGTGGGCCCCACTGGGACCCGGCGCCGCTGTGCCTGTGCTGGTACGCCAGGCACGAGAGAAGGGAGGGGCCTGGCGTACCAGCCAGCACGGGCACGGGGGAGCGATGGGGGTGAAGAAAGGGGCCGAGGGAAGGCGCAGAGGGAGAGAGGCGAGATGGTGGGGGACGAGAGACCGGAAGAGAAAGAGAGTTGGAAGGGGAGGCACAGGGAAGAATGGTGGCAAAAGCGACGGGGGGGATGAGAGACGGGGGGCTGAGGGACGGGGGGCTGAGGGACGGGGGGATGAGGGAGGGGGGGCTGAGGGAGGGGGGGCTGAGGGAGGGGGTGCTGAGGGAGGAGGGGCTGAGGGAGGGGGGGCTGAGGGAGGGGGGCTGAGGGAGGGGGGGCTGAGGGAGGGGGGGCTGAGGGAGGGGGGGATGAGGGAGGGCGGGCTGAGGGAGGGGGGCCTGAGGGAGGGATGAGGGAGGAGATCAGCAGTACTACCCGCATCACTAGATGCATGGGCAACTGGAACGGTACATGGGCAACTGGTACGGTACATGGGCAACTGGTACGGTACATGGGCAACAGGTACGGTACATGGGCAACTGGTACGGTACATGGGCAACAGGTACGGTACATGGGCAACAGGTATGGTACATGGGCAACTGGTACGGTACATGGACAACAGGTACGGTACATGGGCAACAGGTATGGTACATGGGCAACTGGTACGGTACATGGGCAACTGGTACGGTACATGGGCAACAGGTACGGTACATGGGCAACAGGTACGGTACATGGGCAACAGGAACGGTACATGGGCAACAGGTACGGTACATGGGCAACTGGTACGGTACATGGGCAACAGGTACGGTACATGGGCAACAGGTACGGTACATGGGCAACAGGTACGGTACACGGGCAACAGGTACGGTACATGGGCAACAGGTACGGTACATGGGCAACAGATACGGTACATGGGCAACAGGTACGGTACATGGGCAACAGGTACGGTACATGGGCAACTGGTACGGTACATGGGCGACCATACCTGGAGGTAACCTCCCGAGAGGACGGCAGAGACGTCAGCCATGTTGGAGAGAATGGGCATAATGGCGGCCTGAGAGGCCGGTGGTATTACTACCATACCAAGGAATTATTCCGATACGAATTAGCAATAACATAATCATCAAATACACGAGTGACACACCTGGAATACACCTCAAATACACGAGTGACACACCTGGAATACACCTCAAATACACGAGTGACACACCTGGAATACACCTCAAATACACGAGTGACACACCTGGAATACACCTCAAATACACGAGTGACACACCTGGAATACACCTCAAATACACGAGTGACACACCTGGAAGTAGCCGCCGGAGAGGGCTGCGGAGACGTCAGCCATGTTGGAGAGGATGGGCATGATGGCGGCTTGAGAAGCGGGCGAGAGGAAGGAGGAGTGGAGCACTGAGAAGGATGTGAGGGAGCGATCGGCCTGGCGTGGGGGAGAATAGGGAGGGGGGAGAAGAGACAGATGGGAATTATGGCAGCTTGAGAGGCCGGGGAAAGGAAGGAGGAGGATGTGAGGGATCGGCCTGCCTGGGGATGGAAAGAAGAGGGGCGAGGGGAGAGGGGTTAGGGGAGAGGGGAAGGTGGGAAGGACGACACCAGCCATCCAGGAGAGGAAGGAGGAGTGGAGCACTGAGAAGGAGTGGAGCACTGAGAGGGATCGGTCTGCCTGGCGTGGGGGAGAGAGAGAGGGGGGGGAAGGGGAGGGAAGAGGGGGAAAGGGGGAGGGAAGAGGGGGAAGGGGAGGGAAGAGGGGGAAGAGGTGAAATGCAGGCGCCGCAAGGGTATGATGGTGGCTGGAGAGGCCGGAGAGGCCGGAGAGGCCGGAGATGGTGGAGAGGCCGGAGAGGCCGGAGCGAGGAAGGAGGAGTGGAGCACCGAGAAGGATGTGAGGGAGCGGTTGGCCAGCCGTGGGAAAGTATAGGGAGGGGGAAGAAGGCGGCGCATGGTGGCGTCTTGGGAGGGCCGGGGGGAGGAAGAGGTGAGGCGCAGAGTGTGGGAGCAGTGAGCCTCGGTGGGAAGAGCGATGCTGCCTCGGGGGAGAAAGAGCACCCTCCCTCAGCCTACCCCCCCCCCAACCTCCCCATCCCCCCCATCCCTGGCCTACCAGCTCCAGCACTCGCCGCGCGGTTTCCTGCTCCTCCGCACTCACCCCCTCATCCTCCCCTTCCCTGGGCTCCCCTCCGTTTCCGCTCTCTCTCCCCCCCCTTCCCCCTGTGCGAACCACCTCCCCCAGAAACCCCTCCCCCCCCAGCTTACCAGTTCCAGCACTCGGCGCGCTGTTTCCTGCTCCTCCGCATCCACCCCCGCCAGCAGCGGGTTCCGCCCGTCCCCCTTCCCCCGCGCGCCGATCCCCGCCTCGCGCTTCCCCGCGCGCGCGCGCACTGCGGATCTTGAGGGGGACGCCCCCGCGGCTCCTGCTGGTAGGCGCGGAAGGGGGGTTGAATCGATAGGGGCGGACGCGGATCAAGGAGAGCGGGCGGGAAAAGTGCGGAACTTGAGGGGGGAGAACCCACAACCTCCGCTGGTAGGCGCAGGGGATCTGGTAGGCGCAGCGGACGGGGAAGCGCAAGGGGGACGGAGGAGCGGAAGGGGGACAGTGGAGCGCAAGCGGGACGGGGGAGCGCAAGCGGGACGGATAGCAAACGCCTATCCAAAGGCGATCCGAAGCCGATTGACCCTGAAGTTGGGTCGATGTGGCCCACTGGAACCGTCTCTTATAGCTACCAGTCACCGCCTATTAAACCCTAACGTCGTGCCGCTTACCTAACGACGGAGCGCTTGACAAGTGCTGTTGCCTTGGACCACGACGGACGGCTTTGACTGAGCCGAGAGCCGTCTGCCACGCGCCACCGCGCCGCGATAGTTGACGAGTTAAGAGTAGGCTACTGAACGCGGCTAGTCCCGAGCTGAGAGCCATCTAAGAGCCACCAGTAACGACGCCACTCGAGGCGAGGTTATGCCTAGTAGAGCAACGCCACGCAAGCTTCACTCTTAGTCGCAGCTCAAGTCCTCATGTACTGTAAAGCGAGGTGACTTTTGAGTCGACTCAAAAGTCACCTTGAGTCGACTCAAAAGTCACGTCGCAGCGCAAGTCCTCATGTACTGTACAACCTGCGTGCGAAATGTTCCAAAGTTGGTGCTCAAGTTCTCACGACCATGGCGGATGGAAGAAAGGGAAGGAGGATGGAGGCGGGTCGAGTCCACAGAGAGACTTCCACTCCGATTAACTGTTTCTACAGATATGGCCGGAAACGCCTATCCTAACAGAATCCGCGGCGCGAAGAATTGCGCCTACCCCTTGGCAACAATGTCGTGTCGCTGCGACTTCCAGTCGTGAGTTCCAGTCGTGAGTTCCAGTCGTGAGTTCCAGTCGTGAGTTCCAGTCGTGAGTTCCAGTCGTGAGTTCCAGTCGTGAGTTCCAGTCGTGAGTTCCAGTCGTGAGTTCCAGTCGTGAGTTCCAGTCGTGAGTTCCAGTCGTGAGTTCCAGTCGTGAGTTTCCAGTCGTGAGTTCCAGTCGTGAGTTCCAGTCGTGAGTTCCAGTCGTGAGTTCCAGTCGTGAGTTCCAGTCGTGAGTTCCAGTCGTGAGTTCCAGTCGTGAGTTCCAGTCGTGAGTTCCAGTCGTGAGTTCCAGTCGTGAGTTCCAGTCGTGAGTTCCAGTCGTGAGTTCCAGTCGTGAGTTCCAGTCGTGAGTTCCAGTCGTGAGTTCCAGTCGTGAGTTTCCAGTCGTGAGTTCCAGTCGTGAGTTCCAGTCGTGAGTTTCCAGTCGTGAGTTCCAGTCGGAGGTCGTGAGTTCCAGTCGTGAGTTCCAGTCGTGAGTTCCAGTCGTGAGTTCCAGTCGTGAGTTCCAGTCGTGAGTTCCAGTCGTGAGTTCCAGTCGTGAGTTCCAGTCGTGAGTTCCAGTCGTGAGTTCCAGTCGTGAGTTCCAGTCGTGAGTTCCAGTCGTGAGTTCCAGTCGTGAGTTCCAGTCGTGAGTTCCAGTCGTGAGTTTCCAGTCGTGAGTTCCAGTCGTGAGTTCCAGTCGTGAGTTCCAGTCGTGAGTTCCAGTCGTGAGTTCCAGTCGTGAGTTCCAGTCGTGAGTTCCAGTCGTGAGTTCCAGTCGTGAGTTCCAGTCGTGAGTTCCAGTCGTGAGTTCCAGTCGTGAGTTCCAGTCGTGAGTTCCAGTCGTGAGTTCCAGTCGTGAGTTCCAGTCGTGAGTTTCCAGTCGTGAGTTCCAGTCGTGAGTTCCAGTCGTGAGTTCCAGTCGTGAGTTCCAGTCGTGAGTTCCAGTCGTGAGTTCCAGTCGTGAGTTCCAGTCGTGAGTTCCAGTCGTGAGTTCCAGTCGTGAGTTCCAGTCGTGAGTTCCAGTCGTGAGTTCCAGTCGTGAGTTCCAGTCGTGAGTTCCAGTCGTGAGTGCGTTCGAGAGGTAACGGAACATCTCTATATGGTTTCTGCACTAGGCGTCCTTCGGTAGACGCGTGCGGGAATCGCAGACACAACTACCAGAACTTAAGCCATAGACCGCCCAGAGTCAAGTAGGGCAGGCTTTCTAGAAGCAGCTGAGGGTAGGCATGGATAGGCGTGGATAGGCGTGGATAGGCATGGATAGGCATGGATAGGCATGGATAGGCATGGATAGGCATGGATAGGCATGGGTAGGCATGGATAGACATGCATAGGCATGGGTAGGCATGGATAGGCATGGATGTCAAACATATGTATAACATATATTTGTATAGACTCTATAGGGTCACCTCGTAGAGGGTACAACACTCTTAGGTATATACCCTTGTTGTCTCTCTCTATTCAACACTTGTTAAATTTTAGTTTCTGACATGGTATCATCCGTAGGTTCGACCCCTCCCACCTACCCCTTCCGCCCCGTCACGCGTTCACCTAGGCCCCGTCGCGTCGCGCCCCTCCTGGGCCCCTGCCGCGCCTCCTAGCCCCTGTCGCGCCCCCCCCTGGGCCCCGTTAGCGCCTCCTAGCCGGCCGCGCCCCTCCTGCCCCCCCCCCCCACCCCCCGTGCCTCCTAGCACCCATCGCGCCTCCCTGGCCCCGTTGCGCCTCCCTGGCCCCAGCCGCGCCTCCCTGGCCCCAGCCGCGCCTGCCTGGCCCCAGCCGCGCCTGCCTGGCCCCGTCGCGCCTGCCTGGCCCCGCCGCACTCCCTGGCCCTGTCGCGCCCCCCTGGCCCCAGCCGCGCCTGCCTGGCCCCGTTGCGCCTCCCTGGCCCCAGTCGCGCCTCCCTGGCCCCAGCCGCGCCTGCCTGGCCCCGTCGCGCCAGCCTGGCCCCGCCGCGCTCCCTGGCCCCGTCGCGCCCCCCCTGGCCCCAGCCGCGCTTGCCTGGCCCCGTTGCGCCTCCCTGGCCCCAGCCGCGCCTGCCTGGCCCCGTCGCACCTGCCTGGCCCCGCCGCGCCTGCCTGGCCCCGCCGCGCCTGCCTGGCCCCGCCGCCTCTGCCTGGCCCCGCCGCGCCTGCCTGGCCCTGCCACGCCTCCTGGCCCCACCGCGCCTGCCTCGCCCTGCTGCGCCTCCTGGCCCCGTCGCGCACCTGCCTGGCCCCGCGCCTCCTGGACCCGTCGCCCCTGCCTGGCCCCGTCGCGCCTGCCTGGCCCCGCCCCGCCTGTCTGGCCCCGCCAGCACCTGCCTGGCCCCACCGCACCTGCCGTGCCCCCCTCGGGCTCCGTCTCCTCGGCTCGCCCGTGCTGCGGCGCTTCGTGGCCGCCGTGCTGGCAGTGGGCTGTCGCTGTGCTCCTGTGGAGCGGTGCCGCTGACCCTGCACGATGGCGGACTTCGTGTTCCGACTGGACGCCGAGGGCCATGCGGTTGAATTCGCCGCCTGGCTCTCCGATCTCCGCCGCCAGCTTACAGGTCAGCGCCAGGATGGCCACTCTTTGGTCGTACATGTTGACGGCTTGCTCCCCCGCCCCCCCGCACCGGCTCCCCTCCCTGCTGATCCCTCCCCTGCTGACCGTGAGACCTTCTCTACTGGTGCGCTTGCCTGTGCGGTCTGGGACTCCCGAGATGCAGTCGCTCAGGTTGCCATTAGCCACGCCCTCCCTGTCTCTGAGCGCTCGCGTTTTGCTGCTATTGAGACGGCCAAAGCTTATTTAGACGCTGTTATTGCTCGCTATTCCACTCACCTGCGTGCCCTAGAGACCCGCTATCGCACTGCTAGCACTGCTGCCCAGCTCACTGCGCTCCCCCCCCCTTTCTGCATGACGCTCTATTTTATCGCTATTGGCCTGCCAGACCGCCTCGCTAGTGCTCGCGATCACTTCCTTAGCCTGCACCCGGCTGACCTCACTCTCACCGCCTTTGTCGACACCCTCACCGAGATCGAGACTCGCCAGCGCACTATCGCTCAGTCGAGCGGTGCGCCGGCAGTCTCTATCTTTAACGGCTGTGCCCCCTCCCAGTGCACGTTCACTGACGTTTCGGCTGCGGTTGCCACGGCCACCCCCCTCACTGAGACGGCTGCTGTGGTCCACCCGCAGCAGCGCTCGCGCCGCAGTGGCCGTGGTCGCCAGAGTGGTCGGGGTGGTGGCGCCGGTAGTGGTGTTGGTGGTCGTGAGAGTAGTCCGTCTGGGGGGACTAGCCTTGGTGGTCAGGAGCAGCAGCCCCAGCCGCAGCAGGAGCAGCCCGCACCGCAACCGCCGTCTCAGCAGCAGCCGCAGTCCCCGTCGCAGCTCCCGCAGCAGTGGGCTCGTCTCCCGTCTGGTTGGCCCGGCACCTCAGGAGGTGGTGGCAGTGGTGGCGGCCCGCGCAGCTTGGCGTCTACCAGCGGCTCCGGTGCTGTGACCTGTCAGTACCAGCTTCAGACCGGGCCCCTTCGCGGCACTCTGTGCCGCCGCCCGCACCCGACTGCCCGCTGTTACCGCCGCCTCGACGATATCTTTCGTCGTCGCTTTGGCCCGGCCCCGGACCTCCCTGACTGGCACCGCCTGCTCCGCCAGGGCGTGCCGATCTTTGAGTTAGACATGGATCAGATAGGTGCTGCTTTGCATGCTTTGTATTCTGACGCTTCTAGTGTTGCTGGATCTTATTACCCTGTGTTCTCTAGTTTAGGTGTTGCACCGCTGTGTAGCCTAGCCTCCCCTGCTGCGTCAGGCGTAGGACTGCCTAGATTGTCTAGCCTCGTCTCTGCACCGGCTCCGTTCCCTGTCCCCGCCACTGCAGCGCTGTCCTTCACTCTCGACTCCGGTGCTTCTGCCTGCTTCTTCCGCGACCGTTCTGCGCTCACGCCGCTTGCTACGCCAGCTGTCGTCTCTCTCGCTGACCCCTCTGCGGGTCCTGTCGTCGCTCGCAGTTCTACGTCCCTTCCCTGTCCAGCAGTTCCCTCGGGCTCCCTTACAGGCCTCCACGTTCCCTCATTCTCGAGGAACCTGGTTGGTGTCGGCTGTCTTCAGGACCTCGGTGTCACCACCACGTTCCCCAGGCACGAGCGATTCGCTGTCTGTTCTGAGGCTGTCTCAGGTTCCCCCCTTGCGACGTTCCCCCAGGACCCAGTGTCCGGCTGTTTACCCTAGACACTGCTTCCCCTCCGGTTGGTACGTCCTCCCAGGTTGCTGCAGCTTGCTCGTGTCGTTCCCTCACTCACACGTCCCTCCTCTGGCACCACCGCTTAGGTCACCCTGCCCTCCCTCGTCTGCGTCACATGTCCCAGCACAGTCTTGTCTTAGGTCTCCCTGCGTCGCTCCCCGCCCTTCCTCCCTCGACTGCGCCACCGTGCACGCCTTGCGTCGAGGGCCGGCTCCGCCGTTCTCCTCACTCCTCCTCGCTGCGCCCTACCACTGCCCCCCTTCAGACCCTTCACCTGGACGTTTGGGGCCCTGCCCCCGGTCCAGGACCGCGTGGTGAGCGCTACTTCCTTGTGCTCGTTGACGACTACACGCGCTACACCACGGTGTTTCCCCTGGAGCGGAAGGCCGACGTGCCCGACGTTCTTCTCCCGTGGGTAGTAGCTGCGCGTCTTCACCGCGGTCTGCCTGTGTTGTGTCTCCACTCCGACCGTGGCGGCGAGTTCGCCTCTGGTCGGCTTGGACAGTTCTGTCGTGCGGAGGGCATCACCCAGTCGTACACCTTGCCGGACTCGCCACAGCAGAATGGGGTTGCTGAGCGCCGCATCCGCTTGGTCATGGAGGTCGCCCATACCTCCATGATCCATGCCGATGCCCCCCATTTTCTGTGGCCGTTCGCTGTTCGCTACGCTGCTCACCAGCTTAACCTGTGGCCACGCTCCCAGCGGCCACAGGTTTCGCCGACCCTCCTTTGGACAGGGTCCCCCGGTGACGCGTCTGCGTTCCACGTCTGGGGCTGCCTTGCTCACGTTCATGCCTCTGGCACGGACAAGCTCACTGCCCGTACTGTCCCCTGTGTCTTCATCGGTTTTCCCCTGGACTCGTCTGACTGGCTTTTCTACCACCCGCCGTCTCACCGCTTCCTCCACTCTCGTGACGTCACCTTTGACGAGTCTGTCTCCTTCTACCGCCGCTTCCCTCACCGAGGTCTCCCGATTGCCCCGCCCCTGTTCCTCGCTCCCTCTCCCCCGGTAGCCCCTGCTCCAAACCCGCCACGTCCTGCCCCGTCTGGTGTCTCTCACGTCACTCCCCTCCCGTCGGTTGTCCCAGTTGAGGAGTCTGCTGACTGCGGTGGTTCCCCCGGTCTGTCCTTGCCGCGTCCCCCTTCCCCGGTGCCTCCGGCCCCACTGTCGCAGTCGCCGACCCCGCTGCAGCCGTCGCCGCTGCAGTCGTCGCCGCCACTGCCGCGGTCGCCCGTGGCCCCTGGGGGTGCTGGTGTGGAGGCGGGTGTTTGTCCTGCGACTTCTGGGGGTGCCGCTGTTGTTGGCGAGGGTTCTCGCTTTGGGGGTGTTGGTTCTGGGGGTGCTGCTGTTGAGTGTCCCGCCGATGGTCGTTCTGCCTCTCCTGGTCCGAGCGTTCTGGCCCAGCCGTCGCCGCCGCCGCAGCCGCCGTCACCGCCGGTCTCCGCTCTCCGCCTGCTCGGCCTTCCCTCCCTGGACCACTCGCCGGTGTCTCCCCCGCCGCCTGCTGACCTTCCGGTCTACGGTCTTGTTTTCCCGCCGCCAGACTCGTCTCCGGCCCGTCTTCCTCCTCGTTCTCCTGTTGTGTCCCCTCCGCTGTCTCCTGACCCTACCCCTCAGTCCCACGTTTGGTCCCGCCGTCCCTCCCGTGCCCGTCCCGCCTCTCCTGTTCTGCGGTCTCACCCTATGTTGCTCCGTTCCCACCCGTCTCGTCCTCCCCCCCTTCCTTCCCCTCCTCCCTCGTCGCTTGCTGTTGCGCCTCCTCCGTTCTCGGACTACCTCCGTGCCGCTCGTCCTCTTGTCCCTCGAGTTCTTGCCTCCCTCGTTACCGACCCTGCTGTTCCTGTCTCGCGCCTTGACGCGCTTGTCGCTGCTGTCGCTGACTTCGCCTCCACCCGCCGCCTTGACTACGCTACCGCTCTGGTCTCTGACCCTGCCCGTCCTCCGTCCGTCGGGGGTGCTCCTGCCCTTGGCAGTGACGTCCTAGAGGACAGGCAGTACGAGCTTGCTTTCCTTTCCGAGGCTGCTCCTCATCTCTGCTCCATGCTGTTAGTCCCTGAGGGTGACCCCGACGCCTTCGACATCCCGACCCCTCGCACCTACGATAAGGCCACCTCGGGACCGTGGGCCTCTCAATGGATAGCTGCCATGGAGCAGGAGATGGCATTTTGGAGGTCCACCGGCACCTACGTCGACGCAGTTCCCCCACCTGGGGTGAACGTAGTCAATGGTCGGTGGCTCTTCAAGGTGAAGCGCCCGCCTTGAGAGCCGCCTGTCTACAAGGCGCGCTACGTGGCCAGAGGCTTCAGTCAACGCGAGGGGGTGGACTTCTTCCAGACCTTCGCCCCGACCCCGAAGATGACTACTCTTCGGGCGCTGCTACACGTAGCAGCACAGCGCGACTACGAGCTTCACTCCCTCGACTTCTCTACTGCTTTCCTTCAGGGCAGCCTACACGAGCAGGTCTACCTGCGCCGACCGTCGGGGTTCACTGGTACCTTCCCCCCTGGGACCCAGTGGCTTCTCAGGCGCCCGGTCTACGGTCTGCGTCAGGCTCCGCGCGAGTGGCACGACACGCTGCGGGCCACGTTATCAGACCTGCAGTTCTTTCCGTCGTCCGCTGACCCCTCGCTGTTTGTGCGTTCCGGCCAGACTCCGTTCTACATCCTTGTCTACGTAGACGACCTGGTCTTTGCTACTGCTGACAGGGACGCACTGGCCTCTGTGAAGGCCGAGCTGCTGAAGAGACACACCTGCACCCACCTTGGAGAGCTGCGTCGCTACCTTGGCTTGCAGATCTCTAGGGACAGAGCAGCACGCACCATCACTCTGACACAGTCACACTTGGTGCGTCAGGTTCTTCAGAGGTTCGGTCTTCAGTTCTCCTCTGCACACCCCACACCTCTACCTGTAGACCACGGGCTTTCCGCTCCGGTTCCTGAGGAGCTAGTAGAGCCCAGCGGCCCCTACGCAGAGCTTGTGGGTTCCCTCATGTACCTGATGACCTGCACTCGCCCAGATCTCGCATACCCTCTCAGCATCCTGGCTCGCTTTGTGGCCACTGGCAGACACCGACCACAACACTGGTCGGCCGCTAAGAGGGTTTTGCGATATCTAGCATGTACATCAGGCATGGGGTTAGTGTTAGGAGGGCGCAGGCCAGTGGTCCTCACTTGGCACACAGACGCTTCTTGGGCAGACGACTCTGAGACGCTCAGGTCGTCGCAGGGCTACTGTTTTAGCCTTAGTTCGAGTGCTATCTCTTGGAGATCCACTCGCTCGTCGTCTGTTGCTCAGTCGAGCTGTGAGGCTGAGATCTACGCTGGTGCCATGGCGGCACAGGAGCTCCACTGGCTGACCTTCTTGCTCACAGACTTAGGTGAGCGGCCTAGCTCTGCCCCGGTCCTGTACGCTGACAACAGGGCCATGATACTCCTGTGTCAGGAGCCTCGACTTGAGGGCAGAGCGAAGCACATCCAGCTGCGGTACTTCCTCCTGCGCGAGCTACAGCAGCGCCGCCAGGCCCGCGTAGTTCACTTGGCCTCTGGTGCCAACACAGCTGATATCGTTACGAAGGCACTTGCGCCTAAAGATCATCAGCGGCACTGTGTACAGCTCGGTCTAGTTCCTGTAGCCTCTCACTTGCTAGGACCTTGACGTTGTATTGTCCTACATATATCTATATATATATACTCAGACTGGACTTGTGTCCTCTCCCAGTGGCTGGACTAGTAGTGCCGCCCTGGTCTTGTTCTTGTCTTGTCTGTACCCCATTTTGACAGGTCCTTAGACCCTTGTCTCAGTGGCTGGACTAGTAGTGCCGCCCTGAGCTGCTTGTTTAGGATTTGCCCCTTGCAGTCTAGGGGGTGTGTCAAACATATGTATAACATATATTTGTATAGACTGTATAGGGTCACCTCGTAGAGGGTACAACACTCTTAGGTATATACCCTTGTTGCCTCTCTCTATTCAATACTTGTTAAATTTTAGTTTCTGACAAATGGATAGGCATGGGTAGGTATGGATAGGGATGGATCTCAGCAAGGAACGGGGGAGTACATCAAGTGATCACCTAGGCGCGAGGCCACAAGACAAGTTCTTAGATTCCTAACACTGCATGGTAGCACCAACTACTAGGTAGTCATGGTACATGGTAGTCATAAAGCCCAAGATTCTATTTTTGAGGCGCCTCAAAAGAGTCATGGTACATGGTAGTCATAAAACCCTCAGGATTGACAGGCAAGAAAGAGTGGAGAGAGCGCCACCTTAGAACCCTAGTAGGCTCTTATATCCGCACAACGTCCGTACAAGCCACTACTTGGTCCCACATGTGCATCAATAACCTTCCCAAGCTCCTGGGTAAAAGGCTACCCGTTCTCTTGGACTGAGTACTCCCTTCTCGCCGCGCGTCCGAAACCACTACTCCCACACACCATACATCCGTCGATGGTCAGGCCCGACGTGCCTAGCACGTCCGATCGCCGTGAGTTCTGCCGGCAAAGTGGCGCAAGCCTGTACCAACCAACTAGATCGCATGATTCTTGCTTCTCCTCCCCGCGTTAATCTGCGTCATCGGGACGGACGTGCCCACGGCCGCGCGCCGTGAGTTCTGCCGGCACTGCGTGAGCCCATGATCCCGCCTTTTGTCCCTCCTCCCCCCCCTCCCGCGCGGATTAATCTGCCATCATCGGAACCGAAGTTCCAACCGCCGCGCGCCGCGAGTTCTGTCGGCACTGCTCTATCATGGCGGCGCGCGCCTGCATGAGCCCGTCGGGCCGGAACGCGCAGTCCACGTTCGACCAATCTGATTGGTCCACCCACTCCGCCGCCATTTGCTCGCCCGCAGTCCCCGCCACGATCCCCGCCGGGATAGACGCGCTGCTCGCGCGGAGCCGCCGGTTCGTCGCCCCCGGCGCCATTCCCCTCGGCTCGGCTCGCGCAACGACGGGCGGAGCCGCGCCAAAGTTCAGAGGGGACGAAACACCGAAGCAAGCGGAAAAAGTAGTAGCCCCGGCTGCGCCGAAGCGCGCGGGCTCGTCGACGTTCATATACTCCGCAGCGGCTCGGTCTGCGGTATTAATCTTCTGCGACGATTCCAGCACGCGGTTACCAAACGCGGCGAAACCCAACCCCTGCGAGGGTTGCGCCGGCGGGGCAAACGGGTTAGTCACGGAAGCCATTCTTGGACGCTGCAAAGGGGTAGCAATAGTTGTTGTGGAAGCCTTTGCGACGCTCTGGCCTGAGCAAACCTCGTCTCCGCTTTCGGAGCTGTGCTGTGAGATCTCCGCGTCGGGATGCGCGTTCACGCTGCTCTCGCGGCACGGCTGGTAGATCGGACGGCCCAGATGCTCCTGATGCTGCTGCTGCTGCTGCGGCGGCGGCGGCGGCGGCGGCTGCTGGTGCTGGTGAGGTTGGGAGGAGTGGTTAGTCGCATCGAGCGACCGCCGGCGACGGGAGATCTGCGCGTACGGTGAGTACAACGAGTTCTCTAGTATCGGGTTGTGGGACGGGCGCTCGAGCTGGTCAAGCTGCAGCGACCGCCGCGGACGGCGGTGATCCTCCATGGTGTAGTCCATGGCGGATGGAGGAACGGCAGGCGGCGCGGCGGCTGCTGTGGAGGCAAGGGTAGACCTATAACAGCCTAGTCTCCTGCTGCAGCTTCTGGCCGTCTGTGACGCTGACGCTGCTGAAGAAAGTTGACGGCAGCGCAGCCCGAAAGGTGGACTTCGGAGTCGACTGAGAAGGCTGAATGCCACTGCTTCCTGTAGATCCCGAAGCTGAGACTGCTAAAACAAGTTCAACGCAGAGCAGACTGTAGAACCTAACAGAGGAGCTGTGTAACAGTTGACTTTCGAGTCGACTCGACTGAAGCCGTGCGGCTGGTGTATGGGGCTAACTGTTGTTTGGGCAGAAGTGCACGCAGTGACTGTGTAGTGATATCTGGAGGTAGAAGGCGGTGGCAGCAGCAAGGGATATGGATGACAGATTGAAGCTCGAGAGGGGGAGAGAGAGATGGGTGGTGCGCGCACGAGAGAGGGAGAGAGGGGGCGGGGGGGTGGGGAGTGAAGACTCGAGGAGAAGCGGGGCAAGAAGCGGGGAAAGAAGAGGAGAGGAGACAAGGAAGAAAACGGTTTCTGGAGGCGAAAGAAGTGGCCAGTGAGGGATTTGCGCGGTGGCGTGGGTGGAACGGGACGGGAGGCACTCATGGATTGGATCTGAAGCTGGAACGGGATTGGCGGACATGTCAGGTTACTTGCTGTAGGCATGGGAGTGGCAGCCTGGCAGAACAAGCGGAAGCGGAGCGGAGCGGAGGAGAACGAGGAGAGGCGGGCTACAGTCATTCGACATGGACCTGCGGGGAAATGCGCGGCTGCGGAGAGCCAGTCCCAGTATTTCCGAAGCAGTAGAGATTGGTTAGAGGGTGAGACTTGTAAGGTTCGGAGAAGGCTTTGGAGGCAAAGGTGCCCCCTCCCGAAGAGAACCGCAACCGAAATGGTGCGTGGGATGGGAGGCAAAGGGGGAACTCCGCCACGATGAGTCACCCCGCCGCTCCCCGCCTTGGGTAAGGGAAAGAAGGGATGCATGCACTGCACTGCACCACAATGCAATGCAACTGCCCTCCTGAGCCCTGACCTGACCGACCACACACACCAGTCTCTTGCACACGGACCACACAAAGCTGTGCTTCACGGCAGCTGGTAGGGGAAGTTCCGTGGCCACATCAGCAGTTTATTGGGTGGTCGAAGACGTGCTGATGAATATTGAACCAATCGAGTTTGAGAAAATTAAACGGCTCGGTTTTTTCTGGCTCTGAAATGACGACGTGTCGATCTTTGAGCGGAAAGGACAAACAGATATATCTGGGCGCAAAGACCCTGAACCAACCACAGCACAGTATTTGGTGCGAGAAACGCAGCAAGGATTTGTAGAGCCGAGGCTGGATCCCGCCATAAAAATGCACCGAGCAGGATTGTCGTTTCGGAGATTTGTTGAGCTGCACAACGCGGTAGTTCGGTTGGTGGCAGCCTGGCAGGTCACGCGCTTCTTGCTACAGTGTTTTGGACCGCAAGACATCACCACGACACAATATCCGCCTTTGGCAGTTTTGCGCTCGATAAATACGAATGTGCCGTAAAGAAATAGGTGCGATGTAAAGCACACTTGAAGGGGAGGATACTAGTTTACTCAACCACCCACCCACCCACCCTTCATTGCAACCTTGTTTAGATATGGTCCTTTTGTTGATTAACTGCCCTTCACATCATATGCATAAATAGGTATGGAATGAAATTACCATGGTCAAACTTCTCAACATATGAAAGTATGCTTACAAGAACAATGGGCCTTGGAAGGCTGTATTGTAAACTAATACATATATTTATATGTAGAACTTATAGGCTAGATAGGTTTGTGTTCTTAAAGGGTATAACTCCAACCCTATATCTCCCATGTGCTCTCTTGTTCTAGTTTATTCTCATATTCTGACGTAGTATCATGGTAGATTAGGTCAGCCCACCAGCTTTCGCCCTCGAGCTAGCCTACCGCTCCATTGTACCCTAGCCTTAGAGCGCCCAGCCGGCCCCTAGCGCCCCGCCGGTCCCCTAGCGCCCCGCCGGCTCCTTGCGCACCCCGCCGGCCCCTAGCGTGCCCGCCAGCCCTTTAGCGCCGCGCCGGCCCCTCGCGTACCCCGCTGGACCCTAGCGCGCCTTGCCGCCCCTTAGCGCCCCGCCGGCCCTTAGCGCCCCGCCGGCCCCTCGCATACCCTGCCGGCCCCTCGCGTACCTCGCCGGCCCCTCGCGCACCATGCCGGCCCCTCGCGTGTGCGCCGGCCCCTCGCGTGCACACAGGCCCATCGCGCGCCTCGTCGGCCCTTTGCGCCCGCCGGCCCCTCGCGTGCTCACCGGCCCCTCGCGCACACCGCGCGTACCCCGCCGGCCTTTCGCGTACGCGCCGACCCTTAGCGTCTCGCCGACCCTTACCGCCCCATCGGCCCTAACCGCCCCACCAGCCCCTCAAGTGCCCGCTAGCCCTAACGCCCCGCATGGCCCTAGCACTTCACCAGCCCTTGGCGCCCTGCCGCCCCTTCCGAGTCCCGTAGGCCCATCGTGCCCCGCCTGCCTGCTGCGCGCCCCGGGCCCTGTGCGCCCTGCTCGGCCTTCCGCCCGGTCTTCTCGAATGAGAGTCCTGCCGCTACGCTGCTGTGCCGCCCTGCCGCTAAGTACCTGTGCCACTATGCCGCCGTGTCACTGTGCCGCTGTACAGCTGTGCCGCCGTGTCGCAGTGCTTCCATAGAGCTGTGCCACTGAGGCTGCACGATGGCGGACACCGTACTCCGCCTGGACGCGGAGGGGCATGCGATCAACTTCGCCGCCAGGCTTGTCGATCTCCGTCGTCACCTGACAGGTGAGCGCCATGATGGGCACTCTTTGGCTGTGCATATTGATGGTTTGCTCCCCCGCCTCCCCGCGCCTGATCCCCTCCCTCCTGAGCGTGAGGCATTTTCTGCTGCTGCGCTTGCTCGTGCTATCTGGGATTCCCGCGATGCCGTCGCGCAGCTAGCCATTAGTCATGCTCTTCCCCTGTCAGAGCGTCCGCTTCACTGCTGCCGCGAATGCCAAGGATTTTCTAGATGCAGTAGTTGAGCGGTACTCCATACCCGCCTCCGCCTCTGCTAGCCGCCTGATCCTCCCCATGCAATTCCCAGATATTTCCGCTTTCCCGACTATCGCTGACCTAGCCACCCACCTCTATGCACTAGAGACTAGCTACCGCGCCGCTAGAACTAACGCCCAGCTCACTGCCTTCCCCTCACCGTTCAGCGCTACCCTATACATTATTGCTATGTGCCTGCCGGACCCCTTAGCCACTGCCCACGAACACTTTCTTAGCCAGCACCTTGGCGACCTCACCCTGCCCGCCTTTAACACTGCCATGTCTGAGATAGAGACTCGCCAGCGCACAATCACTCAGTATGGCGGTGAAGCGGCAGTCCCAATCTTTCAGGGCCGTGCTCCCTCCCAATGCACGTACGCTGACGTTACAGCCGCGGTCGCTAACGCTGCCCTTGCCGCTGAAACCACAGTTGCGGTGTCTCCGCAGCAGCGACAACGTCGAGACCATCGTGGCCGCAAGGGACGGCGTGGAGGTGGTGCTGGTGGTGGTAGGGACAGTGGTTCAGACGAGGGGGTTGGGGCTGGTGTTCAGAAGCAGCAGCAGCCGCAACCGACACAGCAGCTGTAGTCGCAGTCGTAGCAGCAACCGCAGCAGCAGCAGCAGCAGCCATGGGCTCGCCTCCCGCAGGGGTGGCCAGATGCCTCTGGAGGTGGTGGCCGTCGTGGCAGCCCTCGCAGCTCGGTGTCTACCAGCAGCTTCAGTGCTGTGAGCTACCAATACTAGCTCCAGACTGGCCCTCTCCATGGCACTGTATGCCGCCGTCCGCACCCGACCGCCCACTGCTTCCGCCGCCTCGACGACCTCTTTCGTCGCCGCTTCGGCCTGGCCCCGGAACTCCCTGACTGGCCTAGTCTGCTGCGCTACGATGTGCCTATTTTTGAGTTAGACATGGATTAGATTAGTTTTGCACTGCATTCTCTGTATGCTGACGCTTCTAGTGTGTCTGGATCTTATGTCCCTGTGTTCCCTAGTTTCGGCGTAGCACATGTGTATAGTACAGACTCCCCTGCTGCGTCAGGCGTAGGATCGTTTGCCTTGTCTAGCCTACGCTCCACACTCGCTCCTCCTTCGACCATAGCTACTGCTTTATTGTCCTTCACACTTGACTCCGGTGCGTCTGCCTACTTCTTCCGCGACCATGCCACAGTCACGCCGCTTGCCGCGCCTGCCGCCGTTACACTTGCTGACCCCTCCTCTGGTCCTATCGTTGCTCGCAGCTACACTACCCTTCTATGTCCAGCGGTTCCCCCGGGTTCCTTTACAGGCCTGCACATCCTTTCGTTCTCCAGGAACCTAGTTCGTGTTGGCTGTCTTCAGGACCTTGGCGTCACCACTACGTTCCCTGGTCACGAGCGGTACGCTGTCTGTACCGAGGCCGCCTCAGGTGCCCCCCTTGCGACGTTCCCCCGGGACCCGATGTCTGGCCTGTTTACGCTTGACACTACTTCCCCCCCGGTTGGCGCGTCCTCCCCGAGTCCTGCGTCTACCCAGGTTGCTGCGGCTTGCTCGTGTCGGTCGCTCACTTACCCATCGCTTTTGTGGAACCACTGCCTAGGTCACCTTGCACTCCCGTGTCTGCGTCACATGTCTCAGCACGGTCTCGTCCTAGGTCTCCCTGCTTCCCTTCCTGCCCTCCCTCCCTCGCCTGCGTCACCATGCACGCCCTGTGTCGAGGGCCGGCTGCGCCGTGCTCCTCACTCCTCCTCGCTTTGCTCTGCCACCGCACCCCTCCAGACCCTGCACCTGGACGTCTCGGGCCCAGCCCCCCTCCTTGGACCACGTCGCAAGCACTACTTTCTCGTGCTCGTCGATGACTACACGTGCTACACCACGATGTTTCCCCTGGAGCGGAAGGCCAACGTGCCTGGCGTTCTTATCCCCTGGGTCGTAGCTACGCGCCTCCACCGTGGTCTCCCTGTGCTATGTCTCCACTCCGACCGTGGCGGCGAGTTTGCCTCTGGTCGGCTTGGACAGTTCTATCGTGCGGAGGGCATCACCCAGTCGTACACCCTACCGGACTCCCCGCAGCAGAATGGGGTCGCTAAGCGACACATCGGTTTGGTCATGGAGGTGGCTCGTACCTCCATAATTCATGCCGGTGCACCCCATTTTCTGTGGCCGTTCATCGTTCGCTACGCCACTCACCAGCTTAACCTGTGGCCAAGCTCCCAGCGGCAGCAGGTTTCGCCGATCCTTCTCTGGACCGGGTTCCCTGGTGACGCGTCCGCGTTCCACGTCTAGGTCTGCCTCGCTCACGTTCGTGCCTCTGGCATGGACAAGCTCACTGCCCGCACTGTCCCCTATGTCTTTCTCAGTTTCCGTCTTGACTCGTCTGACTGGCACTTTTATCTCCCGCCGTCTCACCGCATCTTTCACTGTCGTGACGCCCCTTTCGACGAGTCTGTCTCTTTTTACCACCGATTTCCCCACCGAGGTCTCCCGGTTTCCCCTCCCTTGTTCCTGGTTTAGGGTCCCTAGGTTGCCCCTGGTCACCTCTTTCCCTATCCTGCTCCGTCTGGTATATCTCACGTCACTCCCCTTCCGTCGGTTGTCCCGGTCAAGGAGTCTGCTGACTCTGGTGGCTCCGCGGTGACGTTCTCGCCGTCTGCCTCTCCCCCGGTGTCTCCTCCTCCGTTGTCGTAGTCGCTGCAGCAGCCATCGTCGCAGCCGCAGCAGCAGCAACCGCTGCCGCCGTCGCAGCAGCAGCAGCCGTCCGTGGACTCCAGAGGTGCTGGCGTTGAGGAGGGTGCTAATCTTGGGGTTCCTGTCGTGGCTTGTCCCGGCGGGCCTGGGGGTGGCATCGGTGCTGGAGAGAGTTCTCGCTCTTGGGGTGCTCGTTCTAGGGTTGCTGCAGTGGAGTGCTCCGGAGGTAGCCGTGGTGCAGCTGGCGGTCCAGGTGTTGGCGTGGAGCAGCAGCAGTCGCCGCCGTTGTCTGCCCTTCGCCGGCTCGGCCTTCCCTCCCCTGACCACTCGGTTGTGCCTCCCCCGGCCCCTCCTCTTCTTCCTGTCTACGGCAATATGTTCCCTTCGCTAGACTCGTCTTCGGCTCGTCTTCCCCCTCGTTCCCCTCTTGTGCCTCCCCTCTGTCTCCTGACCAAACGCCCCCGTCTCACGTCTGGTCTCGCTGTCCCTCTCATGGTCGTCCTGTCTCTCCTGTTCAGCGTTCTTACCCTAACGTATGTTGCTTCGTTCCCACACATCTCGTCCTCCCCTCTTGCCTTCTCCTCCTACGTCGTTACTTATTGTCGCGCCTCCCTCTCTGTCTGACTACCTTCATGCAACTCGTCCTTTTCTTTCTCGGGTCCTTGCCTCCCTCGTTATCGACCCATATTTTCCTCTGTCGAGTCCTGACGCTGCCGTCGGTAACTTCACCTCTACCCGCCGCCTTGACTACGCCACTGCTCTGGTCTCTGACCCTGTCTGTCCTCCATCTGTCGAGGGTGCTCCTGCCCTTGGCTATGACGTTCTAGAGGGCAGGAAGTACGAGCTCGCTTTCCTGTCTAAGGGTGCTCCCCATCTCTGTTCCATATTGCTAGTCCCTGAGGATGACCCTGACGCCTTTGACATCCCGACCCCTCGCACTTATGCTGAGGCGACCTCAGGACCCTGGGCCTCTCAGTGTATAGTTGCCATGGAGTAGGAGATGGCATGTTGGAGATCCACCGGCACCTACGTCGACGCAGTTCCCCCACCTTGGGTGAACGCATTCGATGCCCGGTGGCTCTTCAATGTGAAGCGCCCCTCTAGAGAGTCGCTTGTATTCAAGGTGTGCTACGTGGCTAGAGGCTTCAGTTAGCGCAAGGGTGTGGACTTCTTTCAGACCTTCGCCCCGACCCTGAAGATGACTACTCTTCGGGAGCTGCTACACGTAGCAGCACTGCGTTACTACAAGCTGCACTCTCTCGACTTCTCCACAGCGTTTCTTCACGGCAGCCTACATGAGCAGGTCTACCTGCGCCGTCCACAGGGCTTCACCGGTACCTTCCCTCCTGGGACCTAGTGGCTCCTCCGGCGTCCGATCTATGATCTACGACAGGCGCCCCGTGAGTGGCAGGATACCCTGCGTGCTACGCTAGCTGAACTGCATTTCTTCCCGTCGTCTGCAGACCCCTTGCTCTTCGTTAATGCTGGCCAGACTTCGTTCTACATCATTGTCTAATTTGACGACCTGGTCTTTGTTGCTGCAGACAGAGACGCACTGGCCTCCGTGAGGGCCGAGCTGCTGAGAAGACACACCTGCACTGACCTAGGAGTTCTGCGCCGCTATCTTGGCTAGCAGATCTCCAAGGACAGAGCAGCAAACACCATCACTCTTACACAGTCACACTTGGTGTGCCAGGTCCTTCAGAGGTTCGATCTTCAGTTCTCCTTTGCACAGCCCGCACCTGTGCCAGTAGACCACAGGCTCTCTACTCTAGTTCCTGAGAAGTCAGTAAAGCCTAGTGGTCCTTACGCAGAGCTGGTGGATTGCCTTATGTACCTGATGACTTGCACTCGTCCAGATCCCGCATACCCTCTCGCCATCCTGGCTTGCTTTGTGGCTACACGCAGACATCGACCACAGCACTGGTCGGCCGCTAAGAGGGTTTTGCGTTATCTAGCAAGTACATCGGGCATGGGGCTAGTGCTGGGAGGACGCAGGCCAGTGGTCCTTACTTGGCACAGAGACTCTTCTTGGGCAGACGACGCTAAGACCCTTAGGTCCTCCCAGGGCTACTGTTTTAGCCTTGGTTCAGGTGCCATCTCGTGGAGTTCCACTCGCTCCTCGTCTGTTGCCCAGTCTAGCTGTGAGGCTGAGATCTACGTCGGTGCCATGGCGGCACTGGAGCTCCGCTGGCTGACCTTCTTGCTCACTGACTTAGGTGAGCGGCCTAGCTCTGCCCCGGTTATGTACGCTGACAACATGGCCATGATCCTCTTGTGTGAGGAGCCTCGACTTGAGGGCAGAGCGAAGCACATCCAGCTGCGGTACTTCCAGATGCGCGAGCTTCAGTAGCATCGCCAGGCCCGCGTACTACACTTGGCCTCCGGTGCCAACGCAGCTGATATCTTTACTAAGGCACTTGCGCCTAAAGATCATCAGCGGTACTGTTTGATTGTGTACTCCTCTTTATAGATAACTTCCTGACTGGCCTTGTGGCTTCTCTTCCAGTGGCCGGACTAGTAGGGCCGCCCTGGTTTGCTCTTGTCTTGTTTGTACTCTTGCTAACTGGTCTTCGGACCCCTACCTCAGAGATGGACTAGTAGTGCCACCCTGAGCTGCGTGTTCTTTGCTCTGCACTGCCCCTTATCTAGCCTAGGGGGTGTGTCAACTTATACATATGTTTATATGTATCAGTTTTAGGCTAGATAGGTTTGTGTTGTTAGAGGGTACAACTCCAACCCGATATCTCCCCTGTACTCTCTTGTTCTAGTTGATTCTCCTATTCTGACATGCATTTGAATGGGGAGGGGGGGAGGGGGAGGGGGCGTATGTGTAACAAAATTTATAACCGAACCCGCCCCGCGTTCACCGTGCATAACACCTAGTGCGAGATACACGATAGAGATACCCTTATTTGGGGGTTTGAACATGAGTGCAAGTCTTAAAAATACAGTGATAGCAAGCAATCCACACAACAAGCACCTACTTGTTTAGTCGCTTCACAATATCCCATGGCGATGCTCCTGTCCTGTAGCCATGGTCTGCCATCTCAAGTATAGCAGGCATATTGGAACCTGTGAATCGACCAACATTTTATCGTACTGAAATTGATCCGCATTCACAGCTATTCTGAAGCAGACAGTGAGGCATTAGAGGATGCCCGACCTGGGATCACCACTGAGGCAGGTGCAGATGTTTGGCCCAAGCCTACCAGCCCCAAGCTGGCAGCTGCCAGAATTCTATCGACCTGGGAAGAGGCACGGAAAGCAGCAGAGCTAGGGAGTGCTGAGGGGTTGAGAGCGGTGAGGAGAGCAGTCGTATCAGCAGCAGCTAAGTCAGCATTCGGAGCAGCAAAAGGTGCAGCAGTCACAGCAGTAGAAGCTGCAGCAGCAGCAGCAGCAACCCCAGCCCTCAAGCTCGCAACATATTGTGTGAGGTCAGAGGTTTGCGAGCTCGCACATGTCCGGGACCGCCGAGCCAGAAGCGGAGGTGCGGAGCTGCAGGCTTCTGCCAAGCTTAGGGGATTGGAGAGGGAGGAGTGGAGGGGAGCAGAGGCGGAGGAGGAAAGGAGGAGCTGGGAGTCCCAGTTGCTGAGCAAGGGAATGTCAAGCACAGAAAGAGGAGGAGACGCGAGAGGGTTCAATGGAGGCTGCTGCTGCTGCTGCTGCTGCTGCTGCTGCTGTTGCTGCTGCTGAAGCCACTGCAGCACCAACCCCTCCTGCCTTCTCTCCTGCTCCTCCTGCTGCTGTTGCTGCTGTAGCTGCTGCTGCTGCTCCTGTTCTCGTAGGTATTCCATACGCATGTGGTGCGACCATCTCTCCCTCTGAGACCATCTCCCTCTCTTCACCTGCCCTGACGGACGTTCACCCAAACCACCACCACTCGCAGCACCAGCAGCACCAGCAGCACCAGCTGCACCAGCAGTACCAGCAGCAGCACTGGCAGCGGCGCCAGCAGCAGAGGCAATGAAGATGTCTCCGGTGCCACTGCTGCTGCACACAGTGCTGCCGCTGCTGCTACCCCTGCCCCGCCCGAGCCCCCAGCCGACCCTCTTCTCCCCTCCAATCCGTTCCAAAGCAAACTCGTTGGCTCGGATGCTTGCTTCGATCATTTTCTGCAAGTCACGCCCACCCCCCTCCCCTGCTCCTGCCCCTTCTGCTGCCCCTCCTGCTGCTGCTCTTGCTCCTGCTCCTGCTGCTGCTCCTGCTGCTGCTCCTGCTGCTGCTCCTGCTGCTGCTCCTGCTGCTGGTAAGAGGTGGCTTCTGTGCCTCTTGCTGCTGATGGTGCTGCTGTGGCTTAAGCTGCTGCTGCTGCATCCAAGAGTGTTGCTGCTAGTTCCTATGGTGTTAATGCCCGTGCCAGCAACATCAGCAGCAGCAGCAGCAGCAGCAGCAGAATTAGGGAAGGCACTATCATTTCCTGTCTGAAAATGCCGCTGCTGCCGCTGCTGCCGCTGCTGCTGCTGGAGAAGCAAGAACTGCAGCAGCTGCTGTTCCTGGGGCACGTTCAAATTATCCCGATCCAACATGTCCGCCTGCTGCAGCTGAGGCTCGGCGGCAACTGCCGAGCCTGCGAAGGAGGTCCGGAGGACCTGGGCCGTAGCAGCCTCGTTCAAAACAGCCTCGCCATAGACAGACTCGCCAAAGGCCAGGCAGGTGGAGCAGGCGTGTGCCTCCACCACCAGCGCCTCACTCCCTTGCGCCCCGCACACAATGCACCTCTCACTTCCTCGCAGCACCCCTGCTGCTGGAACCACACCTGGCAGCGCTCCTGCTCCTGCTGGAGCATCCAGCATGTAGCACAGTTCGCCTTCTCCTCCTGCCCCTTCCTCAAGCGCAGCAGAGGTGGAGGTCACGCGAGCGGGGCCGGAGGGTTGGAGGGCAGGAAGTGCCCCGAGAATGGCAGAAGATGATGGGGAGAGCGACGAGGCGTTGACCGTTAGGCTCGCGGGAATGATGATCGCACGCCCGCCGCCCAAAGCGCCGCTCAAATCGCCGCCCAAACCGCCGCCCAAACCACCGCCCAATCCAGCGCCGCCGCAGCCAGTGCCAGCAGCAGCAGCAGTAGCGAGGAAGGCGGATCGGCGGTCGTTATAGCTATGGAATCGGCGGAACAACGGCCGTCCGCCACTGGCGGTTACCCCGGCTGGAATCACCTCCCCCTCCGCAGCCGCGGTTTCCGCGCTCCCCTGGCTCGGCGCCGTCGCGGCGCGCGGAAAGAACCGCGACTTCCCGAACGCGCTGCGCGCCGCTGCTCCGCCGGTGCGGCCGTCGAGCGCCAGCTGCGCGCTTTCCGCCGCCGCCGCCGCGTGTGGCGCGCTGGCAGCGCCGAAGCTCGCGGCGAGATTGTCCTGCGCGGGAGCGGGGAGCGCGGGGAAGTGGTTCGGCTGCAGCAGCGGAATGGCGAGGGGCGCGCCCGGGGGGGAGGCGGAGGCGGCGAGCGCAACCATGGCCTCTTGATTCGGGTCCACGGCGGAAAGCAGGGGGAGCGGCGCCTCCGCCGTTTCCGCCGCATTTCTGCCCGCACTGTCAGCGGCGGCGCCATCCGCAGCCAAAGCGGCGGCAGTTTCGTCTGCCCATGCGGTCGAGGAGTCTCTGCATGCTTGCGCCTCGAAGTCGCCGCGCAAGGGGGATTCCGCGGCGGCGAAAATCTGCGGTAGTAACGAGTTGTCGCCAGCCGGGCCACAAATAAGCCTGCTGCCAGCAGTAACGAGTTGCGGGGTTAGGGTTTCGTCGAGTGCCCTGCTGCGGTCAGCTTGTGCTGTTGAGAACTCCTCTTGCTGCTGTTGTTGTCGCTGCTGATGCGCTAGTAGTTGCTGCTGCTGTAGCAGGGAAGCCTGTAGCGCGGATATAGACGACTCCAGTTCCGCCAACGCCGCTTCCGCCACCGTCGCCTTTTCCCCCGGCGCATTCCCCCCCGCAGTCTCCGCTGCTCCGCCGCTAGTAGTCATGCCACTTCCGCCTCTTTCCTGCGCTGGCCGCGCGCGGATCACCGCTTCCAGCAGCCCCTCGTACATTCCGCTCTCCGCTCCCTCCGCGCCGAACTCCCCGCCGCACGCTTCCGCATCCTCCGCATCCCCCGCGAATTGTATTAGCGGCGCGTCTGTCGCGAGCTGGCTTGCTCCGATCTGCGCCGTGATCCGCGCAAGCGTCTCCATAGTAGATTCCGCGGGGGTTCCGCCGCTCCACCCGTCGCGGGGGACGTCCCCCGCAGGCGCGCACAGCATCGCTTCCAGCACCGCCTGCTCTGGCGGAAACTGCTCCGCGGAACCTGTAAAGGCCGCGCGCGGGGAAGAATCGGCGCGCACACTCCGCTCCGCCCTGTCGTCGTTACGCTTGGCGCTTAGCAGCGGGGATCCTCCGGCTGGGGAAGCGCTCGGGCTCCGACTCCGCCTGCCACGGGAAGCTGCGTCCGCGTGGCGCATTGCGGAAGGGGACGACTGTTCCGCCGATTGGCGGAACGGGGACATCCGCGTCGACTTCTGCGCCGATGGGGGGAACGGGGAAATGATAGTGGAAGGCAAAAGCTGCAGCGACTCTCGCATCTCTGGCGCCGCCTCCGCGGGCGATCGCGGGCGGGCACTCAGCGGATCGTCTAGTAACGAGGATGCGAAATCTAGCGAGGGCTCGTCGAATTGTTCGCGATTCGTCGCCGCGGGATATGTCTCGTCCAACGGCGAGGACTTTATACTATTTTGTCCAGCGCTTCGCCGCGTGATGATTTCTTGCGCCGCCAATTGCAGTTCTCGTTCAAAGCTCGATACCTCCAAAGGCTCCGAAGCTTCTCGTGGCGAGGCGGCGCTTCCGAAGTCGAGAAACCTCACCCCGTGCTCCCACTCGGACGCCGAGTCAGCCCCCGCCGGTCTCTGACTATCATGTACCCCGTGCTCCCACTCGGATTCAAAATCTGCCGTTGGACGTCCGACCTCCACACGAGCTGGCAGCAGTGCCCGTTCCGGCTCCTGCTCTAGTCCAAGTCCCGCTACCGTAGCGACCTCTGGGTTAACTCCCGCCACTACCTCCGATCTGTCTCCCGATACCGTTGTTAGTACCTGGGATCCGTCTGCCGTTACTGCCGTTGTGAGTACCTGGGGTCCGTCTGCCGTTACTACTAGTAGTGCCGTTGTTAGTGACTCTTGTCGGGGCTCCGCCGGCTGCTCGTCGAATTTCATGGCGGGAGCGACGACGGACGCGGACTCGGAGGAAAGCCGCCAGCTAAGTCCGAAGCTGTTCCGCGCAAGTGCGTCGCTGCTGCGGCCGATGCTGCGGCTACTGCTGCTACTGCTGCCGCTGTGTCTGCTGGTGAGTTCTGGCGGGTTGCGCTGGCGATGACTCAGAGGGTCCCGGTGGCTCTCAGGGTCCTCTGGCTGCTGCGAAAGAGCGCACCTCGGAGACGAATGGACGTCACTAGCACAGGAGGGGAATGGAAGGATGGAAGGACGAAAGGACGAATTAGCTGCGGCGGCCGATGAGAAAATGGCGTCCATCAGCCGGGAAACCGGTGGAGATGGCGAGGAAGTGACGAAAGAGCCAGAGTTGTGCCAGCTCGTATGTCCACGCGACGAGTCGCGACGAGCCTTGTGCACGGGAGGGTCCAGCTCACGCGGCGGTGGAAAAAAGATTGGAGCAGAACGGGGTCCAGAGCTTGAGCACGGTGCAGGATGGAGTTTTGCAAAGGCGTCCGCACACAGCTGAACGGCCGAGCTCGAACTTGGACGATGCAGCCAAGGAATTTCTGTTCTCGAGCTTTGTGCGAAGCTCAGCTGAGTGCGAAGGTTGAGCTAAGTTGCGACGAGGATCGGCGGTGCGGATACGGCGCCAGAGAGGCTTCGGATCGCGACTGCGAGGACGGAACGATGAGTCTGGGAAGAAGCAGCGGGAGATGAGCTGCTTTGTAGCTGTTGCTGCCGACGAGCTCGGCGTGCTCGCGTGCTTAGGAGGCTATGAGTTGGCAATGGCAGAAAGGCTGTGTGAACAGCTAGTAGCTATAGTAGCTCTAGTAGAGAAAGACGTTGTGGAGGGGTTGATGACGGGACGCAAGAGGACGATGACGTGCTGTCAGAAGGACATGGATGGGGATAAAAATACGAGTATGCGCCGCAGCTCGCGCGAGCACACAACTGGAGATTAGCTGGGATTGCTTCGAGAGAAGGATCGTGAGTTGCGTGACGCGCAAATGTGGAAGATGAGATATGAACCAGCCTGCTCTGAAGGGCGCCAGAAAGGGAGTCAGCTGGATCATAATAAAAAGGACCGCCGAAGCGCAGATGCAACACAAGAAATTCGATTTGGTGTCGGGCCACCTCTCTGAAGTTTTATTGAACCGTTATATGACATAACAAACCACGCTAAACCGTCGTAAGATCCTGTGACCCACCACAACAGAATGGATTGCAGACTGGGAAGGATGATGGGCAGGAAGCATCCGCATGTGTGGATTGTGATTTTGGCGAAAGCTGAGGCGCAGCTTTGCTAGCTGTCGGGCAGCCTGGCAGGGAATGGAGGGGTTTGGGCAGTTCTGGGTCAATGCTGTGTGGCGAAGGAGAGTTGCACAGCAAAACAGTGCGAGAATCCTGCCCGAAAGTTAACTACAAGACAGTCCACAAAGAACCACCGAATTTGAGGCGTCCAATGTTCTTCAGCGGTCAACATGACCGCAAAAAAAAAAGGGTAATTCTACACCCAGTATTTTCACAGGGGGTGCCACCGAGAGGGTATTCACCCCTCGAAAGCAGCTCCTGAAGAGCAGATCTGGATACCCTTGGAAACAAATTTAGCTCGGATATATTTACGAAACAATTACTGCTCGAATTAGCCTTTCTCGAGTCAGGAAACCCGACATCGCTTAGGCAGTGCTCAAAGTTTTCGCCCGAAGGGAGTCTGACAATTTAAAACCATATTAGCAAGAGATTACTGTCTACGCACTCCGAAATGGTCAGGGAGGAAACAAAAATTATGCTGCCGTCCAATTTCAGGGTGGGATTCTACTACACCCGATACCTCGTTAGAACCAAGCGTGTATGTCAGGCTGGCTACGTTTTTTTTTTTAGAATGTGATTGTGCGTGACCGCCCAGGGAACCGACCGTCAGGGGTATTTACCGAGCCCCCGACGAAATAGGGATGTATTCTGGAGTGACGAGTGTTCGGTCCCACGTGGAGGGAAACCGTAGGAATGAAAAATACAAATAAAACAGTGGAAGGGATCGCAACTGCCAGAAATACCCGCGCACTATAACCAACCATTAACTGTCGAGAGAATGAACAGAATGTTCCGCGACGAGGAGCTTCTGGAATCAGCAGCTCAACCCGTTAAGATCTGTCGATTTTCCCACACTAAGCCATATTTGGTCCAGGGTAATGTGAAATTCCATTTCTCCATCTGATAAGATGCCGATCTTGGCAATGACTGTATCCGCTTTTTTATACTACGTGATTTGAAACAAACGATATTTAGGGTGTATGAGAAACTAACACCGAACGCTCAATGCGACCGCAGTGCTTGTGGACTATTTCTGCCTGAGTGGGCCCCCACTGACGGGTTAGGGGGGCCGCTAACTCGCGAGGATTTAGCTAGAAGCGTTTTTTCAAAGTACACATCGGATTCCTCCCGACGCCGGGATTGTATAACCAGTCTTTCACACCACGTTCTGATCTGACCCGTCAATGCCTCCGAAATTTGCCAAAAGCTCTATGAACATCGTGAGTTGCTGGAGTGGAGACTTGAAATGCTGTTGGGCTGCAGGATTATCCTTCACACGGTGCACTGTATTCTAGCACGACGGAGCTCCTCACAGGCTGGAAGCGTGGAAATCAGCATGAACGCCAAGCCCAGTGAAACTCAATCAGCCACTCAAATGATGGACGCGTGCGCTTATCACAGAAAGTGACAGTTGGCATTGGCTTTTGAAAGCTGGAGATTGGTTGCTTTGCAGATTTAGAGATATCAAGATGGATAGCATCAGATTCCCCGCGTGGAGAGTGATCCTCCCTCCAGCGCCAGCCTTTTTCCGTGTGGAATGAGTTTTCCTTCCTCTCCACCGGGATATATAGGTGCCAAAACAATACCAGCCCAAAAATTGGATTGTCGCTTTAAAAAGTGGCCTCCCACGGCTCACCGCTACCCCTGCAAACAGTTTGCACCTTTTGGTGATACTTGAAAAATGTGTTGTGGATGCTCTAGACCAGGGCTAGCTTCTGATTTATGGTGTTGATCACCATTTTCTGTCAATTTCTGTCTAAACCCACCGTCAGGATCCGGGTATCTGTCAGAATCGAGGGTCAGCGAAAGACCGAGCCGGGATTTGCAAAAACCCTGGTAGTTCTCCGTGAAAATATCCCTTCTTTGGGCGTTCAGCTTCGTGGACGGGCTGAGCACCCACCACACAAGACGACTGTGGTGTTCGACTGTATGCAACGGTTAAAACATCCTACTGTGCTGGTTTCGCCCAGGTACGTGGGCCCCACGTGGTGGCTCCATTCTCCCGTCTGCAAAACTGTAGTGCCTTGTCGCAATGCACCTGAACAGCATGAATACAGATCATTGCATCCTGTCCGAGAGGGGCTCATATGCAGTTCTGAGAATACATGCGTTTCCCATCCGATTTCACTGTACTAATTTCTCATTCTTCTGGTTTCCTGAAGATCCCAGGAGGATTTCTCATTTCACTGGAACTATCGAACTGTTGTTTGAGCTGCCCGAAAACATGGATTGTGGCGCTTCTTTCGAAGTTTCGCTCGCGCTCCTCGTTTGTTCGCCCGTCCTTTCCTTCCACCCAACATGCACGTGACTCGATGCTTCAGCGAGTAGATCTACCACTGGAAACGCGGAATGGCCGAATCTCCAATGCGACTAGGGACAAATTTCGAAGTTTGCCAAAGCCGTGGTTTGATTGAACACTGAGAGGCAGGAAGTTACAGTTACCAGGTTTGCACAAAACGAAGTCCACAGGAAGTAATAAACCATACTGCAGCATTCACAACACCATCCAAACCACGATCATCTACTTCCTCCGCCAGGCCATGCAGCACATCACATGCCATTTCAGAACTCCAAAAGAGGTATGGGAAAACAAATGGTCGCATCCAAGGGGTTGTCCAAGGCAAAAATGGTCGGAGGTTGCGTTAAAGCGGCATAGCATGTCACGACTCACGATTCACGACGTCCTATCGCAACAAAGAAACTACAGCTACAAAATCAACGGAAATCAAAGGCCTCCGGGGGAGCAGGCTCCTCCTCGTCCTCATCATCATCAGCAGGAGGAGGGGGAGGTGGGGGAGGCCCCCCTCCTCTCCCCCTCCCCGCACCTCCTCCCCCTCCACTCCTCCTGAAAGCCCCTGGTGGAGCAGCAGCAGCCGGTGCGGCAGCAGCTGCAGTTCGGGCAGCACCGGAATTTCCGGCCGCTGCAGCATTGGGCCCATCGGTGAGTGCCAATTCTTCGGGCAGCTCAGGCTGGCGATCCTTCAGCATCAGAAAACCGGATGTGGGCTTCCTGATTGGTGCATAGCGGCAGGTTTCTGGAAACCGGATGTATTTTTCTTGTGCGGGCAGCACTCGGGCAGGGTTGTGGAGAATTTCAGACGTTGGTTCGGCTGGCTTCTTTGGTTCAGCAGCAGCAGCAGCAGCAGCAGCAGCAGGGGTAGGGTTAGAGGCTTCCACCTGGAAAGGTGGGAGCAGATGGAGCAGCAGGGAAAGGAATGGGAAGGATGGGAGAAAGGGTGGGAGAAAGGGTGGGAGAAAGGGTGGGAGAAAGGGTGGAGAGAGGGTGGGAGAAAGGGTGGGAGAAAGGGTGGAGAGTGGAGAGAAGAACAGGGTCAGCATGGTAAACTTGAACATGCTAATCTGTAGGTGAGAAGAACAGGGGGGTCACTGCATGCGGCAAGAAGTAGAGATGCAGGGTGTGAGAGAGACTTGGGGAGGGGTACGAGAGAGGTTTGCTGAGGGGTGTCAGCAATAGCCAGAACGGGACCAAAGCAAGGCCTCACCTCCATAGCATCCCCTTCCTTCTTCTCATCTTCTTTCTTCTCCCCCTCCTTCTCCTCACCCCCCTTCCCTCCAGACGCCGCCGCACCCTCTGCCACCCCACCCTTCGCCCCCCTCCCCTCCCCGCCCTCCTTCTCCTTCTTGTCCTCCTCCTTCTCCTTCTTCTCCTCTTTCTCCTTCGCCCGCCCCTTCGCACGCGCTGCCGTCGACAACACAGCCACCGGCGCCTTAACCGCGGTGCTGCTGCTAGCCACCACCGCCGGCGGGGGGTACGCAAACAGTGACGGCTTGCACTCCGAGACAAAGTCGAATTTCGGCGCCTTGAGGTCCCCCTGAAGCCCGATGAGCGCCGTTGCAGAGAAGGAGAGCGAGAGGAAGTGGAGGAGGGGGAACCAGTACCAGTACTGGGTGAAGAGCGCCATTCCGATGACGGCGGTCACGCGGTCGTAACCGGAGCGGGACCGCAGCGAGATGGTGACGTTGCGGCCGCCGGCGTCGATGATGCCTGAGGCGAGGATGGCGCCCATCTTGCACATGGTGTCCTCGTGCTTGTCGTGAATGGCCTTCTCGAGCTGGCGCCTGGAAGAGGAGGGATGATAGGGAGAGAAGAAGAAAGGGATAGGGGGAGTGAGGAGATCGAGGGGGACGCACGCCCATCGTGCACATGGTGTCCTTGTGCTTGTCGTGAAAGGCCTTCTCCAACTGGCGCTTGGGAGGGGAAGGAGAGATAAGGAGACAGGGACAGGGAGTGTGGGGTGAAGGGGGGTGAGGGAGGGATGGCTCCCATCGTGCACGTGGTGTTTTCATGCTTGTCGTGGATGGCCTTCTCCAACTGGCGCCTGGAGAAAACAAGGAGGCAGGGAGGCATTGAGGGTAAGAGGATAGGGGAAAGGGTGCGGTGGAGGCGAGGATGGAACCATCTTGCACATGGTGTCCTCGTGCTCGAACTCACCTTGCATATGGTGTCTCCTGGCGTTCGTGAAGAAAGAAGTCAAGTTTTGAGGTGCCTCGAACCTGCTTTGCATATGGTGTCCTAGTGAAGCAAGGAATTACTCACCTGAAAGCGACCACTCCTCGCTCCCTCGCCTGCGAGCTCTGCATGAGCACCATGGAGGTGGCCATCAGCGCCCCCTGCCGCACGAAATCGGCCCCATCGGATCTCAAGGGTTCCAGCAGGTCCAACGCACTCCTCTGCATACTGTGCCGTCATGAAGTCTGCCACAGACATGCTATCAAGGCTCAGCTGAACGCCACAACTCGAGGCTCGCGTTCCTGGGAGCACTGCATGAGCACCATGGCCGTCACCATCAGCGCCCCCTGCCGCACGAAATCCACCCCATCTGATGTCAACGGCTCCAGCAGGTCCAGGGCGCTCCTCTGCACACTGTGCCGGTATATGGCCTGCCACACACATGCTGCCGTGCCCACCTAGAGTTGAGCCCACCCAAATTCAACTGGGGCTCACCTGAACGCCACGACTCGAGGCTCGCACTCCTGCGAGCACTGCATGAGCGCCATGGCAGTGGCCATCAGCACCCCCTGCCTCAAGAAATCCACCCCATCTCAAGTGAGAGGCTCCAGCAGGTCCAACGCACTCCTCTGCATACTGTGCCGGCATAAAGTCTGCCACACACATGCTATCAAGGCTCACCTGAACGCCACAACTCGAGGCTCGCGTTCCTGGGAGCACTGCATGAGCACCATGGCCGTCGCCATCAGCGCCCCCTGCCGCACGAAATCCACCCCATCTGATGTCAACGGCTCCAGCAGGTCTAGGGCGCTCCTCTGCGCTGTGCCGGCGCACGCAATACCGACTGCCATGGCAGCCCCGTAGCGCACATGGGGGTTGAAGGACTCGGCGAGTAAAGAGACCATGCGAGGGACCTGGATGGGGGTTAGGGGAGGAGCACATTGGAGGGAGGGGGGTAGATGAGGAGTGAATGGCTTCCCTGTACAGACACCATGCGAGGGACCTGGAGGCAGCGCAGGGGAGGGAAAGGAACAGTCCGAATCAGCTATCACACAAGGAGTTGTGACAGGGAGTGACAGGGAGTGGCAGGGAGTGACAGGGAGTGACAGGGAGTGACAGGGACAGAAAGGGACAGGGGAAGCAACACAAGGGGAGCTCCAGCCAGCAAGGCGAGCGCGCCCCTCTGCGCCGTGCCAGCAGGGGGACCTGGATAGAGGGCAGGGGAGGAGAAGGCACAGTCAGAGCCAGCTACCACACAAGGAGGGGTGACAAGGCGAGAAAGGGACAGGCGCAGCAACACAAGGAGAGCTCCAGCCAGCAGGTCGAGCGCGCTACTCTGTGCCGTGCCCGCACAGGGAATGCTGACTGCCCCGTAGCGCACATGGGGGTTGAGGGACTCCACTCGGCTAGCAGGAGACCATGCAGGGGACCTGGACGGGACAAGGCAGGGGAGCGACCATAGGGGGCGAGGAGAGAGAGGAGTAGGGGTGAGAGAGAGTAGTGGTGAGAGAGAGTAGTGGTGAGAGAGAGTAGTGGTGAGAGAGAGTAGTGGTGAGAGAGAGTAGTGGTGAGAGAGAGTAGTGGTGAGAGAGAGTAGTGGTGAGAGAGAGGAGTAGTGGTGAGAGAGAGGAGTAGTGGTGAGAGAGAGGAGTAGTGGTGAGAGAGGAGAGTAGTGGTGAGAGAGGAGAGTAGTGGTGAGAGAGAGGAGTAGTGGTGAGAGAGAGGAGTAGTGGTGAGAGAGGAGAGTAGTGGTGAGAGAGAGGAGTGGTGGTGAGAGAGAGGAGTAGTGGTGAGAGAGAGGAGTAGTGTTGAGAGAGAGCGAAGAGGGAGAGAGAGAGAGAGATCGCGAGGGAGGGGTAGCAACACAAGAAGGGCTCCTGGATCCCCTGTGCCGTGCTGGCGCGGGCGATACCAAATGCCATGACGTCACTGACTGCAAAATGCAGCAGCTGGCGAATGACCCCCGCATTGTTAGCCATGCACGGAAAGAGAGAGAGATAGAGGAGCAGGTTGGGGGGCGGGAGGGGAGGGGACGGGAGGGATGGGAGGGAGGGGAGGGAGGGGGGGGGAGGGGAGGGACGGGATGGGAGGGGAGGGACGGGAGGGGAGGGGACGGGAGGGGGGGGAGGGAGGGGGAGGGGTGAAAGACAGGAGAGAAGCGCTCACCTGATCTGGCTCGCCACAGAGGACGAACCCCAGGCACAGCACAGCGGCACGCCTGACGTCATCACTGACGTCACTGACGGCAAAGTGCAGCAGCTGGCGAATGGCCCCGTTGTTAGCAGTCCCGCGATATGCCATGGCGATGGCATACATGCCTCCGTAGCGCAGTATCGGGTCGGCATCCGTTGTCATCTGCTGGATGAGAATGTCAGCTTCTTCTTCTCGCCCGTACACCACCAGGGATATGCCAACAGCAAGACCCCTGAAAGATTGTCAACACGAAAGAGGGAGGAGGGAGCGGGGAGGGGGGAAGGGGGAGGAGGGAGTGGGGAAGGGGGAGGAGGGAGTGGGGAAGGGGGAGGAGGGAGTGGGGGAAGGGTGGGTGGGTTGTTAGCGGTGCCGCGGTAGGCCATGGGAATGGCGTACATGCCCCCATAGCGCAGGGTGGGGTCGGCGGTAGCCCCATGGCGATGCTGGCAGTGCGGTGCTGTGCAGTGCTGTGCTGTTCTGTTCTGTGCTGTGCTGTGATGTGCAGTGCTGTGTTGGGCTGGGCTGGGCTGGGCTGTGCTGGGCTGTCTATGAACATACATCCTCCCCTCACCGGATGAGCATACGCCAGCATCTTAGCCGCTCGCTCGCTGGCCAACCCCACCAGCAGCAGCCCCATGGCGATGCCGGCTGTACTGTACTGTGCTGTGCTGTGCTGTGCTATGCTATGCTGTACTGTGCTGTGCTGTGCTACGCTATGCTGTACTGTACTGTGCCGTGCTGTGCTGTGCTCTGTGTGCTCTGTGTATGATCGTTCACCCGTCTCCTCACCGGATGATCTTCTCATGCTGGGTGTCATGCGCATACGCCAGCATCTCAGCCGCCCGCTCACTGGCCGACCCCACCAGCAGCAGCCCCATGGCGATGCCGGCTGCCTCCCCAGCCACGGCACTGTCAGTGTACAGCACGCTCTTCACGTCCTCATACACCTCCTCGTCGCCCGTGCCCATGGCCGCTAGTCCGACACCGAGACATGCCCCGTGTTGAATAGTCTGTAGGCAGACGGTCCAGGGGTTTTGGGGGGTTGGGAGGGGTTTCAGGGGGTGTAAGTTGGGGTTTCTGTAGGTATCAGCTGCCTCCCCTGCCACGGCGCTGTCAGTGTACAGCACGCTCTTCACGTCCTCGTACACCTCCTCGTCGCCCGTGCCCATGGCCGCTAGTCCGACACCGAGACAGGGCCCGTGTTGAATAGTCTGTAGGCAGACGGTCCAGGGGTTTTGGGGGGTTGGGAGGGGTTTCAGGGGGTGTAAGTTGGGGTTTCTGTAGGTATCAGCTGCCTCCCCTGCCACGGCGCTGTCAGTGTACAGCACGCTCTTCACGTCCTCATACACCTCCTCGTCGCCCGTGCCCATGGCCGCTAGTCCGACACCGAGACAGGGCCCGTGTTGAATAGTCTGTAGGCAGACGGTCCAGGGGTTTTGGGGGGTTGGGAGGGGTTTCAGGGGGTGTAAGTTGGGGTTTCTGGAGGTATCAGCTGCCTCCCCTGCCACGGCGCTGTCCGTGTACAGCACGCTCTTCACGTCCTCATACACCTCCTCATCGCCCGTGCCCATGGCAGCAGGCCCCACGCCAAGGCACGCTCCATGTTGGATCGCCTGCAGGCAGAGGGTACAGGGTTCTGGGTTAGTGGAGATACCGGCTGCCTCCCCTGCTGCTGCACCCTCATGCACCTCCTCGTCGTAGGCAATGCTGCCTGGCTACCCAGAGCCTAAACCCACAACAACCCAACCCCTAAAACCCAAGCCCCGTACACCTCATTGTCGTTGGCAATGCTGCATGGCTACCCAGAGCCTAAACCCGCAACCCAACCCTAGAACCCAAGCCCCGTACACCTCATCGTCGTTGGCAATGCTGCCTGGCTGGCTACCCAGAGCCTAAACCCACAACCCAACCCCTAAATCTCAAACCCCGTACACCTCATCCTCGTTGGCAATGCCGCCTGCCTACTCAGAGCCTAAACCCTGAACCCCCCTGACCCTTGCAGGCACCTCATTGCTTGTAGGTGATTTTGACTCTTGCAGGCACCTCATTGCTTGTAGGTGATTTTGACTCTTGCAGGCACCTCATTGCTTGTAGGTGATTTTGACTCTTGCAGGCACCTCATTGCCCTTGCAAAAATCACGTGACCCTTGCAGGCCCTCATTGCCCTTGCAAAAATCACGTGACCCTTGCAGGCCCTCATTGCCCTTGCAAAAATCACGTGACCCTTGCAGGCCCTCATTGCCCTTGCAAAAATCATGTGACCCTTGCAGGCCCTCATTGCTTGTGCTTCTGAGGCTCTTCAGCAGACTCCCCTTGATGCTCCCCCCCTGGTTGGCGTGTATCAGCCCCATATCATACAGCGCCCCTTCCTTCACGCCCCTGAACCTTAAACCCCAAAAACCCTGACCTAAACCCAGGAGTACCCACCTCGTTGCTGGTGTTTCTGAGGCTCTCCAGCAGAAACCCCTTGATGCTCTCCCCATGGTTGGCGTGAATCAGCCCCAGAGCATACAGCGCCCCGCCCTCCCACACCCCCTCACCTCCTGCCCCGGACCCTTCAACCCAAAGTTACAACCCTGACCTAAACCCTAAGTTACAACCCTCATGTAAACCCAGGAGTTCCCACCTCGTTGCTGGTGTTTCTGAGGCTCTCCAGCAGGAACCCCTTGATGCTCTCCCCGTGGTTGGCGTGAATCAGCCCCAGAGCATACAGCGCCCCGCCCTCCGAAAATGGGCTCCCACTCAGCCCGCCTGCTGCCCCTGCACCGCCCCCCGCCCCGTGGGGCAGATATGGCGCCATGAGGGAGCGCCCCTGCTGCAGGTGGCCCCTGTGTATCACTCCCAGGCCTGCAGTGGCGCTCAGCTTCGCCCAGTTGGTCGCTCGGCTCAACCAGTCCTGCATCGACCAGGAGGGAAGGGAAAAGGTTGGTTCGAAGGGGACAGGTACGGCGCCATGAGGGAGCGCCCCTGCTGCAGGTGGCCCCTCTGGATCACTCCCAGGCTGGCCGTGGGGCTCAGCTTCGCCCAGTTTGTTGCTCGGCTCAACCAGTCCTGCAAAGTCAGGGTTTGGGGTTTGGGGGAAACAGCATGAGGAGAAGGACTTAACCAAGTAGGCAACCATGGGTGCTGCAGATGGCCCCTGTGGATCACACCCAGCCCTGCAGTGGCGCTGAGCTTCGCCCAGTTGGTCGCTCGGCTCAGCCAGTCCTGCGGGTTCGGGGGTTGGGTTCGGGGGTTGGGTTCGGGGGTTGGGTTCGGGGTTTAGGGAACAAGGAGAGAGTGCTAAGGGCAGGGCAGGTAGGGAGCCATGAGGGAGCGCCCCTGCTGCAGATGGCCTCTGTGAATCACTCCCAACCCCACAGTGGCACTGAGTTTCGCCCAGTTGGTCGCTCGGCTCAGCCAGTCCTGAGGGTTTGGGATTTGGGCAAGACGAAACAAGGAGAGGTAGTTGAAATGCGAGATACGGAGCCATGAGGGAGCGCCCCTGCTGCAGATGGACCCAGTGGATCACTCCCAAGCCGGTCGTTGGGCTTAGTTTCGCCCAATTGGTTGCTCGGCTCAGCCAGCCCTGCAAGTTTGGGGTTGGAGTTGAAGGATTGCATCAGACGGAACAAGGAGGGAGATTTGAAGCAGGCACGGTGCCATGAGGGAGCACCCCAGCTGCAGACAGCCCCTGTGAATCACACGCAGGCCGACCCCGTTGCACTCAGCTTCGCCCATTTGGTTGCTCGGCTCAGCCAGTCCTGTGAAAGGGCCATGGGGTTAGGGGTTTGGCAGGAAGCAGACATGAGTCGGAGCATGGAGCCATGAGGGAGCGCCCCTGATGCAGATGGGCCCTGTGGATCGCTCCCAAACCTAAGCACAGTATCAACTCACCAGGTTGCCTCTGAGGGAGGTGTCAACTGTGGCGCCAGCAAGCAATGAATACCAGGTCACCGAGATGCCTATCACCACCTCACCAGGTAACAGCGGCAAGGTAACACCAACTCACCAGGTTGCCTCTGAGGGAGGTGTCAACTGTGGCCAGCAAGCAATGAATACCAGGTCACCGAGATGCCTATCACCACCTCACCAGGTAACAGCGGCAAGGTAACACCAACTCACCAGGTTGCCTGTGAGGGAGGTGTCAACTGTGCGCCAGCAAGCAATGAATACCAGGTCACCGAGATGCCTATCACCACCTCACCAGGTAACAGCGGCAAGGTAACACCAACTCACCAGGTTGCCTCTGAGGGAGGTGTCAACTGTGGCGCCAGCAAGCAATGAATACCAGGTCACCGAGATGCCTATCACCACCTCACCAGGTAACAGCGGCAAGGTAACACCAACTCACCAGGTTGCCTCTGAGGGAGGTGTCAACTGTGGCGCCAGCAAGCAATGAATACCAGGTCACCGAGATGCCTATCACCACCTCACCAGGTAACAGCGGCAAGGTAACACCAACTCACCAGGTTGCCTCTGAGGGAGGTGTCAACTGTGCGCCAGCAAGCAATGAATACCAGGTCACCGAGATGCCTATCATCACCTCACCAGGTAACAGCGACAATGTAGCATCAACTCGCCAGGCTGTCTCTGAGGGAGGTGTCGACTGTGGCGCCAGCATGAATGAAAGCATTGGCCACGATGGTGGCCCTATACCCAGAAAACACCAACCCAGTTACCCAGCGGTGTCTTTCACTAGCACCGGGCAACACCTATTTTGAGTCATTACAGACCGGGCAGCACCGGGCAACTCAAAGATAGACTCATTACACATGGTGGCGCGCTATACCCAGAGAACACCAACCCAGCTGTGCCTTTTCTCAAGCACCGGGCAACACCATCTCACCTGGTAGGAACATGTCACCAGCCAGCATCAACTCACCAGGTTGTCTCTGAGGAAGGTGTCAACTGTGGTACCAGCATGCATGAACGCATTGGCCACGATGGTGGCGCTGTGGCACACGCTGTTTCGCGTCTCCACCACCTGCTTGATCGCCTTCAGCACCCCCAAGTCAGCCCTGCAGGGAGCACGAAGGGAGACGATTGTGAGAGGGAGGGGCTCAAGGGCGGGCAGTGCTGGTGGCACTGTGCCACACGCTGCACACCTAAACAATCGAGCTCGTCAATCAGTCCGAAATGCCCTCACTTGTTGTGGCTGTATGTACAGAAACTGCAGAGTGAGCCCAATCACCACGACACTGACATTCACGCCACGTAGGTAACTGATCCTGAAGCTTAAGCACCTAGCACGCACTTGTTGTGGCTGTGGCTGTACAGGAACTGCAGCGTGAGCCCAATCGGAGTCTCCCCCGGCAGAATCCCCGACAGCTTCGCCCGTCTCTCCGCATGCACCACCTCCTCGCCTAAACAATCAAGATGATAAATCAATTCCGGATGCACTTACTTGTTGTGGCTGTAGAGGAACTGCAGAGTGAGCCCAATCGGGGTCTCCCCCGACAGGATTCCCTTCAGCTTCGCCAGCCGGTCCGCGTATACCACCTCCTCACTCGGCGCAGCCTCGGCAGACGCCTCGCCCTCTCCCAAACCTGCAGCGTCAGCCGAACCGGAACCAGCTGCCTCGGCAGTGTCCATGGTGCTTGGCCCATCAGCCTCGGCAGCAGCAGGCTTGGCAGTCTCTCCGTGCTCTGCTGCTTTTCCTTCGCCTGCTTTCCCTTCCTCCTCAGCAGCTGCTGTGGCTGCTGACGCCTCTCCCCCGTCTGCCTTCGCTGCTCCTGCACCTCCCTTTCCTTCCTCTGTTTCCATTGCTGTTGCGGCATCACCAGCCTCTGCTGCTCCTGCTACGTCTGATGCACCATCACCAGCGGCAGCACCAGCACCATCACCAGCGGCAGCAGGAGCAGCAGCATCCGCATCCGTGGCAGGAGCAGCAGCAGCATTAGCTGACGCACCCACTGCAGCACCCTCAGCATCAGCAGCAGCAGCGGATTCCGCAGCCGGTGCAGCAGCAGCAGCAGCAGGGGCAGGAGGAGCAGGAGCAAGCGGGGGAGGGGGGTCTGGGAGTGCATCCCGCACCGTCACCAGAAACTGCTGAAATTCGTTCTCAAAGAGGTCGAAGGCGACCTGGTAGGCCAGCAGCGCGTCCTCCTCGTGCTGCCCCTTGATGAGGCGGTCCAGCGTGGCCGCCACCCCTGCTGCGTCGCTGAGAAACATGAGCATCTGGCAGATGCTGCCATAGTCGGGGGACTCCGCCTGCTGGTACAACCTGACCAGCGTGGTCAGCACCTGGAGAGATACGAGTGGCGAGTACAGGGGAAGAAGGAGGGGGAGCAGAAGAGAGGAGAGCGGCTGAAAGGGACTGCAGAAACCCTAAACCCGAAAACCTAGCGCAGCGCGTCCTCCTCGTGCTGCCCCTTGATGAGTCGGTCCAGCGTGGCCACCACCCCTGCCGCGTTGCTCAGAAACATAAGCATCTGGCAGATGCTGCCGTAGTCGGGGCTCCCCGCCTGCTGGTACAGCCGCACTAGGGTTGACAGCACCTGGTGGGGATTAGGCCAGGGGAGGCAGGGAGAGAGCAGGGGAATGTTGGTAGGGCGGATGAGCAGTAGGGTAGGCCGTTGGTCCACTCAACACACAGACCACGACAACTCAGAACCGCACCACAACTAAGGGGCCTGGACTTGGTTTGGAATGCAGGTGGCCGGGGGTGTGACAAGAACGGGTGGGTGGCAAGTGAGTAATCATCACTCAATCTAAGACCGAATGGTTCTTCAAGCGAGAGATGCTACAGTCACGCTAAATTAACGCTAAAGTCATGCTACAGTCATGCTACAGCCAAGGTCCACAGCTAACGTACCTGCTGGCGGAACTGGCGGCGGTTGACAAGGGAGTGGGAGACCTGCAGAAGGGAAACAAGCAAGCAAGCAACGGCACAGGCATGGGTTGACAACGGGAAAGGACTAGAGGGATAAGAAACACAAAATTCAGATGGGAGCAGGCACGGAAGCCCACTGGGAGGTCTTTGTGCCCGATGCATGGGGGGCCGGAGAGTGGAGGAGGGGAGGGTGGAGGAGGAGCTACAGCAGCCTCCAATTGCAAGAATGCTGTGAATCTACAACCCAGAAAGGCAGCACATCTAGGTGCAAGTCAACGCAAGTCAACACCAGTCAACACCTATGTTGCCATAAACGTTTTTTAGGAAAGCGTTTACCTTGTATACGCGGACGCTAAACGCAGGCAGATACGCTATACGCTCGGGTAGAAAATTTGGGGCAGCCCAACAAAAAAATCGGGAGCTTTTTTTCTGCAATTTCTTGACATGGCGAATTCATCGACACATTCGCCCAGTCGCGAAACCCAACCAGGGAGGTCAAAGTGGGTTATCAACAAACTTCCCTCCCCTTCACCACACTGAACTCCCCTACATCTAGAAAACCCATCCTACACTCACAAATCCTCCTTTCTCCTCTCTCTCCCTCCCCCCCCCCTCATTCGCTCCAAACCTCGAAATTCCGTCGCCGTAGTCAGAGCATTTCTCCTAGCCATGTCACCTCCTAGACTACCTGTTGTGTTGTTAATCCAGTTATCGCACTACAATAATGTCGACCACTAAGAGCGATGCGGGCGCGCGAGGCTATTGCGTCCACATCGTCGACGGCACACTAGGTATACACATACTTCAGACTTTTCGGTAAGGAGGTAGGCGTCACGCAGAAGTCGAATGCAGGTTTTTTTAACCCCTGCCCGAGCAAACATTTTAGCCTGCCCGGGCTAGCGTATACCTAGCGTATAAAAGCCCGAGTCCACGCGTCTAGCGTATATACGCTAACGTATATTCGCCATACGCGTATATGGCAACATAGGTTAACACCAGTCAATACCAGTCAACGCACCTGCAGGCAGTAGGCGAGCAGCGAGCGCGAGTTGCCGCTTCTGGCCACAGCTGCCTCCAGCTTGTCCAGGCGCCGGCACTCCAGCGCCACCCCGATGGCCTGCTGGAACTGACGCTCCTCAATGCAGCTGACAGGGGCGGGGGAACGGGGAGGAGGAAGGGAGGGGGACGGGGTGCGGGGAAAGAGAACGAGAGTTCACTGCTTAGTCACGCAGTTTATCCAGGCGCCGGCACTCTAGCGCCACCAGTATGGCCTGCTGGAACTAACGCTCCTCAATGCAGCTGATGGGGGGGAGGAAGTGAGAGATGGAGAGAACTGTGAGATCACACAGTGTTCTGTCAACGGCACTCTAACGCCACCCCTATGACCTGCTGGAACTGACGCTCCTCAATGCAGCTGACAGGGGGGGGGAGGGGGGAGGATAGAGAACCAGAGGACGCTGCTTAGTCACAGCTTGTCCAGGTGCCGGCACTCCAGCACCACCCCTAAGGCCTGCTGGAACTGACGCTCCTCAATGCAGCTGGTGGGGGGGGAGAAGGGGAAGGATCATCGAGAACCATTGCTTTGTTACACAGTGTTACTACAGACAACATGCCAGCGCCACCCTTATGGCCTGCTGGAACTGACGCTCCTCAATGCAGCTGATGGGGGGGGGGGTGGGGGAACGTGGGGGGGGGAGAGTGTGCGCGAGTGTTCGGGAGGAAGAGAGAGGAGAATACTGTGTTAGCGCAGTAGGCGAGCAGCGACCCCTTCCTTATGCACATTCAGAATTCTACCGCATCAGAGGGATTAGTTACACTGCGCCACTTCTACCAATCAACGTCATGATCGGGATTAATAAGCATGGGGTGAGCGTGTGGATTAATTTGCATGCCAAAGCTTTATTGCTAGGTTGTTTTCTAACATCATTGAGTGACTCGTTCTCCTCTGCAGAGGGGAATTAATCCACACACTCACCCCATGCTTACTAAAGCGAGGATCTCGAAACCCCCCGAACTCAAAACCTAAGGTTTTGGTCCCCAGCCAAAACGCCCAGGGATCAAAACCTAAGTTTTAGAGTTCGGGGGGTTTCGAGATCCTCGCTTTAATCCCGATCACGGCATTGCTTGGTAGAACCGGCGCAGTGTAATTAATCCCTCTGATGAGGTAGAATTCTGAATGAGCGTAAGAAAAGTCGCTTCTGGCCGCAGCTGCCTCTAGCTTGTCTACGCACCGACACCTCCAGCATCACCCCTATCACCTGCTGGAACTGACGCTCCTCAATGCATATCACTTGTCGAGCATCTTCTCTACCATGGCCAGGAGTTGCATAAGGCAAAGCACAGTACCGCACCGCACAGCATAGCACCACGCAGCACCACACGGCATCGCACTCACTTGTCGAGCATCTTCTCTACCATGGCCAGGAGTTGCATAAGGCACAGCACAGCACGGCACCGCACAGCACAGCATCGCACTCACTTGTCGAGCATCTTCTCAACGATGGCCACGAGGCGCGGGTCCAGGGGGAACTCGCCGTCGGGGTCACGGGAGTCGGCACGCTTGACACTCAGATCCATGTACTCGTCAATGCACTTGGCTGCACGGGGAAAAGCGCAAGGGAGGTATAGAAGCGCAAAGAATGGCTCTCAGACCCAGGCACCTGTAGCAAGGGGGAACTCGCCGTCGGGGTCACGAAAGTCCACGCGCTTGACACTCAGATCCATGTACTCGTCGGTGCACTTGGCTGCACGGAAACAACGCAGGAGGAGGTTTCGAAGCACAAAGAATGGCCCTCAGATCCGAGCGCTCATAGTCAAGGGACAACTCGTTGTCACGGTCACGGGAGTCGGTGCGCTTGACTCGCAGATTCCGTGTACTCATCACGTCAATGCACTTGGTTGCAAAGGAATAGGCGCAGCTCCAAGGCGACTTTTGAGGCGACTCAAAAGGCAGATTCCACGTACTGTACTCGTCACATCAATACACTTGGTTGCACCGAAATAGGCGCAGCTCCAAGGCGAGGGGGCCAGCACACATTACCATCAGCAGGCAGTCAAAACGAAAGCACGCGGAGCTGCTGACATTAATTCTGAGTAGGAGAATACTCAGAAGCCATCTCGGGAGTAGGAGGAGCAGGAGGAGCAGCAAGATGAGGGGCCTCAAAAGGCGAGGGGACCAGCAGGAGGCGAGGCGCCTCGCCTTTTGAGGCGAGGCGAGGCGAGGCGCCTCAGAAGCCATCTCGGGAGTAGGAGGAGCAGCAAGGCGAGGGGACCAGCACACTTTTGAGGCGCCTCAAAAGGCGAGGGGACCAGCATACTTTTGAGGCGCCTCAAAAGACGAGGGGACCAGCATAATTTTGAGGCGCCTCAAAAGGCGAGGGGACCAGCATACTTTTGAGGCGCCTCAAAAGGCGAGGGGACCAGCATACTTTTGAGGCGCCTCAAAAGGCGAGGGGACCAGCATACTTTTGAGGCGCCTCAAAAGGCGAGGGGACCAGCATACTTTTGAGGCGCCTCAAAAGGCGAGGGGACCAGCACACTTTTGAGGCGCCTCAAAAGGCGAGGGGACCAGCATACTTTTGAGGCGCCTCAAAAGGCGAGGGGACCAGCATACTTTTGAGGCGCCTCAAAAGACGAGGGGACCAGCATACATTAACATCAGTCGCCAGTGTCAACGAGATCACGAGAAGCCCTCTGCCTGAAACCCCTAAGCGCTTGGATCAGACCCACGTATGCTGGTCAAACCACTGGTCTAACCATGCACCCACCCATGCCCCCACCCATGCACCTATGCCCCCATGCACCCATGCCCCCATGCACCCATGTCCCCATGCCCCCATGCCCCCATGCACCCATGCTCCCATGCTCCCATGCCCCCATGCACCCATGCCCCCATGCCCCCATGTCCCCATGCTCCCGTGCACCCGTGCCCCCATGCCCCCATGCCCCCATGCACCCATGCACCCATGCACCCATGCACCCATGCCCCCATGCCCCCATGCCCCCATGCACCCATGCCCCCATGCCCCCATGCCCCCATGCACCCATGCCCCCATGCCCCCATGCCCCCATGCACCCATGCCCCCATGCCCCCATGCCCCCATGCACCCATGCCCCCATGCCCCCATGCCCCCATGCACCCATGCCCCCATGCACCCATGCCCCCATGCCCCCATGCACCCATGCCCCCATGCCCCCATGCACCCATGCCCCCATGCCCCCATGTCCCCATGCCCCCATGCACCCGTGGCCCCATGCCCCCATGCACCCATGCACCCATGCACCCATGCACCCATGCCCCCATGCCCCCATGCCCCCATGCACCCATGCCCCCATGCCCCCATGCCCCCATGCACCCATGCCCCCATGCCCCCATGCCCCCATGCACCCATGCCCCCATGCACCCATGCCCCCATGCCCCCATGCACCCATGCCCCCATGCCCCCATGCACCCATGCCCCCATGCCCCCATGTCCCCATGCCCCCATGCACCCGTGGCCCCATGCCCCCATGCACCCATGCACCCATGCACCCATGCACCCATGCCCCCATGCCCCCATGCCCCCATGCACCCATGCCCCCATGCCCCCATGCCCCCATGCACCCATGCACCCATGCACCCATGCACCCATGCCCCCATGCCCCCATGCCCCCATGCACCCATGCCCCCATGCCCCCATGCCCCCATGCACCCATGCCCCCATGCACCTATGCCCCCATGCCCCCATGCACCCGTGCACACCTTCACCATTCACACAAGCGCACCAATGAGCGTCCGCACGTATTCCGACTCGTCTGAGACGTCAAAGAGGGACCCCGCGCCAAGGGCGTAGGTAACCAAATCAGGAAGTCCTTCCACTCTATACACCATTACAGCCATGCACCCATGCAGTCACCCATGCACCCATGCAGTCACCCATGCACCCCATGCAGTCACCCATGCACCCATGCACCCATGCAGTCACCCATGCACCCATGCACCCATGCACCCATGCAGTCACCCATGCAGTCACCCATGCACCCATGCAGTCACCCATGCACCCATGCACCCATGCACCCATGCACCCATGCACCCATGCGCGCACCAATGAGCGTCTGCACGTATTCCGACTCCTCCGAGACGTCAAAGAGGGACCCCGCGCCAAGGGCATAGGTGAGCGAATCGGTGAGCTCGCCCAGGTAGTAGAACACCTGCAGGGGTGCCAAGACAAGAGAGGAGAGGAGGGGAGAGGAAAATAAGTGCCTCGAAACGGTTAAAAAAAGTCTTTGATAAGGGAGCTCGAGAGCCGGTGAGCTCGCCCACGTAGTAGAACGCCTGCATAAACACCTAGAGAAGTCACGAGAGAACGGTGTTAGTACTTGAAAGATCTATCAAGTATAGACTGCATTGAGGCAGTGTTCAGGAATGAGTAAGCTCGCCTAAAAAAAAACGGGAAGGGGAAAAGGGCAGACAAAAAATTCGACAGAGCACCTGAAAATTCGACAAAAAAATCGACAGAGTTCTGAGTCGACTCAAAAGAATGAGTAGTACCTTGGAAGCGAGGAGAGCTGCCAGCTCGCGATGGTCGAATGCCTCATCCTCGTACAGGCTCTCACTGAAACGATTCGAATGGCACGAGAGCGGGAATGAAGGACCAAATTAGATGGCAGAAGACCTAGACGCAGTAGAAAAAGGCAGACATGGATGGTCCGCATGTGGCAGACATGGATGGTCCGCATGTGGACGACATGGATGGTCCGCATGTGGCAGACATGGATGGTCCGGATGTGGACGACATGGATGGTCCGGATGTGGAAGACGAGACGTAACGGCCCCCACAGACTGAATGCTCTGAATGAATGTTGTGCACTCCGTCGGTCCGATTTTCCGGAACGATCTACCGGATTCAAACTTATGGCTTGCAATGATCTAGCGGATTCAGTCTGATGACCCGTGTCGATCTCCCGGATTCGTGCTAATTGTCCACTGAATTCAGTAAAATGACCCGTAACGATCTACCGGATTCGCTCGAATGACCCGTAGTGATCTGCCGGATTCAGTATAATGACCCGTAATGATCTGACGGATTCAGTTTGATGGCCCTTAATGTCTACCGGATTCAGTCTCATGACCCGTAACCATAAGAATCTGGCGGAGTCACTATGATGACCTGTAATCTGTACCGGATTCAGTCAGATATGACCCGTAAGGATGTACCGAATTCAGTCTGATGACAGGTAGCGATCTAGCGGAATCAGTCTGACGAGGCGTAATGAACTACCACAATTGGTCTGAAGACCCGTAGTTATCTACCGCCTCTTCATACCTATTCTCGCGATGCAGCCAATTTCGACTGAGGACTGTACGTGCACAGAATCCAGATCAGACCACGCTAATGAATCCACCCTCTGGCGGCAGCTGTTACCTAAATCCCAGAAATCACCGCGCAGATCTGAGACCGCAAATCTGACGGGAACTTCACATGGCGAAATCGCATTCTCCAGCTAACGTGCCATCTCAGAACCAAAACCGTGGATTAACCACCGGCGTAGAAACAGAAGCGGATCGAGGGAACTAGTCGCAGCACCCACATGGTGTAGATATTCGCGGAGATCTCGGCTCAGAACTGGCCGACGACGGGCGGGTTCAGGTTCTTACGACTTCGACGAGATTGGAATCCCAAGTCGGAGGAACCTCCTGCTAAGGCTATCGCAGCCCTCAGCGGTGCTCAGCGGCGCTCAGCACTCACATGGTAAGATATTCGCGGAGATCTCGGCCCAGAACTGGCCGACAAGCAGATTCAGGTTCTTGAGAGCGTGCACGCGAAGCGCGGGCTCCTCCTCGTCCAGCATGGCTAGCAGGCCGCTCTAAAAAACACCATACGGCCAGCAAGCCCCTCGCACTCGTGACCTTCGAGTCGGCTAAAAAATCAGCATGGCCAGCAGGGCACTCTCAAAAACACTCTACGAACAGCAGCCCGCTCGCACTCGATATGGCCGCTAGTAATCACGAAATAGATCGCATCGCTTACATGGTGGATATGTTAGCGGAGATCTCGGCCCAGAACTGGCCGACGAGCAGATTCAGATTCTTGAGAGCGTGCACGCGGAGCGCGGGCTCCTCCTCGTCCAGCATGGCCAGCAGGCCGCTCGCACTCGTGATCACCGTCATGGCGGCGACTAGAACCGCGAATTCAGGGGACTGGAGCCGATCCGCGATTGAGAATTCTAGTCCTGGTTCTAGTCTGGATCGGGAATTTTAGAGCCGTTAGGAGGCTCCGTACAGAAGCCTCAGAATGATCTGAACTGAAACCTCCAGCCGCTGCTGGTAGAAATTTCAGTTGGATTGGCGACTGAGGGGAGTTGGGACTGTAACTGTACGAAGAATTGCGACTGTGTTACAAATCAAAAGAACTGATTTGTGACTGACACCGAAATTGATCAAATCAGGGTGAAGTCTAGGTTTCACAACACTTTTGTGAGGTCAACCTTGTGTCGCGTACATTTTCTGGCTCATCCACCTATAAGTTGTGTTCTACGAGCAGATCCGATACAGTGTAGGGTAGCAGATCTGCCTGAAACGAAAACTAGCGGATTTCGTTACGTCATTTCTGTTCCCGCCCTGAAGTGACCTTCAGACAGTAAACACGGCTGGATGACACAACCACAGCCAGGGCTCCGTTCCGCTCCTGCCGAACCGCGACTCTGAGCCCTCCATCGATCTCTTACTTAGCTCTTAGGTGAGAAAAATCCAGCCTTAGCTGATCGTAGGCTCTACCGCTGCTGCCGGGCAGATTCCAGTGACACCCCGTCCCCGGTCGGCATATTGCTGTCTTCGTTGTTTTGCAGAAATTCGGCCGCGGTGATAGGCCGACTGGTCGTCACATCGCCCGTGATCGGAGAGTCATAGGCCATGGATCGTCGCCAGCAGGTACGACTGTGTACTGGCGGAAGCTGGGGCCAGTGCCAGTGTGGTTTTGAGGGTCAGTGTGCCAGTGTGGTGCCAGTGCGGTTTTGAGGGTCAGTGTGCCACTGTGGTTTTGAGTCGAACCAGTGCCAGTGTGAGTCGACTCAAAACCAGTGCCTGTGTCGTCGGACGGAGCCCATGGATCGTCGCCAGCAGGTACAGGATCCCCCTCCATTTCGCCACCATTCCGTTGATAGTAACTCAGCTTGCCTGAGGATTTTTATAGGTTAGGATCTATGATGCCCGATGGAAAATAGTATGTGTGTTTTTTTTTCTTAAAAATCGTTCATGGGGCCTCTGCATTCTACAATTTGCCTAAGCGACGCGCGAGTTTCATAACTGGACGTATCGAGCATCAGGCGCGTCGAGCATCAGCCTTTCGCGATAGCAGTGAAAGGCGTTCTCGACGAAATACAGCCAGCGTCCAGTCAACGTTCAATACTCGTCCATTCAACGTTCAATACTCGCCCAGTCAACGTTCAATACTCGCCCAGTCAACGTTCAATACTCGTCCAGTCAACGTTCAATACTCGTCCAGTCAACGTTCAATACTCGTCCAGTCAACGTTCAATACTCATCCAGTCAACTTCAATACTCGCCCAGTCAACACAGTCTCGCGTTCGTCAATTCCAACGAGCCAGAGCTCGTCCTCCCCATTCCCCCTCATCCCCTTCTCAGGATGACTTTTGAGTCGACTCAAAAGTCACCCCGTTCCCCCTCATCCCCTTCTCAGAAGTCTATTTTTGAGGCGCCTCAAAAATAGACTCCCCATTCCCCCTCATCCCCACTCCCCTTCTCAGGATGTGCTTTTCCATGTGGCGAGCACATCGCCTTTGCTCCCCCCTCAAACTCCCCTCCCACTCGTCCAATCCTTGAGCACGTTCCCCCTCGTCCTCTTCTCAGGAGGTGCTGCTCCGGCTAGCGACCACACCATCATGGGCCCTTTCCTCAGAAGCCAAGGTGGAGAAGGGTCGCGCCATGCGCGAGCTGCGGGCGTGCGGGCGAGCGGTGCAGCACTGCCTGCTGCCGCACCACCACGCCTGCCTCTGCGGGGAGGGGAGTGCGCCCAGCGCTGCTCCGCCTGCCCCCATTGCCCCCCCTGCAAACTCCCCGCCCACTCATCCAATCCTTGCGCGCATTCAACCTCATCCCCTGCTCTCCTCAGGAGGTGTTGCTCCGCCTGGCGGCCACCCCCTCAAGAGCCCTTCCCCTGGAGGCCAAGGTGGAGAAGTGCCGCGCCATGCGCGAGCTGCGGGCTGTCGAACAGTAACAGTACAGCCCCCCCTTTCTTCCTCCCCCATTCCCCCCCATCCCCTGCGCAGGACGTGCTTCTGCGCCTGGCGGCCACCCCGTCAAGAGCCCTTCCCCTGGAGGCCAAGGTGGAGAAGTGCCGCGCCATGCGCGAGCTGCGGGCGTGCGGGCGAGCGGTGCAGCACTGCCTGCTGCCGTGCCACCACGCCTGCCTCTGCGGGGAATGCGCCCAGCGCTGCTCCGCCTGCCCCGTCTGCCGCTGCCTCATCGGCGCCCCCGCAACCGCGGCAGCAGCAGCAGGGGGAGGGGGATCGGCAGCAGCAGCAGGGGGAGGGGGATCGGCAGCAGCAGCAGCAGAGGAAGGGGGTTTTGCGCGGCAATCCGGGGAGCGCATTCAGATTAGGCTGTATGACGCGTGCGTGGATGCGGGACTAGTGAGCCCTCTTAAAGACGTGGTTAAGGAGGGGGGGTGGGGAGCAGCGGCAGGGGGAGGGGGAGGGGGAGGGGGAGGAACAGGAGGGGTGATTGGGGGGTTGGGGCAGGACGCGCAGGGGTTTCCCATGGACGTGCGGCGGCTCTTTGCGCTGTTTGACATTGCTCTGGACCGCGGCTTGGTCACGCTCATCTGCCACTGTGAGTTGGGAGGCCTTGGGGGGCGCAGTGACTGACAGGGGGGGGTTGGGGCGCAGTGGCAGGGGGGTTGAGGCAGGACGCGCAGGGGTGTCCCATGGACGTGCGGCGGCTGTTTTTTGCCCTGGTTGACATTGCTCTGGTCCGCGGCTTGGTCACACTCGTATGCCACTGCGAGTTCGGGGGGCTTGGGGCACACTCGTATGCCACTGCGAGTTCGGGGGGCTTGGGACCAAGCCTGTCTGTCTGTCTGTCAGCCCCCCTGTCACACTCGTATGACTGACAGGGGGGCTGGCTGGGGGACAGCAACAGGGGAATTGGGCAGGATGCACATGGTACTTTTGAGAATTCTCAAAGACACCCTGCACACTCATATGCCACTGTGAGTTGGGAGGCCTTGGGGGGCGCAGTCACTGAAAGGGGGGCGCTGGGGGACAGCAAGAGGGGAACTGGGCAGGAAGCGCAGGGGTGTCCCATGGACGTGCGGCAGCTGTTTGCCCAGTTTGGACGAGGCAGCAGTGTCCAGCGACCCTGTGCTCTCCCTGCTGCTCCTTTTCTTAACCCCCCCTCCCCTCCCTCCTCCTTTCCCCCTCCTCCCTTCATCCCCCTCCCATTAACAGACGTGGAAGAGTTCTGCATGGACGAGGCAGCAGTGTCCAGCGACCCTCTGCTCTCCCTCCTCCTCCTCTGCCATTCCCTCATATTCCGCCGCTACAACCCCCCCCCCCCCCCCCCCCGCCTCCCTCCCATCAACAGACGTGGAGGAGGTCTGCATGGACGAGGCAGCAGTGTCCAGCGACCCGGTGCTCTCTCTCCTGCTGGACCCCAAGCTCGTGCTGGAGTGGGTTAAGCGAACCTTTGCAGGAATCAAGAGGACGCTCAGGGACCTCTGTAAGTGGCTCTGTGTACGTGAAGGTTTGTCAGTGGTGGTAGGTGAGTCCTTGTTAAATGCTGGTGTGTTTTGAGTCGACTCAAAACACTTCGATGTGCGCGAAGGTCTGTCAGTGGTGGTAAGTACGTCCTTGTTAGTGCTTGAGTACTCATTTGTCTTGATCCATGTATTGGGACCAGGGGACATGGATCCACGCGATATTCTACACAAACGGTGATGCATACTTCCAGAACCTTGTTGGCAAACATTGTCGTCTTGTGCCTTGTCCTCCTCTCCCCACTCCTCTCTCCGTCAGATGACACCGGTATCACCAATCAGAGGATGGATGATGCCACCTGTCGGGCCGTTCAGCTCACTCAACAATTACCTTTTCTTATTCGGTTTTGCTCACTTTCCCCCTCCTCCTTCCCCCCTCCCTCTCCCCCCCTTTCCCCCCCCCTCCCCCCCCCCCTCTCCCCCCCTTTCCCCCCCCCCCCCCCCCCCTCCTCCCCCCACTCCTCTCTTCTGCAGACGCCACCGGTATCACCGATCGAAGGATGGACGACGTCACCTGCCTGGCCATGCGCCTTCAGGGGCTTTCTCAGGTGCTGGCAACACTGCAGGGGCCTGGGGACTCCCTGGCGGCGCAGCAGCAGGCGCAGATGCAGCAAGGCGGGGAGGAGGGGGGGCAGAAGGGGCATGCGTGGGAGGCCCAGAGGCTTGCAGAAGCGGTTCTAAGAGCATACCTGGTGAGAGGAGGAGGGGGAGGAGGGGATTCTTGAGTGTTGTTCTCTCCGACTGAGACGTAGTTGGATGACAGATGGGTTGAGTGAGGAGCACAAGCGGCATGTGTTGGAGGGCCTCCCTCCCTGCCTCTCATACGTCTTCCTGCCTTGCCTGCTCTCTCCCTCCCCCCTGAAACCCCCTTTACACCCCTCTGCACCCACCAGCACCTGGAGGTCATGCAGTGGGCCGCCAAGAACCGCTTCTTCGAGGGCCTGCCTCCCTTCTCTTTAACCCTACGCCCTGAATTGCCCCTGCCCATACCTCCCTCCCCTCTGTGCCTTTCAGCACCTGGAGGTGATGCAGTGGGCGGCCAAGAACCGCTTCTTCGAGGGACTACAGCCCCCTCTCTCAACCAACTCGCCTTCCTCCCTCCCCCGCCCTCCGCACCCTTCTGCACCCACCAGCACCTGGAGGTGATGCAGTGGGCGGCTAAGAACCGCTTCTTCGAGGGCTTGCCTCCCCGCCACTCGTCCAACGCCACGTGGCGCGCCGCGGTTCGCCAGAGGAAGCAGGCTGCTAACGAGACTGCCTGGCCGGAGTTCCTTGGCGTTTCTGCTGCCTCCGGTGCTGCTGGCTCGGTGCTTGGGATGGGGGGAAGTGGAGGGGGAGGGGGAGGGGCAAAGGTGCAGCAGCAGCAGCAGCAGCAGCAGCAGGGTGCGAGGTTGTTCATCGAGGAAGCAATAGATAGCTTACGGAGCAGCAGTGGAGATGGTAGTCTGGTGGAGAACTCGGATGGGTGGATGGAGTCAGGCTCGGACCAGCAGCCGGCTCTGCTGACTGCAGACCAGCTCGACCTGCTCCCGCTCAAGCAGCCTCTACCCAGCGCGCCACCTGCTTCCGGGAAGTTTCTGCTCCAGGGAGGGAGCTGCCCTGGTGTAGGGGGAGCAGCAGGGGCAGCAGCAACGGGGTTTCAATACCCGCCCGAGAATTTCCGGGCAGCGGTTGATTATTTGTTCCTGGAGGCGGGAGCCGACCTCGCACTGGCTAAGAAAGCAATTGTGAGTTTCTGTCAGCTTTGGCAATCGGTGCAATGCACCACACACTCGTCGACTCAAAAGCACGGTGCAATGCACCATGCAGACGAGACGCTTGTTGTTCCTGGAGGCTGGAGCCGACCTCGCACTCGCTAAGAAAGCAATCGTGGGTTCCTTTTATTTTGTTTGCACCCTTTCTTTGTTGTTGCTTTTTGTTCTGTTTTGTTTTTAAAATTTCGCTGATTATCCTTTTCCAGTGCGTTTCGAAGTTTCGAAGTTCCGCACTGTCATTTCTCCTCTCCCATTCCCCCAGCTGCTCTACTACCTCATCGATAGATTACTACCTCATCGATAGATTACTACCTCATCGATAGATTCTACCAGCCTGGGGAGGGGGAGACTGAGAGGCCGCGGTGGCGGGAAATGGTGGACGACTTTGGCGCCTGCCTGGACGTGGCAGCTGGGCCTGTGGTGGGCTTGCCTCAACCTGTTTCTCTCATCCTTCCCCCCTCTCCCCTCTCCCCTCTCCCCTCCCCCCTCCCCCCTCTCTCCTCCCCCTTCCCCCTCTCCCCTCCCCCACTCCCCCAGCTGCTCTACTACCTGATTGATCGCTTCGACCAGCATGGGGAAGGGGAGAGAGGGAGCCAGCAGCAGCGGTGGCGGGAAATGGTGGACGACTTTGGCGCCTGCCTGGACGTGGCAGCTCGGCATGTGGTGGAGACGATGGTGCTGGTGATGCTGGATGAATGCACGGAGGAGGGGTTAGAGGTGAGCAGCATTTTTTATTCTTTCAGCAGCAGCAAAGATGAATGCAGGGAGGAGGGGTTAGAGGTGAGCAGCATTTTTTATTCTTTCAGCAGCAGCAAAGATGAATGCAGGGAGGAGGGGTTAGAGGTGAGCAGCAGCATCAGCGGTTCTTTCAGTTTGAGGGCAAGTGGTTAGAGTCAAGGGTAGAAGGGTGCGGGCATGTGGTGGTGGAGACGGTGGTGATGGTGATGGTGATGGTGGATGAACAGACGGATGAGGGACTGGAGGCACCACACACTTGTCTGTTGCACCGCACATGCACCACACGCTTGTCTGTTACGCCGCACATGCACCACACGCTTGTCTGTTACGCCGCACATGCACCACACGCTTGTCTGTTACGCCGCACATGCACCACACGCTTGTCTGTTACGCCGCACATGCACCACACGCTTGTCTGTTACGCCGCACATGCACCACACGCTTGTCTGTTACACTGCGCATGCACCACACGCTTGTCTGTTACGCCGCGCATGCACCACACGCTTGTCTGTTATGCCGCACATGCACCACACGCTTGTCTGTTGCACCGCACATGCACCACACGCTTGTCTGTTATGCCGCACATGCACCACACGCTTGTCTGTTACGCCGCACATGCACCACGCCACATAGGACCGGGTGGTGCAGCGCCACATAATTCCAGATCTCGGGACAACACGCTCGCTGGAATTATGTCCGGAGGTCCGCACATGCCCCATGCCACATAGTAACTGGTGCGTGCGTGCCTGCTGAGCAGCATCTGCTGCACGTGGTGGAGAAGAGATGCGTTGGCTGCCTGGACGTGGGGCCTGGGCATGTGGTGGAGACGATGGTGCTGGTGATGGTGATGGTGATGGTGCTGGTGATGGTGATGGTGATGGTGATGGTGATGGTGATGGTGCTGGTGCTGGTGATGGTGATGGTGATGGTGATGGTGATGGTGCTGGTGATGGTGATGGTGATGGTGATGGTGATGGTGCTGGTGCTGGTGATGGTGATGGTGCTGGTGATGGTGATGGTGATGGTGATGGTGATGGTGATGGTGATGGTGATGGTGATGGTGCTGGTGCTGGTGATGGTGCTGGTGATGGTGATGGTGATGGTGATGGTGCTGGTGCTGGTGATGGTGCTGGTGCTGGTGATGGTGCTGGTGCTGGTGATGGTGATGGTGATGGTGATGGTGATGGTGCTGGTGATGGTGATGGTGATGGTGCTGGTGATGGTGCTGGTGATGGTGCTGGTGATGGTGCTGGTGATGGTGATGGTGCTGGTGCTGGTGCTGGTGATGGTGCTGGTGCTGGTGATGATGCTGATGCTGATACTTTTTCTTGTCGCTTCATTCTCGCCCCTTATTCTCTCATCATCTGTTTTGCAGGATGCTTGCTCCCTAATACCTCATCTGATATCCCTCTCTTCTCCCTCATCCTCCTCATCCTCCTCCTCCTCCTCCTCCTCCTCCTCCTCCTCCTCCCCACCGATCCATCCTAGAATCGCTCGAGTCCTCATCGAACGAGGCAAGCCCGAGCCTGCCCTCCAGATCCTCCGAGCCTGCAGCCCAGGCCCGGCAATCTTCCAAGCCTACAGCAGCCCAGGCTCGGCAACCCCCACTTTCCCGGACCTGAGCGTGCCACTAGAGGAAGCGGTTACTGCGCTTCGTGTGCTTATAGAGAATCGGCTCTTAACAGAGGCGTTCCTGTACCTTCGAGCCTACTGCAAGCACCTATGTCTCGACAATTCCTCCTCTTCCCCTCACACTATTGGAGCTGATGCTTATGGTAGTGATACTGCTGCTGATGGTGCTGATGGTGATACTGGTGACAGTGTTACTAACGAAGCTGCTGATGGTGCTTATACGGCAGCAGTGGATGTGCTTGTATCGGAGCTCTTCTGGCTAGCAGTGAGGCACCAGGCAGTGCCAGAGGTGCTGACTTTCCCCTGGAGAGGATTGGAGGTGGCTGCCTTGCACCGCTGCTTGCTGTCTCGCACTGCTCAGCAGCCAGAGGGCGCGTGTGGCACGCTGCTCGTGCTATTCTACGTCGAGGTATGTCTCCCTTAGGGGATCAACTGTTTTGGCTGGCAGTCAGGCACCAGGCAGTGCCAGAGGTGCTCACGTTTCCTTGGAGGGGGTAGAGGTGGCTGCCTTGCACCACTGCTTGCTCTCTCGCTCGGCTCAGCACACTACTCACACCGCGGCGTACGGCACACTGCTCTGCTCGTTCTCTTATATTTTGAGGCACGTTTTTTTTCGAAGGGATCAGCCGTTCTGGCTGGCAGTGAGGCGCCAGTCAGTGCCTGCCCGAAATGCTCACGCGCTTGGACTTTAGAGTCGACTCAGAAGTCACCTCGTTACAATCTCACTCGCTTTGACTTTAGAGTCGACTCAAACGTCACCTCGTTACAATCTCACTCGCTTTGACTTTAGAGTCGACTCAAACGTCACCTCGTTACAATCTCACTCGCTTTGACTTTAGAGTCGACTCAAAAGTCACCTCGTTCCAATCTCACTCGCTTTGACTTTAGAGTCGACTCAAACGTCACCTCGTTACAATCTCACTCGCTTTGACTTTAGAGTCGACTCAAAAGTCACCTCGTTACAATCTCACTCGCTTTGACTTTAGAGTCGAATCAAAAGTCACCTCGTTACAATCTCACTCGCTTTGACTTTAGAGTCGACTCAAAAGTCACCTCGTTACAATCTCACTCGCTTTGACTTTAGAGTCGACTCAAAAGTCACCTCGTTACAATCTCACTCGCTTTGACTTTAGAGTCGACTCAAAAGTCACCTCGTTACAATCTCACTCGCTTTGACTTTAGAGTCGACTCAAACGTCACCTCGTTACAATCTCACTCGCTTTGACTTTAGAGTCGACTCAAACGTCACCTCGTTACAATCTCACTCGCTTTGACTTTAGAGTCGACTCAAAAGTCACCTCGTTACAATCTCACTCGCTTTGACTTTAGAGTCGACTCAAACGTCACCTCGTTACAATCTCACTCGCTTTGACTTTAGAGTCGACTCAAAAGTCACCTCGTTACAATCTCACTCGCTTTGACTTTAGAGTCGACTCAAACGTCACCTCGTTACAATCTCACTCGCTTTGACTTTAGAGTCGACTCAAAAGTCACCTCGTTACAATCTCACTCGCTTTGACTTTAGAGTCGAATCAAAAGTCACCTCGTTACAATCTCACTCGCTTTGACTTTAGAGTCGACTCAAAAGTCACCTCGTTACAATCTCACTCGCTTTGACTTTAGAGTCGACTCAAAAGTCACCTCGTTACAATCTCACTCGCTTTGACTTTAGAGTCGACTCAAAAGTCACCTCGTTACAATCTCACTCGCTTTGACTTTAGAGTCGACTCAACAGTCACCTCGGTACAATCTCACTCGCTTTGACTTTAGAGTCGACTCAAAAGTCACCTCGTTACAATCTCACTCGCTTTCCATGGCTGCTTGCACTCACGAGCAACTCAACAACCGAAGGGGGTGTGCAGCTCGCTGCTGGTTCCCTTCTCTATTGAGGGTAGAAGTGAAGCGATTGTAGCTAGGGATTGTAGTTTGGGTAGCTGGTAGTGAGGCACCAGGCAGTGCCAGAGGTGCTCACCATCCCATGGGGGGGGTAGAGGTGGCGGCCTTGCACTGCTGCTGGCTACGTAAAAGGCTCTTCTGTGTTTCTTACCCATACTCTCTTCCCCCTCCCCCCCTCCCTCCCTTCTTATCCACATACTCTCTTCTCATTTCCTTCACCTGCAGAGGTCTCGTTACAAGGCAGCACTGGCAGCACACAAGCAAGTGTGGGCTGTGGAAGCAGCAGCAGAGGTAGAGCAGGATGCTGAAGAGGCTAATAACGAGGATGAGGAGAGACCACAGGAGGACGAGGAGGAGGAGGAGGAGGGAGAGGAGGAAGGAGGAAGTCCTATGGACGCCACTGGTGCTGCTGGTGGTGCTGGTGGTGCTGCTGGTGGTGCAAGACGGTCAAGAAAGAGGAGGAGGGGAGGAAAGGGAGTGACGGTGCAGCTGCGGGAGAAGAGGATAAGGCTGCTGGTACGTACTTGTTGTTTGGGTTGATAGGGCCCATGGCTGGTATGCACGTGATGGCTTTTGAGTCGGCTCAAAAGTCGGCTGGTATGCACGTGATGGCTTTTGAGTCGGCTCAAAAGTCGGCTGGTATGCACGTGATGGCTTTTGAGTCGGCTCAAAAGTCGGCTGGTATGCACGTGATGGCTTTTGAGTCGGCTCAAAAGTCGGCTGGTATGCACGTGATGGTAGGACGGGGTCAAGACAGTGGAAGCGAGGAGGGAAGGGAGTCACGGTGCAGCTGCGGGAGAAGGGGGTAAAGCTGCTGGTATGGGTTGGCATGGTGGGGTGGCATGGTGGGGTGGCATGGTGGGTTGGCATGGTGGGGTTGGCATGGTGGGTTGGCATGATGGGGTGGCATGATGGGGTGGCATGATGGGGTGGCATGATGGGGTGGCATGATGGGGTGGCATGATGGGGTGGCATGATGGGTTGGCATGATGGGTGGCATGATGGGTTGGCATGATGGGGTGGCATGATGGGGTGGCATGATGGGTTGGCATGATGGGGTGGCATGATGGGGTGGCATGATGGGTTGGCATGATGGGTTGGCATGATAAGGGTCTAGAATTCTGATAAAATGGGTCAATTAGTTGCCCTCTTGCCTGGATGCCTCCTGTCCCGATCCCTCTTCCGCTCTTCCTTTCATTCCCCCAGGCTGAAACGAACTTGGTTTCTTCTTCCCATTCCCTTCTTTGCTCCCACTCACTCTTTCTCCCTCACTCACTCTTTCCCCCTCACTCACTCTTTCCCCCTCACTCACTCTTTCCCCCTCACTCACTCTTTCCCCCTCACTCACTCTTTCCCCCTCACTCACTCTTTCCCCCTCACTCACTCTTTCCCCCTCACTCACTCTTTCCCCCTCACTCACTCTTTCCCCCTCACTCACTCTTTCCCCCCCACTCACTCTTTCCCCCTCACTCACTCTTTCCCCCTCACTCACTCTTCCCCCCTCACCTCTTCCTTCGCATCACTCCCTAATTCCGTTTCCCTCCTTCGTGTTTCCCTCTCCTCAGGAGTCTGTCCTGCAGCTGATCGCCCCATCAGACCGCCAGCAGATCATCCAAGCACATGGCGACCCTTCCTCCTTCCTCTCTTGTCTCCCCTCCCTCCCTCCCCAGGAGTCTGTCCTGCAGCCGATCGCCCTTTGTGAGCGCCAGCAGATCATTCAAGCACACAGCGGCAACCCCTCTGTGTTCCCTACCTTCCTCCTCCTCCGCAGCAGATCTTCCTCCTCCCTCTCTGTCTGCCCTGCCAGTCACCCCCCGCTCCCCCCCTCTCCATCCCTCCCATCCTCCCCAGGAGTCTGTCCTGCAGCTGATCGCCCCATCCGAGCGCCAGCAGATCATCCGTCCAACCGCATGGCGATCCCTCCTCCTTTCAGCCTTCCTCCATCCCAGCCCCTGGCTCCTTCCTTATCCCTCTTTTTTGCCCTGCCAACCCTGACACCCTTCCCAGGAGTCTGAATGAACTGCAGCTAAACGCCCCATTCGAGAACCAGCAGAGAATCGATCCAAGCTCATTGCAAGCCTTCCTCCTTCCTCAAGCAACCACTCTGTCTGCCCTGCCTGCCAACCCGCCCCACACTTTTCCCGCGAGTCTGTGCTCCAGCTGATCGGTCCAAGCGCCAGCAGATTACTCAGGCACACGGCGAACCTTCGTCCTCCCTTACCATAACCCCACCCCCTCACCCCCCCACCCCCCGACCCCTCGGATTCGTCCCCAGGAGTCTGTGCTGCAGCTGATCGCTCCTTCGGAGCATGGACAGATTACTTAAGCGCACAGTGAGCCATCCTCCTTCCTTACCCCTTCACCCCAACCCCACCCCCCTACCCCCTCATCCCCCCACCCCCCGACCCCTCGCATTCGTCCCCAGGAGTCTGTGCTCCAGCTGATCGCTCCGTCCGAGCGCCGACAGATTATTCAAGCGCACGGTGGACCTTCCTCCTTCCCAACCGAAACTGTCACCACCACCACCACCACCGCCCCCACCGCCCCCACTGTCACCACTGCAAGGGAGGCATCAGCCAGGTCAGGCACCAGACCTCTCTCAGCATTCCAGTCGCCGCCCACCAAGGTCTCGTCTCCCAAGGCTGCTCCCTCTCCTCACTTCGGCTCTCCAATTCTTGGTGGCGCCTCATCCTTCCCCAGCTCTCCCCTTTCGTTCCCCAAAGCCGCAAGCAAACCACAGCCACAGCAGCAGCAGCAGCAGCAGCAGCAACCACAGTCACTGTTCTCCTTCCCACCCGCTCCGCAATCTCCCCCTCCTTTCGCTTCAGCTGCTTTCGCCCCATCCGCTTCCACTGCTCCCAGCCAATCAGAGCTCCCGCTCCAGCGCAAACTTTTCGGATCCGGGCAGTTTGGGCAGCAAGTGCCCATAGGGGGAACAGCCCCAGTACCCCTGGAAAGGGCGACAACAGCGCCAGTACCCCTGGGAAATGCCCAAGTGTTGCATCAGAACCCCCTGTTCGGCATGCGGGTGTCCCAGGACGGGTCAGAGCCAGATACCACACAGGAGGGGGCAAGGGGAGGGACAGGGGGAGGGATGAGTGGTGCTGGTGACCATGGGCTGAATGCTGCTGCTTCTGGCTCTGCTGCTGGCGCTGCTGCTTCTGGTTCTGCTGCTGCTGCTGCTGCTGGTGCTGCTGGTGCTGCTTCTGGTGCTGGTGCTGCTGGTGGTGGTTTTGCTCCTGCTGCTGCTGCTGCTGGTGCTGCTGCTGCTTCAGGGTCACTAGCTCTCCCATTGTTTGGATCAGGAAGCAGTTTGTTCGGAGGGGGGGGCAACCAATCAGGGAGCAAGCTGTTCGGAGGAGGAGGCAGTCAACCAGAGAGCGGACTGTTCGGAGCAGGGGGCGGGGTATCTTCCTTCGGAAAACCCAAGGGCGTGGGGCATTTTGCCAGTGGCACCAGCAGCAGCAACGACCCTGCTGCGGCTTTCAAGGGCTCGGTTGGTGTGTTCAGGTAAGCGCTGTATTTTTAAATTTAAAATCTGCAAGAATATGCACTGATTTTTATCAATGAAGGCATTTTTAGAATCTCTGCAAGAATATCACACTGCTTTTCTTTTTTACTTCCCTGACTTCCTTTTCTCTCTTCGTCTTGCCCCTTCCTTTCCCTCATCGTGGTGCTGCTTCCAGGGCCTTTCCCGATTCCAAGGCAGCAGCGACAGGGGCAGCTTCAGGCCAAGCTGCATTCGCACCTAAACAGCCATCAGCATCGAGCGTTTTCCCATCGGCGGCACCCCCATTCGCATCAGCGCCAGCATTCGGATCATCAGCACCAGCGTTTGCATCATCAGCACCAGGGTTTGCCTCATCAGCACCAGCGTTTGCATCATCAGCACCAGCGTTTGCATCATCAGCACCAGCGTTTGCATCATCAGCACCAGCGTTTGCATCATCAGCACCAGCGTTTGCATCATCAGCGCCAGCATTCTCCTTGGCTTCGGCAAATACCTCCAGCCCTTTCTCCCAGCCTTAATTTTCCTCCGCTAAGCGCCCACGCTCCTCCTCTGCTGCTACAGTTGCAGCAGCAGCACCAGCGTTCGCATCAGCACCAGCGTTCGCAGCTGCACCGCCATTCTCCTTCGCCTCTGCAACCTCCTCCAGCCCTTTCTCCCGGCCATCATTTGCCTCTGCAAAGGGCCCAGGCTCCTCCTCTGTTGCTACAGCTGCTGCTACAACTGCAGCACCAGCACTAGCACCAGCACCAGCACCAGCACCAGCAGGACAGCCGTCCCACTTCCCCTCCCCTCCATCCTCAATGTTCAACTTTTCAAACCCTATGGGGACTGCCGGTTTGCCAACCTTTTCAGAAGTAACTGGCAGCCATCGGGAGCAGCATCAAACCCTTTTCAGAAGTAACTGACAGTCGCTGGAGTCAGGTTCACATTGCAACCATGTGTGTGCAGTGCACTACGTATGCTTTGTCCGAATTCCGTACATTGTATGAGCTAGTTTCCTACACTGTAGGGGCTTGTGACTTGGGTACAAACAAGCCTCCAGTACGAACTTCTAGAGCGGTAAATAAACCTTTTGGTAGGTTGCAGGCGATCTGAACTGCGGTACAGAGTGGTGTGGTACGAACTTTTCGACAAAATTAAGTCATATGCCCTTAGACTTGTAGTACCCGTTTGTTCAATCTGGACGCTAGATTAGAATTAGCGCGGGTATGGTTCGACTTTATCATACAGGTATGGTTAGTCTTTATCATGGGTTCAGGATTGAATGCAATCTTGTCCAATCTAGTTCAATCCCATTACAAGGTGTACACACAATTCTCCCCCACAGGAACCCAGACAAAACCTCTTCGCACAGCTCCATTTCAAGAGAGGATGTACAGAAATGCATTGCATTATTATCATTATTATAAGAAACAGTACAGAAGAGAGAAGACACTGGCAGCTCCAGCAACCCTATGAGTAAGCTTCCACATTGAAGGAAGCAAGAAACAGATACAACAGAACAGACAGAAAGCAAGAAAGCCTAAAAATCAACGGATTCAGGTACTGTCGGCTCCACCACACATAGTGGAGCTAAATGAAGTGCTCATGGATCCATGACTCCATGAGCCAGCACAGGGAGAAAGGAGAACGAAAGAGAAGGGCAGGGGGAAATGCTTGTAACGGGTTCAAAGCAGCAGAAGCTACTAGCGTATAACAGGGAAGCAGAGCGCTTAGGTAAGAGCAGAGCAGCAAGCGTGCTGGCGCTCCTTATTCATTATGGAAGCTGCGTGGGGAGTGGTGCCATGGCGGGTCTTCACAATACAATATCAGGATAAGAAGCCGCTGATTAAAGGCGGCTGGTTTCTATCACCCCACGTGGACGCTCCCCATCCCGCCGAGATGGAGCCGAACGTCGTCCTCGACGGTAGCGAGCGACATTAAAACGGGGACAAGCTTCGCAAGCTCTCGGTCCCCCTGCTCGTCGTAGTACGAGGGGATCGCAATGCCGTTCTCGGGCTGAAACGCGTACGAGAGCGGACTATTATCAACAATCATGGTCTTGGTCAAATCCCTTCCGAGCATCGTCAGATCCTTGACGTAGCTGTTCCGCCACCAGATGCAGGAATCCCGGAAGAGACGGTGGTGCACGAGGCATCGCTGGGGATCGAGCAGATCCACCAGAGCATTCGCGTAACCCGCCATGCTCGCGGTGAAAACGACCACCTCGTAGACCTGCGCGACGGCGCGGAGAAACTCCTCCACTCCGGGACGCTTATGGACGTAAATAGTCGTCAGCCGGCCGTCAACGTCGAGGCTGATGACGAAGTCGGCGTTCATTATCGGCGTGAAGACGGAATGGATGAGGGTTTCATCCAGGTCAAGAACGAGCGTCTTGCGGTTGAGATGGACGGAGCGGAGCGGAGGAAGCAGCTTGGAGGAATCAGCTAAGGGCTCGTCGGACGGACTCAGCGGAGCCAACTGAGGAACCGAGAAAAGGTGGTCCGACGTCGCATCATCCAAATCCGCTTCCGCTGCTGCTGCAGCTCCTGATGCTGCAACTGGCGTTTCGCCGCCACGGGGAGCGCTCCAGATAATGCAATCCGCATTGACGTCGGTTGACGTGGCGTCCGAAGCGGTTATTATTGGGAAGTCTTGCTGGTCGCAGGATGGTTGCTCCGCATCCGCAGGGCGAATCCGGTCGTCAGCAAGCTTCTTTCTTGCGGGAATAAGGAATCTGAAGATCCGCAACCAGAAACCCGCAACCATGGCTTGTTGGTACGCAATCAGAGGCCAGACGCACTGTGGAAAGACGGCGACTGGGTCCTCAGCCTCGCTCGATTCTTGACCGAGCGTTGACCTTTCCAGGAAGTTCATGATGACCTCTTCAGTAGCTGTAAGCTCCGCCAAAGAACCTTTCTCGCACTTGCCAAGGCCCGGCTCATCTGGAGAAAACCGAACCTCCAGCGTCTTGCAATCCGCCGAAGACGCCATGGATTTCGTCGACGAGGCAGACTTGCGGATTCTTGAAATCGACCGGCTCGGAGGGGAGGACAAACCCCAATCCGCGCTTTCGCCTCTGCTGGAAAAAAGACTCTCATCCTCCAGCTCGACGCTGTCGTACATCTCGAAAGCAGCAAGAACCCATTGCCAGGAGTTAATGGCCATCCGCTCAGAGCGGCGGAGAAAAGCGAAAAATCCCACAAAGATTTCGGCTCTTAGGAAGTGGACTAGCAGGGACAGTAAAACGGTGAAAGCCCTAACCTGCTGAAAGTAAGCGGGAACTAATTTACCGTCAAACATGGATTCATGGCAGGAAAAATCCCTAAACACGACTGCTCAACAAGGAAACAGGCACACGTGCTCAGAGACACGTTATGGTGCACTATTTTGAAAGAACGAAGAAATTGGGCGCTCTAAGATGCGGACATAGGCAGAACACGGGGGACAGCGACATTCAGACCTAAATAGTACACGGAGGAAGAGGAGACACCACACCACCAGACCAGAGCTAAGCCAAAGCGAAACCCACCCATCCATCCATAGCTGCCCGTCTCCTCCAGCTCAGCCATGCAAAAGCTAGCTCAGCTCAGCCGAGCTTCCGCCAGCCCTGATTGAGCTTCCGCCAGTCCGCCTTCCCCCAACAAAAACAGAAGCCAGAAACAGATGCCTGGTTCGGAAAACGAAACCCTTCCGCCGCGCGCCAATGTCTTCCCCTTATCGGCGCAAGCAAACAAACCCAGGGCTTTGCGCGCGCCACCGCAAATCCTAAGGCGCAAACCCAGGGTATTCCGATCGCCACGAGCGCATCCATCCCCCCCTTCCCCGCCTTTCTTCGTGTGTAAATCTGGTCCGATTGCGTGAACTGTAGAGGAGAAAGTGTCTGGCTTGCCAGCTGGACCTTGAGGTTTGCAGAATGCGCGGAATGCACGAAACGATCGGGTTTACCAAAACCCCAACCCCGCTCTCCGAAGCCCCTGAAATCATTTGTATGCAAGATCTCGCCGGGTAGAGAATCCATCGATATCCTAACCTGCACCTTGACGGGTGGAAACCAGTTTCTACGTCCATGGGAACAACCACAAACAGGTTTCAACCCATGTTTTTGCGCGTTTAGCGATGTACGCACCATCTGGGTACAGGTTCTGATGGATTCCATTCCAAGGGTACGGGTGTACAACTAACAATCATTGTGGCATTTCGGGGCGCGCGAATTGCAAGTTTCCCACGTCAGCCCCCCAGCCATACTCCAAACTGACTCGAAATTTGGCGCAGCTGACGCAGGTGGCGCAGGAGCCCAGCTGGCGGCATCGCAGGGAATGCTTCAGGGCATGAGCAGGCGGCTCTGCAGGAGCTCATGCCAGAGGCAAACCAAACCAGACGTATGCAGGTTTGGTTAGACGCCCAAAACCAGACGCGTTCGAGGGACGGTTCATCCGCGCCTAAATATTCGACAGCTGAGCCTCGGCGGCGGCAGCCTCGAGGTTCGCTTCGGAGAAGCTTACGGGCACCATGCTGGATGGTTCAGCAGATTTCCCTCAGAAAGTGTACAGCCCAACACTTTTGCTGCAACGGCATGAAGTCAATGAAATGTATTAATCTCCTTAAAAACGAATCTGGGCAGCTAAAATTATATACTGTACCCGCAAAGTCTGGGGGACCGGTCAGGGTTTTGCTGACAAATGAACTGGTCATCCATACCGTCAGCGTGACCAATGAAAGAGTGGCGACACGCAACACTATCTTCACAAGCCATTCAAACAGTTTCTCTTCACGTGTAAGGAAGACCCACGTAGGCTCGGTAAGCCAGGCCTGAAATTTCGAGGACAAATAGCTACATGAACCTGTGTTTGGGAAAGATACCGAAATGGTGTGGGAAAGAAGAGCAAGACACTCTATACACGCTGTACGGTGCTCCTCTGCAGACTTTGAGTACAGCTACCAGTACAAGGAGATGCCCAACGTCATCCCCTAAGACTATGAGAACCTAGCACTTTCGACCTATGGTACTTCCTACTCCTGATGCTTTCAAGTCCAGAATTCAGATTTACCCCTGATGTGCACTCTTCTTTCACCAGAGTAAATTATGCAGATGATGTGTACAGTATACTTTTAACCACAACCAGTCTGGCCATTCTGTGATTGCAGATCCCACTGACTTGGTAACCATCAAACATAGAGAAGTGACACTCGTTAACAATAACTATCGGATTATGCCTATCTTGATGCAGACATGACTGAAAGGCCCATCATACAATGCATCACCAGGGCAAGGCAGCAAGAAGCTACTGTCAGTGCCCGTGCAGCACTGGCCCTAGCTTGACGCCCACAAACCTCAGCCACTCGTTCCAGCTCAGACGGCTCCAATGCCAGGTCATCATCAACCGCGACTTCATCACCCTGCTCCCCATCATCTCCACCTGAAACTACCTGAATCCGGCTCCTCCTAACCCCCTGGGTAATCCCCCCAGAATCTCCCCTTCCTCCTCTGGCTACTCTAGAGGCCTGCCCAGAGAGCAGATTGTGAAAGAGGACAAGAAGAAAGGCCCGCATGCCTCTTGCTGACACAGCTCCCGCTACCTCCACAACCAGGCCCCGGACCTCCTTATCTGCCAGGAACCCAGTCAGCTGACGCTGCCACGTGGAGGACAGCGCTTGGCTCCCTGAGAATGACGCGGTTGCTGATGTGGACGCTGCTTGGAGCGCGGGAGGAGGCGGAGGAGGCAAGCGACGGAAGAAGGTCGTAAGCTTGCCCCGAAGGGACGCGGAAGCTGTTGCTACCGCTGTTTCATGCGGTGCGGAAGAGAAGGCGGCATCTGGCACCCCTTGCCACATGGCGTCCTGTAACTGGCCGTCAAGCGAGCTCCTGCTACGCGGAGATAGCGATTCTGACGGAGACGGAGCTTCTGACGAAGAGCCGTCAGACGATGTCGATAGAGCGACGGAAACACCCTCCGTTTGTATCACCTCCTCAAACCCGGCTCTCACCACCCCACTTGCCATACCCCCCCGCCTTGCTGCTATTTCAGGGGGAACAGGCGCCATTGCAGTAGCAACAGTTGTCTCCGCTGTCCTCGTTAAGATGTGTGCTCCGACATCCTTTACAAGCTCTTGATGCCGGCTCACGGCTGCAAGGATGTCATGGTAGACGTTAACGTTTCTCGTTTTCTCGATGAACGTGCCGACAGCATTGACGGCGAACGTCGAGACGACATCCTTCAACAGCGCCTTCCCCTTTTCGTTGGTTGCCAGCTCAACCAACAGCAGCTCCCATCCCGTCAGCGCCTGCCTGGATCCAGCCCCGGAGGAGGCGCCAGCTGCGCCGCCAGATGCGGAGACTCCTCCGGGAGGGCTGCTTAACTTGTCTACTAACGAAACTACTAAACTGCGCATCGCCTTTCCTACCACTGCAGATGCGAAGGTTCGACCCTCGTCTGTAAACAGCTTATCCAAAACCGATTCCACCAGTCCCATTCGCCTGACAGAAATCCCGCCAATCCCGGAGCCATTGGTGGCCTGCGCCTGAGATGCGCTCGCCGTTTCATCTGGACCGTTCCACGCTGACGACAGGCACACGCCGTGGAGAACGCCTTCTGTTACAGAGTACGTTGTACGTACGACGGCTCGTTGAAACTCCTCCGAGCTTGACAGCTTCAGGATCTGCCGTACGCTTCGCGGAACCTCGTCTGAATCTGACTCGATAAACGCCCGAATGTCCGTTAGTACAGTGGTGGAAAGCTCAGACGCGGCGAAAACGGCGTTGTATAACCGCGAGAACAGGACCCATGCGTCCCGCACACGTTGCCGCTGACGGGTGTAGTACTCGGAGTTATAGACCTTGTAGGCTACGTAGATCCCGCCGCCTGCTGCGGTGGCTGCTCCCAGGAGGACGGCTACCCGGCGATAGTAGATCGTCCGGGGCGCCGACATGTCCGCGAACGAAAACGCCGATAACGGGATGGGGCTGATATTCGCCGATTCGACCACGGGATGGCTTTGAATTAGGGTTTCCAACGGCGGGATCGCAGCGGAGGAGGAGATAGTGATGAGAACAACTGATCAAGCGCTGGGACTTCTGCAGGGAAGAAAAACGCGAAAAACGGATGGATGACGACTTGTTGTCGCGCTGAGTCGGCGTCTCCAAGGTAGGCCGTCAAGAAATACTATCAGCTGGACATCAAAAAGCTACCCCAACGCCGCTTTTGAATGGTTTCTGCTCTCTCTACTGCTCGACAGGCTACCAAACATGAATTACGGCCAGCGTCAACTGGAGTGACAAGCAGGCCTCTAGAAGTCAGGGTAATTACACTGCTTTGTCAAGGAAAACAGGATGAAATTTTAGCCTAGCCCTGCTTTTGACGCATTCAGAATATCGATACCCGTCCATGGACAGGCAAGCCAGAATTATCCCACGGCCAATTTCCGAGTACGGGATAAACCCGCCCTGTAAAATCTAATGTAAACGTTCGTGCCTCTAGTAATTAAATCTCCCCCTGTCATTGTCAGGAGTGGCTTATTCCGAGCTTTGACGAAACTCTTGCCTGCAAAAACAGTCAAACATTTTAGGGCTACCCATCCTGGACGAGTTGGATCCCGGGCAAACTCGGAAACTGCAGGGTGACCCCTTGGATATCGAGAGGCCTGGTGACGAAATTGTCATGTGCTGGGCATTCCAGGAGGAGCCATGGTTGGGGTTTTGCTGGAGTACTGGAGTGCTGGAGTGCTGAAGGGTTTCAAGGGTGAAATATGAATCTGCACGGGAAAAGCGGTTTGGCATGACGCAGCAGGTTCAATTCGAAGGTCAACACTCCAGATCGGGTGGGGAGGCTTGAAAGAAACAAATAATAGTGCATTGTGGGGCTCCTTTTCCCTTTAAGGGTAGATGGCGCAGACATTCCCCACACCGAAATTTACGTAAGTGCATCCATTCGTGACACTGTTATTGGGTCGAGGTGTGTTCGTGTGGTGTACGTCAAAATTTGGGGGTCAGCTCTTAAATCTCCCCTCACCCCTCCAACCAACCTTGATCGTGACTTTCGAAGGAGTTGCGCTGGCAGCAGAAAGTGTGTGGGGCCGAGGGGCGATTACTGACGGCACAACAAACCGGCCAGACGTCAGACTGGGCTGAAAGCGACAGCAAGGCATGACGTGGAGGGGAGCCACGTCTCGTGATTGGACAAAAGTTTCGTTTTGAGAGGCCCAGTCCTGGGACCACATGACGAGAGAAGGGGGAATGAATCAAACTATAACGAGTATATTCCCAACTCTCTACAAAACATGATATCACTGGTTAATGGAGGGAGGTACATTGTGGGATACATTTCTCACGCGTTCATTATGCTGCTAACCATGACAACGAGTAGTGCTTGCGTGGGCTGACTGCTGACAGCGTCATGTGGTCCCAATGAATATCACCTCCACCTGGCAAAGCATCACTAGCCCTAACTCAAATGGTTTGTACCAACCTTTCTATGCCACGTCCCCGTTACCTCCATCATCACCCAATACCACTCGACGCTCACTGTCAGTGACACCTCATGCCTGTGTCAGTGCCGCCACTCCATCGCCCAACAAGGGGCTCGCGAAAGAAAACGCCAGTTCGCAACGTCGCTTATCTTCGCGAAATCATTCGCCGAACCCAGATGGCTTGGCTGTGAACTATTCGTGCAGGGAACCACACAGAGGGCAGCTGAAGTGAGCAGATAGCAGAGAGAAGGGAGGAGATTAGAGACAGGACCGAGCTGAAGAGAGATCAGAGAGCACGAAACGGGAGCCTAGGAGTTTAGACGCGAGAGGGGAGAGAGAAGCGAGTAGCGTAAGGCCGAGCTGACTAGCGCAGCAAGCGCATCTGCTTGTTGCCTGCTGGTCTAGCGGCAAACTGTCCTGCACGTTGCGTGAAAACCACCCACACAAACCGTCCGTTTTTTCTCGCCTGCAGATCACCGACGGGGTGACTCTGCACGCCGCTCGTCCTCTCGGACAGCTTCCGACAGAAGGCTTTGCAGCATGGAGATAGATTCAAGGGGGTCTGACAATGAGCAGCCTGGGGGTTCCGATGGTGAGCAGCGACAACAAGAGCCGGGGAAGATGGAAGATGGAAACCCCGCCTCTTCTTTTACCATGAATGAGCAGCGACAACACGAGCCGGGGGACATGGGAGTTGAAAACCCCGCCTCTTCTTTCACCTTGAATGAGCAGCGACAGCAAGAGCCGGGGGAGATGTTGGAACAGATCGAAACGATTGAAACGAATGAGACGATGCGGAAGGTACAAGAAGAGGCGGTGGCAGAAGAGGTGGAGGGGGGTTATCTGCTGCTTAAGGTACCAACGCACAACTCCCTGCAGTTGAATCACACTTCCATGGTTACCTTGTCGCGCGACTCCATCGCACTCCCTCGATACAGTATCGATCTGGGCCTGTCGAAGCAGTCTGCCGTTTCAGAATCGAACGAGTCCTCGCCGCTATCACGGTCGTTATCAGACCGTCACCGTCACTGTCAACACCCGGCGTTGTATGTCAGCCGGATGTGAAAGTTGCCGTCGACGTTTCAGGCGAATTCATAGGGAGTCATAGGGAGACTACTATCAGCCCTGATGCCGTCGGTTCTGCCTCTGCCGCCGCCGTTGCCTCTGCTGCCGTCGAGCTGCATTCCTTAAAGCGCAGAGCTGACGACGGCAGTGGATCTCCGCCTCCGCCGCCGTTTCCGCCTCCGCCTCCGCCGTCCGCGCTGACCACGGCGGAGCTCATGGCCGCGCTGCAGCTCGCGCAGACCCGCGCAAGAACCGCGGAGGAGTCGCTCCGCGCGCTGGAGCAGGCCGTGCGAGGGAGAGGAGCGGGGGAAGCGTTGAGTAGCGCAACGGACAATCTGCAGCCGGTGTTTGATGGACTTAGAAAAATCCATGAATCTGAGGCCCGGAGTTGGAAACAAGAGGTTGGGGAACAGCCTGGTTTGGAAAGGGAAGAGGAAGCGCAACGTGGTAGCAGGGACAGGGCTTGTAGTGAAGCAGGGATTCAGAAGGGCGAAGGAAACAGCATTGCATGGGTGGAGCAGGTGTGTGACAACAGCAGAGGTGACAATAGCAGAGGCGACGACGGGAGCAGTGAGAATGTGGGGCGCGGCCGACCAGGAGGCTGGTCTCTTAACCCCTGTCGAGCGGAGCTTCCAGGAACGGGAGACAGGTTCCCTTCTAGCGGCGCTGGCCGATGGCCTGCTGACGTCGACGAGCTGCGGGAGGGTCTGAGAAAGGCAACGGAGCTTGCCACATGGCAGAAGCAGCGGGATCAGGGAGGTTGGCGAGACCACTGGGAGGATGAGGAGCCACGGGAGCCCTGGGAGGGACCGTTACAGAGAACACAGGATCACTCTGTTACTATCAACGTAGCTGGACTTGGTGTTACTTCCCTACTTCCTTCCGTACCTCCTTCCCTACCTCCTTCCGTACCTCCTTCCGTCGCACCTACCGTACCTCGTCCCATACCTCCTCCGCAGCTGCAGTCACCTCCTGCTGACCTGTCGTCTGGCCATCTGACCCTCCGTCTTCGACCAGGTCGCCTGTCCGCGCTGTCTCGCGTGCATGCCTTGGCTCCTGGCTTCAACCCCTACCACCATGCTCGGCCGTGCTATGCTTATCACCGTCCCGCATTCCACACTGCCCCCTCGCCTCTCCCGTCCCATGCAACTCTCATGTCTCTGAATGCCCTGACTGCTCCTTTGCCCGTACTTGCCAATTCAGCCACCTCCTCTTCCTCCGCTGCTTCCGGATTCTCTTCCCCGATTCCCTCCACTTCGGTGCCGAAATGTTTTCCAGACATAGTTGCAGGTTCGCCATTTTCTGCTGCTCCGACTGCTCCGTCTGCTGTATTTGCAGCACCAGCAACAGATGCTGAAGCATTTCCTGCGAATGCTTCAGCTGCGCAGCCAGCTGGGCGTAGCCTCACTTTCCCGGCTTCGCCTGCCCTCTCTTCTACGTCCAGCTCATCCCACACTTTCCACTCCTCTCTCTCACACTCCTCCACCGTGGTTCCCTCCTCCTCCTCCCTCTCCTCCTCTTCCATTCCGTTTGTGACACCCTGCTCCTCATGCACCAGTTCCATTCAATTCCACTCTGGCTTGACATACCAGTGCCACCAACCCTCTCAAGCAGCCTCCTCTACCCCTCACAGAAAGTCTGTGTGGAGATCTTGTGCCAGTCAACATCCCTCGCTTTTATCGAGCCTGCTGAATGCGCTGTCCCGCTTTGTCCGCCGGTCTCTTGTCCTTCCGCAGCTGCTCTTGAGGATCCATTACTCGTTTCTCATCCCACACCTTCTTGGTTACACGTTCAAGCAGTTTTACGCCTCGCAATCATGTGAGCTGGAGGAATCCTTGTACGAGTTACGGGGGAATGTTTGTGACGAAGCAGGGGAGTTACCTCTGGCAAATAAAAGGGGGGGCATTATGAGCTCCCCTAGAGATTGGGAGGAGATAGGGGTATTAGAGGACGAAGATTCTTGGTCGATTGCATGGCTAGTTCAAGTCGTTCTTGCCATGGAAGGTGATGGTTAGGTCGGCAATAAGGTTTGCCGATTCATTGCGTAAAATTTTCACGAAAGTTGTGATTTTATTTCTCCCCTACGCTCCCCTTTCACAACCAAACGAGGAGACCTGTATCTGAACAAACAGAGTGAATGAGACTTAGCTTTTAGGCTAGGGCAGGGCCGTGTTGTTCATAATACACCCACCATTATGCAGCTTGGCCTATGGGATGAAATAAGGCGCCATCTGGGTCGAGGTGTAGTGAGACCCAAAAGATGTGGAGCCCTCGTTGCAACGATTTCGCGAGAGTCGTGCACCGTCGCCCAAACTCAGCTGAACATCAGCTGAGTGTTGTGCGACGTCAACGACGTCCCAAACGAGCTCTTTTACTGGCCGTCCAGTTTCGTCTGCATATCCAGGGGCTCCTCCTCCCCCGACGTCGGCCAATCAACACTTCCTCGACCAAACGTTCAATTTCCACCACTGGTCGCAAGCCATCGCCGCACCGTCACCTGCCGAGCCGCGCGAAGGTTCACCAACCAATGAGCCCACTCCCCTGGTTTCCGAAGCGCACATTTGCCAGGCGAATTTGCAAATTTGCAGCCCCTGAATTCCACGGACTCGACATTCTCTACCGTCTCGCCTCACTCCATTCAATTTCACCTGCACCCGCAGTCGAGCAAGGTTCGCTGGGCAGTGGCCAGAATGCTCGAGCGTTCCCTAGATGCTTGGGCTGGGCCATTCACAAGACATACAACCATCCATACTGTACGGCGTTAGGCGGAGCAGATTCAGCGGGACGGCCGCTGGGCTCTGGCCCCTGCCTGGCCCCTTGCCTCATTTACAGCCGCACAGTGCGCCTGACAAGAAGCGATACTCGTTCACTCGACAAGCAGGTGGCGGGCGGAGCCAGCAGCAGCAGGAAGTGGCGGGCGGACGACGTTTAGTTTTCGTGGAGCGAGGAAGCGCGTGGCAGTAGGAGTGATTCGCGCACAACTCGGCTTGTGCCCTCGTTTTGCAGTCGTCGGTCCGAGGAACAGGATGGGCCGCCCCGTCGGAACTGAGTGCGGCAGTAGCGAATCTTGTACGCTTACGTCGTTCCCAGCGGGGAGGAGAATTCGATGCGAATTAGTACCAAAGTCGGAACCACACGCGCGCCTGGTAGCACCAATCTTATTGGGGCTTGATTAAGCCTTGACCCGCGTAGTTAATGAGCGGCGCACCAGTTAAGCTTCCGAGCCGGCATTAGCGCCGCTCTCGGCACGACCCCTGGCCACCGCAACGCCTAGTCGTCCCTAGGACGTCAGGAAACCGTTTCGAACCCGTTTTCAGCCGCCTAGAAGTTTTCAAGTGAAAGAACGAAAAGGAAAACGGGGATTGTGAAAGCCGTCTGGATACGGGAAGACAGAAAAGGCAAATCTGGCGTTTTCAGAAAGCGGCTTCACCCGGGCCGCGTTCCTACTGGTGCAAAGTCGCTACTATTTGGGGTCGCAGGGGCTACCATGGTGAAAATAGGCGGCGCACGGCTCGAGGACGTGTCGCCGTTCTTCCACCTGCCGATAGAGGAGGCGGCGCGGGAGCTGGGCGTGTGCTCCAGCGCGCTCAAGCGTCGCTGCCGGCGATTGGGAATCAAGCGGTGGCCGTTCCGAAAGGTGGGTAATCCTCCTCCCAGTGTGGGGTAAAGCAGGGTAATTTTGGATATTCCCCAACCTGCCGATAGAGGAGGCGGCGCGGGAGCTGGGCGTGTGCTCGAGCGCGCTGAAACGCCGCTGCCGGCGACTGGGGATCGAGCGGTGGCCGTTCCGCAAGGTAGGCACTGCTCGTGAGTATGGTGAACAAGTCTTATGGTTTGCGCCTGAAAGGAACATCGTTTGGGAGAGTTGTCTCGAAAAGAAAAGAAAGAAAGTGTAAAATGGGTAGTAACTTTCTTGAGGGTGATTAGACCTCCAAATAAAGGTTATTGGGAACCAAGCGATAGCCGTTCAGAAAAGGTTTCGTCGATCCTGTACCGTCCGCCCATCCCGCAGGTGCGCAGCATGAGCAACTCACTATCGCGTACAATGGAGGGCATGTGCAACGTGGGCGCGGGGGGGATCGTGCCGCCCGAATACCTCCAACCAGACGCCGCCACGCGTCTCGCGGCGCAGGTGGCCGCGGCGAATCTAATCAACCTGGACCAGACGCGCCGGCCGCTACTGCCGCCCATCAGCCGCCCGCTCATGGGCGGAAGGGGGGCGGTAGGCGCAGCAGCCGCGCCAGGGGGAGGCGCGGGGGCGGGTGCGGGTGCAATGATTCTGCAGATGGGGGGAAGCACAGGCGGGGGCAGAGGCGGAGGCGGAGGGGGGAATGGGGAGGGGAACGAGGCGGGGGAAATTGTGCTGTATATGGGGGGAAACGAGTTCGGGGGAGCTTCGGAGGGCGGTGTTCCGACGGAAGGGGATGAGGAGCAGCGGGCGTGGGACGGGGGGGAATTGGATGGTGGCTACTATGGCGACGATACTACTACCTGTCAAGAAACGGTGGGGGAGAGAGGTACGTTGCTAAGAGGGAGGTAGAGGTAGGTTACAAGGCACGAAGGTGGGGGCGGGGAGGGGAATGATGAGCAGAGGCCATGGGTTGGATGGGGATTGGATGGTGGTTTCTACGGAGACGATACTACTACCTGTCAAGAAACGGCGGGAGAGAGAGGTATGATGCAAAGAGGATATCGGTACCCTCTCCGTCTGCTCACCCTGCCCACTCTGTCCACTCTGCCCACTCTGCTAGTCTGTTGCTATTACCCATCCCTCCCATCCCTCCCATCCCTCCCATCCCTCCCATCCCTCCCATCCCTCCCATCCCTCCCATCCCTCCCATCCCTCCCATCCCTCCCATCCCTCCCATCCCTCCCATCCCTCCCCATCCCTCCCATCCCTCCCATCCCTCCCATCCCTCCCATCCCTCCCATCCCTCCCATCCCTCCCATCCCTCCCATCCCTCCCATCCCTCCCATCCCTCCCATCCCTCCCATCCCTCCCATCCCTCCCATCCCTCCCATCCCTCCCATCCCTCCCATCCCTCCCCATCCCTCCCATCCCTCCCATCCCTCCCTCCCTCCCATCCCTCCCATCCCTCCCATCCCTCCCCATCCCTCCCATCCCTCCCATCCCTCCCATCCCTCCCATCCCTCCCATCCCTCCCATCCCTCCCATCCCTCCCATCCCTCCCATCCCTCCCTCCCTCCCATCCCTCCCATCCCTCCCATCCTCCCATCCCTCCCATCCCTCCCATCCCTCCCATCCCTCCCATCCCTCCCATCCCTCCATCCCTCCCATCCCTCCCATCCCTCCCATCCCTCCCATCCCTCCATCCCTCCCATCCCTCCCATCCCTCCCATCCCTCCCATCCCTCCCATCCCTCCCATCCCTCCCATCCCTCCCATCCCTCCCATCCCTCCCATCCCTCCCATCCCTCCCATCCCTCCCATCCCTCCCATCCCTCCCATCCCTCCCATCCCTCCCATCCCTCCCATCCCTCCCATCCCTCCCATCCTCCCATCCCTCCCATCCCTCCCATCCCTCCCATCCCTCCCATCCCTCCCATCCCTCCCATCCTCCCATCCCTCCCATCCCTCCCATCCCTCCCATCCCTCCCATCCCTCCCATCCCTCCCATCCCTCCCATCCCTCCCATCCCTCCTCCTCCCATCCCTCCCATCCCTCCCATCCCTCCCTCCCTCCCATCCCTCCCATCCCTCCCATCCCCCTCCCATCCCTCCCATCCCTCCCCATCCCTCCCATCCCTCCCATCCCTCCCATCCCTCCCATCCCTCCCATCCCTCCCATCCCCCATCCCTCCCATCCCTCCCATCCCTCCCATCCCTCCCATCCCTCCCTCCCTCCCATCCCTCCCATCCCTCCCATCCCTCCCATCCCTCCATCCCTCCCATCCCTCCCATCCTCCCATCCCTCCCATCCCTCCCATCCCTCCCATCCCTCCCATCCCTCCCATCCCTCCCATCCCTCCCATCCCTCCCATCCCCCTCCCTCCCCCATCCCTCCCTCCCTCCCATCCCTCCCATCCCTCCCATCCCTCCCATCCCCTCCCATCCCTCCCCTCCCATCCCTCCCATCCCTCCTCCCATCCCTCCCATCCCTCCCATCCCTCCCATCCCTCCCATCCCTCCCATCCCTCCCATCCCTCCCATCCCTCCCTCCCTCCCATCCCTCCCATCCCTCCCATCCCTCCCATCCCTCCCATCCCTCCCATCCCTCCCATCCCTCCCATCCCTCCCATCCCTCCCATCCCTCCATCCCTCCCATCCCTCCCATCCCTCCCATCCCTCCCATCCCTCCCTCCATCCCTCCCATCCCTCCCATCCCTCCCATCCCTCCCTCCCTCCCTCCCTCCCATCCCTCCCATTCCCTCCCATCCCTCCCATCCCTCCCATCCCTCCCCCATCCCTCCCATCCCTCCCATCCCTCCCATCCCCTCCCATCCCTCCCATCCCCCTCCCATCCCCCTCCCCATCCCTCCCATCCTCCCATCCCTCCCATCCCTCCCATCCTCCCTCCCCCATCCCTCCCATCCCTCCCATCCCTCCCGTCCCTCCCATCCCTCCCATCCTCCCTCCCTCCCTCCCCATCCCTCCCATCCCTCCCCATCCCTCCCTCCCTCCCATCCCTCCCCATCCCTCCCATCCCTCCCATCCCTCCCATCCCCCCATCCCTCCCTCCCTCCCATCCCCCCCCTCCCGTCCCTCCCATCCCTCCCATCCCCCATCCCTCCCATCCTCCCATCCCTCCCATCCCTCCCATCCCTCCCATCCCTCCCATCCCCCTCCCATCCCTCCCATCCCTCCCATCCCTCCCATCCCTCCCATCCCTCCCATCCCTCCCATCCCTCCCATCCCTCCCATCCCTCCCATCCCCCCCCCCCATCCCTCCCATCCCTCCCATCCCTCCCATCCCTCCCATCCCTCCCATCCCTCCCATCCCCCCATCCCTCCCATCCCTCCCATCCCTCCCATCCCTCCCATCCCCCCTCCCTCCCTCCCCCATCCCTCCCACCCCCCTCCCTCCCATCCCTCCCATCCCTCCCATCCCCCCCCCTCCCATCCCCCCCCCCCCCCCCCCCCCCCCCCCCATCCCCCCATCCCCCCTCCCTCCCCATCCCTCCCATCCCTCCCATCCCTCCCATCCCTCCCATCCCCCTCCCCATCCCTCCCATCCCTCCCATCCCTCCCATCCCTCCCTCCCCCCCCCCCCCCCCCCCCCCCCCCCCCATCCCTCCCATCCCTCCCATCCCTCCCATCCCTCCCATCCCTCCCATCCCTCCCATCCCTCCCATCCCTCCCATCCCTCCCATCCCTCCCATCCCTCCCATCCCTCCCATCCCTCCCATCCCTCCCCCATCCCTCCCATCCCTCCCATCCCCTCCCCCCATCCCTCCCATCCCTCCCATCCCTCCCATCCCTCCCTCCCCCCCCCTCCCATCCCTCCCTCCCTCCCATCCCTCCCATCCCTCCCATCCCTCCCATCCCTCCCATCCCTCCCATCCCTCCCATCCCTCCCATCCCTCCCATCCCTCCCATCCCTCCCATCCCTCCCATCCCTCCCATCCCTCCCATCCCCTCCCATCCCTCCCATCCCTCCCATCCCTCCCATCCCTCCCATCCCCCCCCTCCCATCCCTCCCATCCCTCCCATCCCTCCCATCCCCCTCCCCATCCCTCCCATCCCTCCCATCCCTCCCATCCCTCCCATCCCTCCCATCCCTCCCATCCCTCCCATCCCTCCCATCCCTCCCATCCCTCCCTCCCTCCCATCCCTCCCATCCCTCCCATCCCTCCCATCCCTCCCATCCCTCCCATCCCTCCCATCCCTCCCATCCCTCCCATCCCTCCCATCCCTCCCATCCCTCCCATCCCTCCCATCCCTCCCATCCCTCCCATCCCTCCCATCCCTCCCATCCCTCCCCTCCCTCCCATCCCTCCCATCCCTCCCATCCCTCCCATCCCCCCCCCCCCCCCCCCCCCCCCCCTCCCATCCCTCCCATCCCTCCCATCCCTCCCATCCCTCCCATCCCCCCTCCCTCCCCCTCCCATCCCTCCCATCCCTCCCATCCCTCCCATCCCTCCCATCCCTCCCATCCCTCCCATCCCTCCCATCCCTCCCATCCCTCCCGTCCCTCCCATCCCTCCCATCCCTCCCATCCCTCCCATCCCTCCCACCAGGGCCATCCCTGATGCTGTCTGTCATTCGCCATGCCGCCGCCAGCAGAGCCGAAGCCGACAAAGAGTCAGCGGGTTTCGACAGAGAGTTGCCAGGTTACGAGAACACCCATTCCCACCTCGCCTTACCTCATTCCAACCATTCCAACCTCTCCTTTCTACGGCCGCCCCACCCATCCCAGCTCTCTCACCCCCCTCCTCAGCTTACCCTTCAACTTCCCCGCTCGCTCCTCCCCATGCCGGCACCAGTTCCGAATCCAACCAACACTGCCACCACTCCCGCCGATTCCGCTCCCTCTTTCCCTCCTCCCTTCCCCGCCCCCTTCCCTCCTCCTCTCCCTGCTCCTCTCTCGTTCCCACCTCCCCCCTCCTCCTCTCACCCTCCTCTCTCCTTCCCACCGCCCCCCTCCTCTCTCCCTCCCATCCGCTCCTCCTCCTCCGATCCTCCGAGCCGCCTCCTTCACATCGACCACTCGCGATTGGTGCTGCCGCCAGCTGCTGACGTCAAACCACTTGCTGCTGCTGCTGACGTCACCCGTCCCTCCTTCCAGCCTCTTTCCCTTCCCAGCGTTACGGCTTGGTCCCGACCCCCCAGCACTCCCGGAAAGCTGCTCTTGCCGTCGAATGAAGTTGCCTGTCAGTCAACTCTACCTGCCTGTCCGTCAGGTCAACTTGCCTGTCAGTCAGCTCCGCCTGCCTTTCCGTCAAACAGTCAAGCCAGCGACCCATCAAACACGCCAATCCGTCGCCCCATCGACCCGTCGCATACACCCATCAATCCAATTTGTACACCCGTACATCCAATTTCTACACCTATATATCCGATTTCTACACCTGTTAACCCCGCAGATACAGTGCGAATATCTACACCCACTGTTCCACTTTCCGCAACCACACCGATGACGCACTGCGGATCTACACCCAGCAGAGACTTATCCACAATAACGAATCCTCTTTCAGCGGGCCATCCCCCACCTCTCAATCTCTCATCACCCCCAGTGCCACGGTCGCTCAGCCATCCACCATCCAACCAGCAGAATCAGCAGCAGCAGGAGAAGCAGCAGCCACAGCAGCTGCAGCAGAATTACCTGCTGCAGAGCCAGCAGCAGCATTACCACCATCACCACCAGCAGCACCAGCCGCACCAGCAGCACCAGCAGCACCACCACTACACTAATCGCCACGACCAGCAGCAGCAGCAGCACAAAGACGAACGCTGCCAGCTGCAGCATCAGGCACCATGGCAAAGCATGCCAATGCTGTACCCTGGGTCACAAAACGGGCAGGATGAAGAGTTTGAGCTGCCCGAGCCTGTCCTCCTGGACGGATTTCACCTCCAGGAAATTGTCCTGGAGGACGGAAGCTACTTCTTCACGCCCCCACGGGAGGCACATTTTCCTCAACACAAGCTGTCTCCTTTTAAGGACAGGTTCAGCTCGAAGATCGTGCAAGAGACGCCTAATGCTGGTGATCCTATGGATACTGATCCATCAACGGCAATCGAAGCTAATTCAAGCCAGGATGTGCGCATGCAAGAGGTGATTGTACCAGGAGAGGGTACACCGGGACAACCCGTACATGCTACTAACGAGGATGGAGTGTATCACTTGGTTCAGCAGCAAGCCGTTGCAGTGTATACAGTTGTCGAGAATCCTCTGCACCAGTCAGAACGGTCAGAACAGTTGGAGCAGCAGCAGCAGCTAGAGCAGCAGCAGCAGCTGGAGCAGCTGGAGTTGCGGCATATGGGAGATGAATCTTCAGGTGAAAACAACAGAGAAGGGAACAAGGCAGAGGGGAGCAAAGGCGAGATTGAGAGTGATCGAGGTCTGCAGCTGGTGGGTGGACAGGTGGCCTGGGCCGGGACTGAGGAAGGGGGGGGGAGCGCCTCAAAATCCACTGCAGAAGAGGACGCAGTTAAGAGTGTTGCAGTGGGAGGGGAGGTCGGAAGTGACTGGAGTGGAGACACGTGTGCACCTGGTGCGACTAAAGGTTCAACAGAGAGGGAGAGGGAAGGAGGAATGCCAGGGGAACTTACAGGGGAGCTTGCTTTTCCTCCTCCTCCCGACAGCCCGCTGAAGCGAGCATACAGCTGTGTTGCCTTTCACACAGACTCGCCACTGAAGAGCGCGTTCAGCAATCAGGACGAGAGCCTGTGTCTTCACGGCGGGGGGTTGTCTCCTGACACGCACCGGTTTCTTCAGAGTTTGGGTCTCCTGAGTAGCCCAAAGCTCACCAGTCCGGTGCTTGCAGCAGTGGGACTCAGCAGCCCGAACCTGATCGGCTCCAGGCTCGGAAGTCCAGGCCTCACCATGCCGAAGCTGGCACCGTCGGGGATCAGCAGTCCGAATCTGATGGGAGCGAGGCTGATCAGTCCGGGATTCAGAGCTAGGCTCGGGAGCCCTGGCAGCGAGAGGAGGTACAACAGTCCCCCGAACCTGCGGAGTGCAAATCTCACCAGCCCAAACCTGCTGTCTGCGAGGAGATTCAGCAGCCCGCTCAGGTTCGGCAGGGCACGAAGCGGTTCGAGCCCAGGTTCGGGACGAGTGCAGGCCAGTCTCTTGCGAGGTCGTGGTGAATCCCGCAGCTCCATTGCGCCCCCGCACAGAGGCACGAGTCCCTTGCATCTTGTGCTGCCTTTGTCGGCGCTTCTGGACTGCCGGAGCAGCAAAGAGCAGGTGGGAGGAAAGGGGGCAGGCGGTGCGCATGGGGACGAGCAGGAAGGAGCAGACGAAGCAGGAGGCGCAGACGAGGACGGCACAGAATCGCAGCAAGTTATGGAGTCTCCAGCGGAGGCAGGCGAGAAGAGCAGGCTACAGGCTTGTGGGCACGTCCTCTCTGCCAGTGGCAAAACCCCAAACCGTGGCAATTCACATCCGCCACAGCATAGCACAGGCACCAGCAACGGCCACAGCCACAGCCCGTTGCGGAAGGGTCGGAGCAGCAGGCAAGGGTCGCCCCTCGGAAGCACGGAACACCTTCTTGGGAGCACCAAGTGCCACGTCAGCAGCACAGGTCGGTGTGAGAGCCCTACGCTGCTGCTTTCGCCCTCTACGTGCTGGATCCACAGCCCATCCCGCGTCGTGGCCGGCATTCACAGCCCAGCAGGGCTGGTGCTGAAGAGCCCAACGAGTTTAATCGGCCTTCAGAGTCCTGCGCACTTGAGGATTCACAGCCCTGGAAGAGTGCGTGCAAGAAGAAGCCCAGGGAGGCTGGCCGGAAGTGCGGGGATTGCTGGGATTCAGAGTCCTTCCCGGCTCATCCGATTCCACAGCCCTTCTCAGCTGGTCAGAATTCACAGCCCATCGCTGCTTCGGAGAAGCCCGTCCAGGTTCAGTGCACTGTATAGCCACATACACAGCCCTGCGACTGGACGGCTTCGTAGTCCTGGGACTGGGGCGTTTCACAGCCCTTCTAGGCACGGCAGCACTGTACATAGCCACGTGTGCACCACCTCTGGCAGCGGAGGGGTCCATAGCCCGTCCAGGTTCTGCACCACTGTACACAACACTGCACACAACACTGCACACAACACTGCACACAACACTGCACACAACACTGCACACAACACTGCACACAACACTGCACACAACACTGCACACAACACTGTACACAACACTGCACACAACACTGCACACAACACTGCACACAACACTGCACACAACACTGTACATAACACTGTACATAACGCAACACATAGCCAGGTACATAGCCCCTCCCAGATGGGGGGGTTCTACAGTCCATCCAGGTTCGGAAAGGAGAGAAGGGCGCATGTGAGCGTGCTGCCTTGTCGGGAGAGGGAAGGGAGCGGAGGGAAAGGCGAGAGAGCTTCGCTTTTGGGTATGGAGCCCATGTGCCTCGACGGCGGTACAGGTGGTGACTGTGGGACAGGAGGTAACTGTGCGACAGGAGGTAACTGTGGGACAGGAGGTAACTGTGGGACAGGAGGCGACGGTAGCAAAAGGAGTGGCGATCGCATGTGTGGGTCAGACTGTCCCTCTGCAGGCATTGCTGTGGTGAAAGGTGGTAATCTGTTGTCCTCACATGCGGCTGGTGCTTCTGGCGATGGTGTTGCTGGTGCTGGTGGGACCATTTAAACTGGCATAGAGGATGTATTCATACCAGATGCTCTATGAGTAGAAAGTAGAACGCCAGATTGGTGTTGGTTGGCACATTATCAATTTGAAGATAGAGGCTATGCTATCTGTAGGGCTGAGGAAAGCCCTTAGGATCTTTCCAGAGACTAATTCCCATTTGTACAAGATGCTTGAGTAGTGCAGCGGAAGTGTTGAGTATTTGAACCCTTGCACTAGTACCGTATTCCCCCGTATACAACACCCCGCAAAATTGAACGCCCGTGGGTGGCTTGAGCGGACATGGGTGCTTAATTAAAGTGGATATACATAGCACCCGTCTTTTTTGCCTGCAAATATTTGAACACCCGCCCGAAACTTTCAAGGTCACTTTTGAGTTCTAGTAGCATAGACGAGCGATACCCACTTTTTTTACCACTGCTGCTGTGCCATCACCTGAGCGTGAGAGCTAGTGGGAAACTTATCGAGGAACCTACCGTATACAGCGCGGTTCAAGAGGTGTGACACAGAAAAAATCGAGACCCATTTTGACTGCCCGAACAAGTGGGTCCCTTGAATCCTCGTAACTCAATGTTCGCTACTTGACTTTCGGGTCGCACTCGCCTTCCCGCCAAGAAAATCGTGCCATGCCTCCTACGGATTGGCTGTTTGGTGTTTCACCACTTCCGTGCGCGATGTCGAGGGGAAAACCAAAATACAGCAGAGTACGACAGTGCACTTTGTTTAGGGAAAACAATATCAAATACACATGTTCCACAACACCCAGGCGTTATACAAAATTAGCCACTAATTACACCCCCCTCAAAATTTAGAGGCATTTTGGTTACCACCCTAGGGTGCTTTATACGGGGGAATACGGTATGTGAGAGCAAGTGATTGATTAAAAGAAGCAAGCTACAGCAATATATAGAAAAATAGGAAATAGAGCAGTTGTAGAATACAGTTGAGGAAACGGTTATCGAGTCGCACAGCGACTCGATCGTTGGTTCGGTTACCACCCTTGTAGTCGTAACGGTCAGTCGCAACCTCCGGTTGCGACCCTTCGAGTCCCTTTGTCCTTTCGTGTTCTTTCGTCCAACCTCTTCGTGTAACCTCCGTTGACTCGCGTTCTCGATACGGCTTTCCTTCGAGTGTAGTGTTACACTTCAGAAACGCTCCTCGAGGTATTTCCAACACTATCTGCCAAATAGCTGCATGCCAATAGATCTGCTTTGAATGCTTGTGAATTGGTGACGCTGGTAGGCCCGCTTTGTCTTCACTTCAACAAAGAATGATACATGCCAGACGTTGAATCTCCAGAAATGGGTCATCATAGTGGACTCTCAAGACTAGAAACAATGTGTTCTCTGCTGCCTTGTCCAGCAAAAAAGGCAACCTGCACAGGGTACGCATGCAATCTTAGCTAGCTTCATCAATCAGGTGTTAAACATATTTGTATGTGCTATTATTGGCTAGATGGGTGCATGCTCTTAGAGGGTCCAACACACTCGTACAAACCCACCTTTTATCTCTCATTTTACTCATTTGTTAACTGCGGCCGCAGGGCCCCCGGAGTCGGCCGACTCCTCTACCGGGACAACCGACGGGAGGGGAGTGACATGAGACACACCAGACGGGGCATGACGGGGAGGAAAAGGAGCAGGGGCGACCGGGGGAGTGGGAACAAGGAACGGGGGCGGGGAAACCATGAGACCTCGGTGGAGAAAGCGGGTGTAGAAGGAGACAAACTCGCCAAAAGTGACGTCACAAGAGTAAAATAAACGGTGAGACGGCGGGTGGTAAAAGTGCCAGTCAGACGCGTCTAGGGGGGAACCAAGGAAGACACAAGGGACGGTGTGGGCAGTGAGCTTGTCCGTGCCAGAGGCTCGAACGTGAGCAAGGCAGCCCCAGACGTGGAGCGCAGACGCGTCACCAGGGAGCCCGGTCCAGAAGAGGGTCGGCGAAACCTGCGGCCGCTGGGAATGTGGCCACAGGTTAAGCTGGTGAGCAGCGTAGCGAACAGTGAACGGCCACAAAAAATAGGGTGCACCTGCATGGAACATGGAGGTACGGGCCACCTCCATGACCAAGCCGATGCGTCGCTCAGCGACCCCATTCTGCTGCGGGGAGTCCGGCAGGGTGTACGACTGGGTGATGCCCTCCGCACGACAGAACTGGCCAAGCCGACCGGAGGCGAACTCGCCACCACGGTCGGAGTGGAGACGCAGCACGGGGAGGCGGCGGTGGACTTGCACAGCTACGACCTACGAGATAAGAACCTCAGGCACGTCGGCCTTATGCTCCAGAGGAAACACCGTGGTGTAGCGCGTATAGTCGTCGCCAAGCACTAGGAAGTAGCGCTCTCGACACGGCCCAGGGATGGGGGCTGGGCCCCAGACGTCCAGGTATAGGGTCTGGAGTGGCGCAATGGTAGGGGGAAGCGAGGAGGAGTGAGGAGCACGGCGCAGCCGGCCCTCGACGCAGGGCGTGCATGACGGCGCATGCGAGGGAGGGAGGGCAGGGAGCGACGTAGAGAGACTTAATACAAGACCGTGCTGGGACATGTGACGCAGACAGGGGAGTGCGGGGTGACCTAAACAATGGTGCCACAGCAGCGACGGGTGGGTGAGCGACCGACAGGAGCAGGCCGCAACGACCTGGGTAGACGTAGGCACTAGATAGGACGCTCCCACCGTGGAGGACTTGGTGTAAAGTGTAAACAAGCCAGACACTGAGTCTCGAGGGAACGTGGTGAGGGGGGCACAAGTGGCGGCCTCGGTACAGACTGCGTACCGCTTGTGTCCAGGACGTAGCTGAGGTCCTGAAGACAGCCGACACCAACTAGGTTCCTGGGGAACAAGGGGATGTGCAAGCCTGTAAGAGAGCTCGAGGGAACCGCCGAACAGGGTAGTGGAGCTACGGGCAACTACCGGACTCGAGGATGGGTCAGCAAGCAATACAGTAGGAGCAGCAGTCATTGCTAGTGTCCGCCCTTCGCCTCCTCAGTCTTCCCTCCCCTGACCACCTGCCTGCGCCTCCCCCATCGCCGCCTCCCCCGCCTGTCTACGGCCCTGTGTTTCCTTTGCCGGACTCGTCTCCGGCTCGCTTCCCCCTTCGTTCTCCTCCTGTTTCTCCACCCTTGTCTCCTAACCCGACTCCACCCTCCCGCTGGTGGTCTCGTCGTTCCTCTCGAGCTCGTCCTGTCTCTCCTACCTTGCGTTCTCACCCTACATTGCTTCGTTCCCACGCGTCTCGTCCTCCCCTCCTCCCGTCGCTGCCCCCGTCCTAGCTAGTTGTCGCTCCGCCTCCTCTATTTGACTTCCTGTATGCCGCTAGTCCTCTTGTTCCTCGGGTCCTTACCTCCCTCGTCACCGACCCATCTGTTCCTGTCTCTAGTCTTGACGCTCTTGTCGCTGCCGTCGCTGACTTTGCCTCTACCCACCGCCTTGACTATGCCACCGCCCGGCATGAGCATCCCGGACAGACGGTGGACAGGTAGGCTCAGAGACTAGAGCTGTGGCAGAGTCAAGGCGGTGGGTAGAGGCGAAGTCAGGGATGGCAGCGACACGCGCGTCAAGACTCGAGACAGGAACAGACGGGTTGGTGACAAGGGAGGTAAAGACTCGAGGAACAAGAGGACTAGCGGCATGAAGAAAGTCAGAAAGAGGAGGCGGAGCAACAACAAGCGACGACGGAGGAGGCAACGAGAGGAGGGAAAACGAGACGCGTGGGAACGAGGCAACATAGGGTGAGAGCACTGAACACGAGAGACAGGACGAGCACGGGAGGGACGGCGAGACCAAACGTGAGACGGAGGCGTTGGGTCAGGGGACAGAGGAGGAGAAACACGAGGGGAACGAGGGGGAAAACAAGCCGGAGACGAGTCCGGCAGAGGAAAAACAAGGCCATAGATAGGCAGGGGAGGCGGCGGCGGGGGAGGCGCAGGCGGGCGGTAAGGAGAGGGAAGACCGAGGACACAGGCTGCGACTGCTGCTGCTGCACCACATCGACACCAGAACCTCAAGCTGCACCACGACTACCTTCAGAATGCTCCACTCCAGCACCCCCAGAACAAGAACCCTCTCCAGCACCGGTGCCACCCCTAGGACCGCCGAGAGGAGGCACGACAAGAACCCTAAGACTAGCACCCCCAGAACCAACACCCCCACAACGAGAACCCTCTCCAGCACCGGTGCCACTTCCAAGACTGCCGAGATAAGCCACGACAGTAACCCCAAGACTAGCACCCTCCTCAACGCCAGCACCCCCAGAACGCGCGGACCCCTGCGGCAGCTGCGGCTACAGTGGCGGCTGCGGCTACAATGGCGGCTGCGACGGCGACGGCGGCTGCTGCGGCGACGGTGACAACTGCTACCGTTGCGGCGGCGGAGGACGAGACACCAGGGCGAAGATAGGCAGTGAGACCGAAGCCGCGGGGCCCGCGGTGTCAAAAGACTCCTCCATCGGGACCGCCGACAAGAGGGGAGTTACGTGAAACACACCAGACATGGCAGGACGGGGAGGAAGAGGAGCGGTGGCTACCGGGGGAGTGGGAACCAAAAATAGGGGCGGGAAATCTGGGAGACCTCAGTGGGGAAAGCTGTGGTAGAAGGAGACAGACTCGTTGGAAGTGACGTCACGCGGGTGAAAGAAGCGGTGTGAAGGCGGGTGTTAAAAGTGCCAGTCAGACACGTCAAGGGGGAAACCAAGGAAGACACAAGGGACACTGCGGGTCGTGAGTTTGTCTGTGCCAGAGGCACAGACGTGAGCGAGGCATCCCCAGACGTGGAATGCAGATGCGTCACCAGGGAACCCGGTCGAGAGGAGGGTTGGCAAAACCTGCAGCCGTTGGGAGTGCGGCCACAGGTTAAGCTGGTGAGCGGTATAGCGAACAGTGAACGGCCACAGAAAATGGGGTGCACCGGCATGGATCATGGAGGTACGAGCCACCTCCATGAACAAACTGATGCATCGCTCAGCAATCCCATTCTGCTTTGAGGAGTCTGGCAGGGTGTACGACTGGGTGATACCCTCCGCACGACAGAACTGGCCAAGCTGACTGGAGGCAAACTCGCCGCCATGGTCGGAGTGGAGACACAACACAAGGAGGCCGTGGTGGACTCGCGCAGCTACGACCCATGAGATAAGAGCATCGGGCACGTGGACCTTGCGCTCCAGGGGAAATGCCATAGTGTAGCGCTTATAGTCATCGACAAGAAGTAGGAAGTAGCGCTCTCGACGCGGCCCAGGGACGGGGCTGGGCCCTAGACGTCCAGGTCCAGGCTCTGGAGTGATGCAGTGGTAGGGGGAAGCGAGGACGAGTGAGGAGCACGGCGCAGCCGGCCCTCGACGCAAGGCGTGCACGGCGGCGCAGGCGAGGGAGGAAGGGCAGGGAGTGCATAGGGAAACCGAAGACAAGACCGTGATGGGACATGTGATGTAGACGCGGGAGTGCGGGATGACTTAGGCGGTGGTGCCATAGAAGCGGCAAGTGAGTGAGCGACCGACACGAGCAAGCCGCAACGACCTGGGTCGCCGCAGGCACCTGGGGGGACGCCCCTACTGGGGGGAAAGCAGTGTCAAGCGTAAATAGGCCAGACACTGGGTCGCGGGGAAACGTGGTCAGAGGGGCACAAGTGGCGGCCTCGATACAAACCGCATACCGCTCGTGTCCAGGGAACGTAGTGATGACGCCGAGGTCCTGAAGACAGGTTCTTGGGAAATGAGGGGATGTGTAGGCCTGTAAGAAAGCCCGAGGGGAAAGCCGGACAGGGAAGGGTAGTGGAACTACGGGCAACTGCCGGATCTGAGGAGGCGTCAGCAAGCGTGAAAGCGGCGGGGGCAACGAGAGGAGTGAGCGTAGTGTGGTCACGAAAGAAGAGCATGGACGCGCAAGAGTCGAGCGTAATGGAGAGCGAGGCAGTAGCTCCAGCCGGTGGAGGGGCTGGCGTGGAACCTAGGCTAAACAAGGAAGGGGGTCCTATGCCTGACGCAGCAGGGCATCCTAGACTACACACAGGGGACAAACCTACTCTAGGCAACACCAATTAATAGGGTCCAATCACACTAGAGTCATCAGCATACATGACAGGTATAGCAATCCTAATCTGATCCATGTCAAGCTCAAAGACAGGCACACGGCGGCGAGCAGGGGTGTACCAGTCAGGAGGATCCGACGTGGGACCGAAGTGGTGATGGAAGAGGTCGTCCAGGCGGCAGTAGCAGCGGGTGGCGGTGTGGCCGGAACAGTCGCAGACGGTGCCGTGGCAGGGGCCGGTCTGAAGCTGGTACTGACAAGTGACCGCACTGGAGTCGCCACCCAACACCGAGCTGTGCCCCCCACCACCACAACCACCGCCACCAGCGCCGCCAGTCCATCACAGTGGCGGGGCCACCGTCCCCGCCCCCACCTCCTCCATCCTCCCCACCCCCACCCCCCTTCCCACCGCCACGTCCCCTACCCGGACGTGGCTGCGCTGAGGGCGCAGCTGCGGTCTCAGCAATAGCGGCAGAGACGTGAGAGTAAGAGCACTGGGAGGGAGCACAACCCTGAAAGATAGGGACTGGCGTAGTACCGTTAGACTGAGGGATAGTGCGCTGGCGGGTCTCTATCGCAGACAGGGCAGTGACAAAGGCGGGGAGGGTGAGGTCGCCCAGGTGCCGACTAAAGAACTAGTCGCGGGCAATGGCAAGACAGTCGGGGAGGCGTGCGGAAATGAGGTAAAGGGTAGCGCAGAGTGGCGGCGAAAAGGCAGCGAGCCGAGCCTCAGTTCTAGCGGCGCGATAGATAGTTTCAAGGACGCAAGATCAGGGAACAACATGGGAAGGATCAGGCGGCCAGCAGAGGCTAAGGCGGGGGTGGAGTAGCGCGTGATGATTGCATCTAAGATTTTTTTAGCGTTCGTTACCGTGGTAAAGCGGGGACGCTCAGACAGGGGTAGTGCGTAACTTATAGCAAGCGCGATAGCGTGAGCAAGCGCATCAGCGGAAAAGGCCTCACGCTCAGCAGTGGTGGGGGCGTCTAGGAGGGCAATAGGCACAACGAAGCGGGGAAGAAGGCCATCGACATGAACAGCCAGGGAGTGACCATACTGACGCTGACATGTAAGGTGACGACGAAGGTCGACGAGCCATGCCTTGAAGTCGATTGCCCGCCCCTCCGCGTCCAGGCGGAGCACAGCGTCCGCCATCCCACGAGTTAGGCTACACGGTGGCACGACAATACGACAAGAAGCCGAAACGGCGACACGGCGCAACGGTGGCACAACGGCATGACGACACAGCAGAGCGATGGCACTGCGGCACGACGACACGGCACCACGGCGGCGCGGATCCACGGTGGCAAGGCGGCACTGCGGTACAACGGCACGGCGACACGGTGGTACTGCGGCACGGCGGTACCTCGGCACGGCGACACGGCGGCGCCGCGGCACGGCAGCTCTACACTGCGGGACAGGCCAGTGGGCACAAGGCCATCGGGTGCGGAGCTGGCGAGCGCAGGGGCCAGAGGACAGAGGCTGGCAAAGTCGGGACCAGCTGGCGCGGGGCGAGCGGGTGCAGGGCAGGCAGGCACGAGGCCAGCAATGGTGAGCTGTTGAGCGCGCGACCGATATGCACGGGGCTGGCAGGCACGGAGCTGGCGAACGTGGGGCCAACGGGGGCGGGGCTGGCGGGCACAGGACTGGCGAGCGCGGGGCTGGCGAAAGCGAGGCCAGCGAGCACGAGTGAGCGGGTGCGGGGCCAACAGGCAGGGGGCCAGCGAGTGTGGGGCTGGCGAGCGCGGGGCCGACAGGAATGAGGTTGGCGGGTGCGGGGCTGGCGAATGCAAGGCCAGCGGGCGCGGGGCTGGCGGGCACGGGGCTGGCGGGCACAGGGCAGGAGAGGGCAGGGCTGGCGAAAGCGGGGCCAGCGAGTGTGGGCGAGCGGGTGCGGAGCCAGCATCTTAGAATAGTAAGAGTGACTATGATGAGTTGGTACAAGGGTGTATAGCCGAAGCGGCTGTACTCTAAATGAGCATGCACCTAGCTAGCCTATAACATATAAAAGTTATATGTTGACACACCGCCTAGGCTAGACAAGTGGCAGTGACAAGTAGCAGCCCTGGGGGGACCTGAGCATCTCAGCGTCGTCCGCCCACGAAGCGTATGTGTGCCCTGTAAGGACCACTGGCCTACGTCCTCCTAGCACTAGCTCCATGTCCGATGTACTTGCTAGGTAACGCAACACCCTCTTAGTGGTCGACCAGTGCTGTGGTCGGTGTCTGCGTGTGGCCACAAAGCGAGCTAGGATGCTGAGAGGGTATGCGAGGCCTGGACTATTGAAAGTCATTAGGTACATGAGGCAACCCACCAGCTCAGCGTAAGGACCACTAGGCTCTACAAACTCCTCAGGGACTGGAGCCAAGAGCCTCTGATCTACTGGCAGAGGTATGGGAGGTGCAGAGGAGAACTGAACACTGAACCTTTGACGGACCTGGCGCACCAAGCGTTACTGCGTAACAGTGATGGTGCGCACTGCTTTGTCCCTGGAGATGTGCAGGCCAAGGCAGCGGCACAGCTCTCCTAGGTTAGTGCAGGTGTGTCTCCTCAGCAGCTCAGCCTTCATGGAGGCCAGTGCGTCTCTGTCTTCAGTCGCCAAGACAAGGTCGACTATGTAGACTAGGATGTAGAACAGGGTCTGTCCAGCACGAACGAAGAGCGAGGGGTCTGCAGACGATGGGAAGAACTGCATGTCAGCTAACGTAGCACGAAGCGTGTTGTGCCACTCGCGCGGTGACTGCCGCAGGCCGTAAACCGGGCGCCGGAGGAGCCACTGGGTCTCGGGGCAGAGGTGTCGGTAAAGCCTGGCGGGCAACGCTGGTAGACCTGCTCGTGCAGACTGCCCTGAAGAAAAGCTGTCGAGAAGTCAAGAGAGTGCAGCTCGTAGTCACGTTGTGCTGCTACGTGTAGCAGCGCCCGAAGAGTAGTCATCTTCGGGGTCGGGGTGAAGGTCCGGAAGAAGTCAACACCATCGCGCTGACTGAAACCTCTAGCAACATAGCGCGCCTTGAACACCGGCGGCTCTCCAAGAGGGCGCTTCACCTTGAAGAGCCATCGGGCATAGACTACGTTCACCCCAAGTGGGGGAATTGCGTCGACGTAGGTGCCCATGGATCTCCAAGATGCCACCTCCGCGTCCACTGAGAGGCTCAGAGTCCCCAGGTCGCCTCAGTGTAGGTGCGAGGGGTCGGGATGTCGAAGGCATCTGGGTCCCTCTCAGGGACTAGCAGCATGGAGCAGGGGATGAGGCGCAGCCTCGGATAGGAAAGCAAGCTCGTACAGCCGGTCCTCCCGAATGTCACTGCCAAGGGGAATACCGGCATGAAGGTAGTCAGATAGATGACAAGCGATGGTAGAGGAGGCGATGGAAGGAAAGGAGGATGCGACGCAGGGTAGCGAAGCAACATAGGGTGAGAGCGCGGAACCCGGGAGACAGGACGAGCACGAGAGGGACGACGAGACCAGAAGTGGGACGGAGGCGTCTGGTCAGGAGACACAGGAGGAGACATTGGAGGAGAACGAGGGGGGAGACAAGCCGGAGACGAGTCCGGCGGAGGAAAGACAGGGTGGTAGATAGGTAGGGGAGGTGGCGGCGGGGGAGGCACAGGAGGGTGGTAGGGGGAAGGAAGACCGAGAAGGCGAACTGCTGCTGCTGCTGCTGCTCCTCTCCAACACCAGAACCTCTAGCTGCACCACGGCTACCTCTGGGACACTCCACACGAACACCCCCAGAGCAAGAACCCTCTCCAACAATGGTGCCACCCCCAGGACCGCCGGGACAAGCCATTTCAGGTTTTCCAAGACTAGCAACGTCCTCAACGCCCACACCCCCAGAGCTCGTGAATGGCTGCTGCTGCTGCTGCGGCGATGACTGCGGCGGCTGCTGCGACGGCGGAGAAGGAGACACCAGGCGGAGACCGGCAGGGAGAACGGTGCCACGGGGCCACCAGAGTCAGCCCATTCTACTATGGGGAGTCCGCACAGTGTACGACTAGGTGATGCGCTCCACACGACAGAACTGGCCAAGCCCACTAGAGTCAAACTCGCCGCCACGATCGGAGTGGAGACACAGCACGAGGAGGCCGCGGTGGACGCGTGCAGCCACAACCTACGGGATAAGAACGTTAGGCACGACGGCCTTACGCTCTAGAGAAAACACCATCGTATAGCGCGTGTAGTCGTGGACAAGCACTAGATAGTAGCGCTCTCGATGCGGCTCGGGGACGGGGGTTGGGCCCCAGACGTTCAGGTGTAGGGTCTAGAGTGGCGCGGTGTCAGAGCAAAGCGAGGAGAAGAGAGGAGCACGGCGCAGCCGGCCCTTAACGCAGGGTGTGCACGGCAGCACTGGTGAGGGAGCGAGGGCAGGGATCGACGCTAGGAGACCTAGGACAAGACCGTGCTGGGACATGTGACGCAGATGCGAGAGGGTAGGGTGACCTTGACGGTGATGCCACAGAAGCAACAGGTGAGTGAGCGACCGACACAAGCAAGCCAGAGCAACCTGGGTAGACGCAGGCACCTGGGTGGACGCCCTCACCGAGGGGGACGCGTTGTCGAGCGTAAACAGGCCACACACCGGGTCCCGGGGGAATGTGGCAAGGGGGGCATTGGTGGCAGCCTCGGTACAGACCATGTACAACTCGTGTCCACTGAACGTAGTGGTGACGCCGATATCCTGAAGACAGCCGACACCAACTAGGTTCCTGGAGAACGAGGGGATGTGCAGGCCCGAAAGAGAGCCCAAAGGAACCGCCAGACAGGAAAGGGTAGTGGAGCTATGGGCAACGACCGGACCGGAGGAGGGGTTAGCAAGCGCGACTGCGGCAGGGGCGGCAAGCGGCGTGAGCACAGTATGGTCGCGGAAGAAGCAGGTAGACGCACCGGAGTCAAGCATGAAAGAGAGCGAAGCGGTAGCGGCAGCCGGCGGAGGGGCTAGCGTATAGCCTAGGCTGGATATGGCAGAAGGTCCTATGCTTGACGCAGCAGGGGAGCCTAGACTACACACAAGAGGCACTAGGCAATACATGGTAATAAGATTCGGTCACACTAGAGTCATCAGCATACATGGCATACAAAGTAGAGCAAATCTGATCCATATCCAGCTCGAAGACAGGCACACAGCGATGCACCAGTCTGGGCCAGTCGGGAAGGTCCGGTGCAGGGCCGAAGCGGAGACGGAAGAGATCGTCGAGGCGGCGGAAGCAACGGGCGGCAGTGTGACTGGGATGTCCACACATAGTGCCACGGAGGGGGGTAGTCTGGAGCTGATACTGGCAACCCTTAGCGCCGAAGCTGCCACTCGACGTCGAGCTGAAGGGGGGCGCCACCGCGGCCAGCGCCAGAGGCACCGCGCCACCCCGGCGGTTGGCGGCCCCACTGCGGCTGCTGCTGCTGCTGCGTCTGCTGCTGCTGCTGCTGATGGTGAGGCTGTTGTTGTTGTTGTTGTTGGTGCTGCTGCTCCGAGGCACCAGCCCCGGTCCCCTCGTCTGAACCACCATCCCTGCCCCCACCCCCATGACCCCCATCACCCTTCCCTCCGCCACGCCCCCCCTTGGAGCGGCGGCCCCTACCCTGACGCAACTGCGCTGAGGCCGCATCAGCGGTCTCAGCAGCAGGGGCTGTCTCAGCGACAGCGGTAGAAACGTCAGAGTAAGTGCACTGGGAGGGAGCACAGCCCTGAAAGATAGGGACCGCGACAGTACCGCTAGAAGAAGCGATAGTGCGCTGGCGGGTCTCTATCTCGGAAAGGGCAGTGACAAAGACAGTAAGGGTGAGGTCACATGGGTGCTGACTAAGGAAAAGGTCGCGGGCAGTGGCTAGGCGGTCTGGGAGGCGCGTGGCAATGAGGTAAAGGGTAGTGTAAAGCGGCGGCGGGAAGGAAGTTTGCTGGGCCTTAGTGCTAGCGGCGCGGTAGCTAGCCTCAAGTGCGCGGAGGTGAGTGGCCACGTCAGCGACAGTGGGGAAGGCCGCAAAATCAAGGAACAGCATAAGGAGGATCAGGTGGCCAGCGGAGGCGGATGCATTTTTCTAATTGCGTGAAACTATGACATCTAAGAATTCATTGGCGTTCGTTACAGTGGTACAGCGGGGACGTGCAGGCAGGGGGAGGGCGTGACTAATGGCAAGATGCGCTATGGCGTCGCACGACTCCCAGACAGCGCGAGCAAGCCGAGCAACCATGGGGGGGCGGGGAAGCAAGCCATCGACATAAACAGTCAGGGAGTAACCGTCTTGGCGCTGACATGTCAGGTGACGGCGAAGGTCGACAAGTCACGCATCGATGTCGATCGCCTTCCCCTCTGCATCTTGGCGGAGCATTGCGCCCGCCATTGCACGACCTCAGCTACACGTCTGCACAGCAGCACAGCGACACGGCGGCAGGGCGCGGGGCTAGCAGGTGCAGGGGCGGCAGGCGCAGGGCCAGCGAAATGGGGGCTGGCGAGCGCGGGGTTGACGGGCATGGGGCTGGCGGACGCAGAGCTGGCAAACGTGGACGAGCAGGCGCGGGGCCAGCAGGCACAGAGCCAGCGGGCGTGGGGCTGGCGAAAGCGGGGCGCAGGGCTGGCGGGCGCAGGGCTGGCGAAAGCGGGGCCAGCGGACGCTAGGCGACGGGCGGCTATAGGACGAGAGGCTAGGGACGAGCGACTAAGGCTAGGGCTAGGGCTAGGACGGAAGCGTCGGTGGGCGGGATCCTAACCTAGCATGATAGCATCTTAGAATAGAAATGAGAGACAAAGATGAGGTGGTACAATGGTATATAGCCTAAGGGGTTATACTCTATATGACCATGCACCTATTTAGCCTATTACATATACAAATTATATGTTGATACAGCAGGCATGGAGCCAGCGGGCGCGGGGTTGGCGAGCTTGGGGCCGACGGGTGCTGGGTTGGCGGGCACAGGGCTTGCGAGCGCGGGGCCAGCAGGCACGGGGCTGGCGAGCTCGGTGCCAGCAGGTGTGGGGCTGGCGAATGCGTGGGCTAGAGGCGCGGGGCCGACGAACTCGGGGCCAGCGGGCGCATAGCTATGGGCAGCTAGCGACAGAAAGCTAGGTACGGGCGGGTAGGACTAGGCCTAAGGCGGAAGCACGGGTGGGTGGGGGGGACCTAATCTAGCTTTGATACCATATCAAAGTTAGAATGAATGACTAGAATGAGGCAAACAAGGTGGTTTTGTCTAAGGGGTTGTACCTGCTAAGAGTACACACATATCTAGCCTATAAGACATATACATAATATGTTTGACATCTTGCCGGGCACTGCCCCTCATCTAGCCTAGGGGGTGGGTCAAAGATATATGTGTTAAATTATATAAATGTTATATAATTGTAGGCTTGGTAGATGTTACCGAAACATACTGTAGAGGGTACAACACCCCTCCTTGTATCCCTCTCTCTTCTATTCTCGACGCTCTCTTCTCTCGTAACTTTTCTCCTAGCTAAGCCCTCACGCATTTCATGGCTTCCTAGCTACATAGCATTTCGTGACATGGTATCTGAGCTGGCAGTCCGCTCTGTTGGGCCGCCTCCTTACTCTTCCGCCGTGTCACATGATCGAATGTGTCGAGGAAATGTTGCACTATCGATCAGTACAAGGCACTTTTATACTTCCAGAGTACATCAGGTAACCAGGTTTATCTTATCCCAAGAGAATAGACCCTTCTAGAAGATAGAATCACCCTGCGTATAGCCACGCGAGGCTATTGGCATTAAGGGATTACGGCAGGATTACGCCAGATAGCGCACCAGTACATCCCAAGCCTGGTCGGTGATATAATTTATTAGCAGGATAAACCAAAGGTTAATGGAAAATGGGAAAGAGGAAATCAAATGAGATGAGATAAAAAGAGGAATGAAAATAAGACGGAAAGAGAAGAAGGGACAAGTGGTGTAACAGGGTCGTACTCTCACACTTCCCCCCCTCAAAGCTGGGTGGTAGAAGTAACACCCTTCTTGACAAGGTAGTCATGCAGAGGACGACGGGCGTTACCCATGTCAGACTCAAGGACACAGCTGTCCTCAGAAGGATCATAACCCTTCCAACGGATGAGAAACTCCACGGCGCCATTCCGACGTCGGCGGTGTGCAAGCACGGACTCGACCTCGTACTCGGGTTCATTCTGGACGAGGACGGGCGGCGGCGGCGGCGGTTGGCGTCCGACGAAGATCGTGTTCGGATCCCGATAGGGCTTCAGAAGTTGGACATGGAAGGCGTTCTGAATCTTCCAGGTAGCTGGCAGGCGTAAGCGGAAGGAAACAGGAGTGGCCTGTGCTTCAACGAGAAAAGGCACGCAGAAGCGAGGTCGCAGTTTGGATGGGAGATGGCTGATATCAAGATTGCGTGTGTCGAGTAGTACTCGGTCTCCCACGGTGATGGTGTGGTCTGTGCGGTGGCGATCGGCTTGGCGCTTCTGTTGCTGCTGAATGTCGAGGAGGCGCTTGTGGGTCCGATCCCAAAGCTGATGCATGGTTGTGATGAAATCATGTGCAGGTTGGACTTTAGCGAATGTGGTCGGTTTTTGTGGTGTGAGTGGGTGGCGTCCGTAATAGAGGAAGAACGGCGTCTGCCAGTAGCGGCGTGAGTGGCATTGTTGTAGGCAAACTCCAGGACGTGCAGATGCAAGTCCCATTTGGAGATCTCGTCTTTGCAGGCTGCTTGGAGGAGTTGCTCCACAATTTGGTTGAGGCGCTCGGTCTGTCCATCTGTCTGCGGATGGTATGCGGATGACATGGCTAGTTTGGTTCCGAGAAGAGACATAAGTTCCTTCAAGAACTTGCTGGTGAACTTGGGGTCTCGGTCGGAGATGAGTGTGGTTGGAATGCCATGCTGTGAGATGATGTAATGAACGAAGAGTTGTGCTGTCTCCTCGGTGCGTGCCGTCGTGTGTGTCAAGATGAAGTGTCCCATTTTGGAGAACTTGTCGATGACGACAAGGATTGCGTCATGACCGCTGGTGGTAGGTGGTAACCCGGTGATGAAGTCCAGGCTAACCACTTGCCATGGTTGTTCTGGGACAGGAAGAGGACGTAGTAGTCCCGCCTTTTTCTGCCACGTGAAGCCAGTAGAAGTCTTTGGCGATACCGGTGAGCGTCTTGTTGCTACCGAAGTGTCCGGAGTATAGGACGTCGTGGTATTCTTCGAGTAGTAACTGGCGCAAAGGAGGGTAATTGGGTACCCAGATTTTTGTTGATCCTTTCCGTTATGCGATGTCACTCTCCCACTGTAGCAGATGTCGTTTTCCTACCAAGGGAATTTCTGGGTCGATGGTATACCCGTGTATGAAGAGTCCCTTGAGTAGTGGATTCATCCCTTCAATTTGAATAGCGGCAACGTGTGGAGGCCGTCTAAGAGCGTCTGCTTTGTTTTTGTGGCCGGGCTTGTACACGATGTCGTAGTGGAAGTGTGTCTCGAGGAAGTCGATCCACCGGACCTGCCGCCTGGAAAGATTGGGTTATGTCTTCAAGTATTTCAGGCTGCAATGGTCGGTATAGACTGTCTTTCTTCGTCCTTCGAGATAACATCTCCATGCTTTGAAGGCGATGACGATGGCAAGGGCCTCTTTGTCGTCTATCGGGTAGTTTAGTTCTGCTTCATGTAGTTTCTTGCTGAGGTAGGCGATTGGTTGCAGTCCATTCCCTTGATATTGCATTAAGACTGCTCCCACCATCTGGTTACCGGCGTCAGCTTCGACTACGTAGTCGCGTTCGGGATCTGGCAGGATGAGTACCGGTGGGGACGTGAGTGCTTGTTTCAGCTGCTCCACGGCTTCCTGGTGCTTCGGTTCCCATTTGTAGGGCGTGTTCTTCTTCAGCAGATTCGTGAGTGGTGCTGCGAGTTTTGCATACTGTGGCACGAACCTGTTGTAATAATTCGCGAAGCCGAGGAACTGCTGCAACTCCTTCACGTTCTCGGGTGTCTTCCACGTACGTACGGCTTCAATTTTCTTGGGGTCGACGTGAACTCCTTGAGCGCTCACTATGTGTCCTAGGAACTGGACCTTATCAAGGGCGAATTCGCTCTTGGACAGTTTGACGTAGAACCGTTCTCGTCAAAGAATTTCGAAGACGCGTCGCAGGTGTTCGACGTGCTGCTTCATGTCGCGCGAGTAGACGAGGATGTCGTCCAAGTACACCACCACGCACTCGCCCAAAAGTGATCGTAGAATGTGGTTCATTTTGGCTTGGAACGTTGCCGGTGCGTTGGTGAGTCCGAACGGCATTACCAAATACTCGTACGATCCATACCAAGTTCGGAAAGCAGTTTTGTGGATAGAGTTGTCCGCCATCCGTATCTGCCAATATCCGGACCGCAGATCCACTTTGGAAAATACCGTAGCTCCCCGAAGTTGGTCCAGCAGGTCATTGATTCGTGGTATCGGATATTTGCTCTTGATGGTCTGCTTGTTAAGAGCTCGGTAGTCGATGCACATGCGCAGGCTTCCATCCGGTTTCGGTGTGAAGAGTACTTGGGAACCGTATGGCGAAGTGGATGGTCGGATGAGTCCTTTGGCTGTTTTTTCATGTCGGTCAGATACTCGATCTGTTTTTTCATGTCGGTCAGCTCCGTAGGGCTGAGCCGGTATGGTGCTCGGAAGGTCGGCTTCGAATCCGGTTCCTCCACGATCTCGTGTTGATGCGTTCGGTATGGCGGTAGCTCGTTCGGAAGATCGTCGGGAAGAATGTCTTGGAACTCCTTCAATAAGTCCTTGATTTTTTCTGGAGGTTTTGAGGCTTTCTCTCCGTCATTCTCCACCTCTGCTGCTATTGCTAGGAACCCGGTGTCGGTTCGCTTCACGTCCTTCTCGAATCTGGCGAGTGTCTCCACTGGGATATCTCCTGTATCGTCCCAGTTGGGTAGCTGGACTCTCCGTCCTTTGTTGTAGATACTTGCGGTGGGGTTCACCTAGTTGATCTCGGGGTTGAATTTCTTGAGGAAGTCTCGCCCGAAGATCAGGTCAAGCCCTTTTATATTGGTGATGGGGAGAGCAGGTTTCCAGCGCAGTGGACCGATTTGTAGGTGTAGCACTGCTTCACCGTACACTGGTAACTTGTTGCCATCCACCATCATTGCAGAGAATGCTGATGGCTTATACTCTTCTCGAAGTCGGTCGATGGTTGCCTTGTCGCAGACGATGTGTGATGCTCCGTTGTCCACGAGTGCTTGGAGGCGTCGTCCTTTGCAGATGACCTCGAGCACGAGGGGCAGGCATCGCTCGGAGTACCCAAAGATAGTTTCATTGATTGGGTCATAGGGTACATCCCAATATTCGTTGCTTCCTACTCCTGAGCTGGCAGCTGGCCGAGGCTGCTTGGAGAAAGGCTCTTCTCCAAAGCCCGGAGTTTCCGTGGCGACTGTTCGTGTCGTTGACGAAGTTGCCGTGTTGGATGCATCTGAAGAAGAAGGAATTCGGGGTTTTTGCGGCTTCTTCTAGACCCCCAGCTTCCTTTTGAGCTGCTTCAGCTCCACCGACGTCTTCCCTAGGGAACGGGTAGTCGCCGTGGGCTGTTGTCGGGAGAGGACGTTGACTCCGTGGAAAGGTCGGCTTCTTTCCACACTCCTTAATTTGGTCCCTAAGTTCTCTGGTACCGGTACGATCTCCACAATTTTGTGCTTCGTCTGGAGTCCTTCCCGAATTTTCTCCAAGGCTCTAGCCCCTCGAGAATTACAAGTTTTCATTAAAGCATCTTTGTAGGATAACTTTAAAGAATCCTAATAATTTCTTGGGTCTTCAAGGAGTTTCCCTGTCTCGGGGCTAGTGATATGCGGACACAGGCCAGTGGTTCTTACAACGCACATAGACGCTTCATGGGCACACGATGCTGAGACGCTCAGGTCCTCCCAGGGCTACTGTTTTAGCCTTGGTGCAGGAGCCATCTCGTGGAGGTCCATGCGCTCATCGCCTGTTGCCCAGTCTAGCTGTAAGGCTGAGATCTACGCTGGTGCCATGGCAGCACTGGAGCTCCGCTGGCTGATTTTCTTGCTCACAGACTTAGGTGAGCAGCCTAGCTCTGCCCTGGTCCAGTACGCTGATAAGATGGCCATGATTCTCTTGTGTCAGGAGCCTCGACTGGAGGGCAGAGCGAAGCACATCCAGCTGCGGTACTTCCTCCTGCGCGAGCTACAGCAGCTCCGCCAGGCCCGCGTAGTTCACTTGACCTGCGGTGCCAATTCAGCTAATATCTTTACGAAGACGCTTGCGCCTAAAGATCATCAGCGACACTGTGTACAGCTTGGTCAAGTTCCTCTAGCTTCTCACTTGCTAGGTCGTTGATTGTGTACTATGTCTTATATTACCTTGACTGGCGTTGTGGCTCCTGTTCCAGTGGCTGGACTAGTAGTGTTGCCCTGGGTTGGTTTACTCTTGTTTAGTTTGTACTCTTGCTGACTCTTCTTCAGACCCTTGCCTCAGAGGTTGGACTATTAGTGCCACCCGAAGCTGCGTGTCTCTTGCCTGGCATTGCCCCTCATCTACCCTAGAGGGTGTGTCAAACATATAGTGACGGAAAGTATTGTTCGCATGTTTGTGACTTACACGAATTTTGAAATATTAAGGGGTCATGCGTATTAAGCCTTAATCTTTTGGTGTGCCCAGTGTATGTAGGTTGGGGTAAGGCTCTAGGCCCATGCCTTACATCTCACGAAGATATTGATGTTTATAGCAAATAGCGGAAATTAACAATCATGGTACATCCGGACAATTATTGCCAGGCGCAAGCAGCAATTTTCAAGAACCCCAAACTAGTACCAAGTCCACCGCCCTTTCGCCTTAACCACCGCCCTCACCCTCCTGGGCATGCTTTCCACCAGGTGGGTGCAAACATCTGCCGGGATCTTCTCCCATTCCTCCTGGACACGCTCCCAAAGGTCCAGCATACCAGTGGGAGGCTTTTCGTGCTTGGCCAGCTCCCTCTTGAGATGAGCCCATAGATGCTCTATTGGGTTGAGGTCGGGTGAGGATGTTGGCCACTCTAGCACCCCAAACTCCTGCTCTCTAAGCCACTACTGCACGATACGCGACTTGTGCTTCGGGTCGTTGTCATGCTGGAAGATGACTTCCGAGGGTGAAAGGTGGTAAAACTGGATCGTACTATTGAGCTCGTCCTGCAGTATACTCAGAGAGAGTGGTCCGTCCATCCTACCATCTATTGTGCACATGAAACCCGCTCCATCATACGACATGCAACCCCAAATCATCAAGCAGCCGTCCCCGTGTTTGACGGTCTTCTTGAATTGGTGGGCTTGGAGGGCAGTACCTTCGCAAACCCAGGCATGTAAGCGTCTGTCGGAAGCAAAACGATTGATCTTGGTCTCATCCGACTATATCACTCGCTTCCAATCGTCAACCGTCCACTCGGCGTGGGCACGGGCCTATTCTAGCATGTCGCGTATGTTTTTTTTAGAGAGTCACGGCTTCTTGGGCTGCTGGATTGCGACAAGTCCGCTGCCATTCAAAGCGTTACGCACCGTCCTAGGATGCAGCATGATGACGTGATGCATCACGACAATCTTCGCCGCGTGAGCGGAAGTTTTTGCCTCCCCGCTGGTAATCGACCGAACTATGCCGCGGCGAACTCTCGCTGTCACTAAGCGAGGGCGACCAGCTGAGGGCATCGTAGGACGCACGTCATCACGGCTAGACTCTACAATCGCCTTTATGCCATAATCATGGACCGTACTCTTCCCCGCGCCTAGCTGTTTAGCGATTCGACGAGTGCTATACCCCCTCCGCAACAAGGTAATGATCCGTGCGTGGCGCGCCTCATCTAACGATTTCATGACGGCCTAATCGCGCCTCATCTCCTGACTACTCGATAGTCACAAGGGCAAGTACGTAGAAAAGCAAGGTTAGGATATAGATCTAGTACGCCGCTTGGCATGAACTGCCTGGATGCACCCACGCGAACCAAATCTTATCCCGGTAAAAAATCGACCCCTATAAAACTGAAACGCATATCTGTTACATATACTACAGTACTACTTTATAGCCAAGGCCGAAATATGAGTCGTAACTATTCAAAAAAAGGCATCAAAACAGTACGAGAATATTTTGAAGGCAATTATCCGGGCAATATTTTCCGTCACTGTATATGTATATGTTACTATAGGCTAGATAGGTGCGTACTCTTAGAGAGTACAACCCCTGAGATAAAACCATGTTCTATCTCACATTCTAGCCAACTATTCTACTCTGAGACGCGCTTATCGCTTGCTCCAATTTGACCACTTAGGCTAACCGTCTTGTTAGGATAAGGAATTGCTTACATTACAGAAAGTGACACTCGAGCAGTAACTCTTATCGAATACGCGCCTATGATGAATCACGTAGTATAACGGTCGTTGATCGTTGACCGACAACCAAACAGACAAGAAGTTCAAGGCTCCGTTACAACAGCAAGGACACATAACTGACCGTGTAATATGGCGTGGACAATTATCCGAACCGTGAACGGCTACTCGAGTCGGATCTGGAACCTTAAGGGAATGTACCCCTGCTAAATGCATCTTAGTTAGACCCTTCGCATTCTCATGTATCTGTTTATGAACCATGTATCTCTTTTCTATTATCAATTATGTTAAGTTATAATCATTTTGACAGAGTTCTCGACCAATCAATTACTTCCACAAAGTGCACTCCTACTGTTCAATCTTGAAGGTCCTGTGGACTTTATTGGATTGCTTCATGGTAAACATAGCCTATCAGGATTCTGTGTACGACACCCTCGATCATATTCAAATTCAAATATCGTGGCGCAGTAACTCGCTCTTGCCAAAGAATGGCCCCAGGCTCGGGATCACGAGGGCAAGGAAGCCCTCCTCCTGAAGCACCTGCAAACACTCCGAAACCGGCGGCAGCAACGACCGTCCCCACAGGACTCATCGAGAAATTGCTCGTGCGAATGGCAACTCTTGAAGATGGACTACAATCCCTCGAGATCGAGCACCGCTTGCCCAACCACTGAAACGCAACCAACCTCTGCAGAAAAGGACTCCATCCCTGACTTCTTCAACTTTGATGCTTCTAACACACAACCAACTACAAGCATACGATTAAGTGACGAAGCCCTGCAGATAGTCAAAGTTTTTTGCTATCTCAAAAATCAAAACAAGCTTAACCTTCGATAGTCACGGTTTATACACTTGAAGTTTTGAGTTCGAGCTTCTCCTGCAGAGCGCACATACAGTAGCTTCTTCTGCTACTTCGACTCCTCTTATCCTAGATCAGCGATTGAGACCGGAGATGCAAAATAGCAATACTATAACAAATTTCTCATAGCTTACAGCGTCCTCCTACGAAACCTATTCCCTTCCGAGCAACTTGGAATTCGATCATTCAAGATACGCGCCACTCCGGCATGAGACGTCTGGCTGTACCAGCCAAAGGACTCCATGTCGTCGAGGTGACTACTCAGCCAGCTACTAGAAGTAAAGATTGTCTTTGGATTAAAGGCCAAATACTACATCAACCGTTGCCACGGCCATCGACGTCCTCACGTGCCTCCGCCACGGCCAACTCAAGACAACTTTGCCCTGGCCGTAGTTCCCTCCGACTACAACAACCCTTACACCAAAGACGGGGATTACAACTACGATAAGGGGGAGCAAGAATGGGATCTTTCCATCCCTCAGTAGTAGCACCAGTAACAGTAGTTTGATCCCGTCCCCGGGAACCACCCCCTACACGACACAAACCGCCCCTACCTTCTCACTCTGAGGATCGCACTGATCGCATGCAACACCCTAGACAATTACAACGCATGGCACCTGGACAGCTGTTGCAGCTAACACATGGTCAGCTTAGAGCATTTCATCTCCAATGCAACTGCTTACGTGAATGCCGCTAACAACGAGCGCATGGAGGCCAGATACTAAGGGATCGTTGTCCTACAAATGCACAACTCTAGGACTCTCATCACTCTGAATGACGCGCTCATCGTTCAGAACCTTCGCTACAATCTACTCTCCACATCTCAGCTTATGTCACGCGATGTCAAAATCAGCATTGGCCCCTAGACAAAACCTCCTACTTCATTATCGAAAACCAAGTCCACCAGGCCAACCCCCGAGCCAGCTCCGGTACATCGCGAAAGTAGCAGTAGTCAACGGAGTCTACATTTTAGACTTTGACATCCCCGACTGTAGCAATGACCGCCATGGCCTCACCGACCTCGTCCCACTCAAATTCACATGGAAGAACGAGAAGGACTGGACTTACTCCTACAGTCGGCCATGGGTCACTCACCACATGCATCCAGACGAAAATAACGTGCACAATCCTAGACAAGATGGCATCTGTCATACATGTCGAATACAGTCAGCCTCCACCAGCAACATAGCTGGATCAAACTAGAGACCATCGACGAAGGAGAAATGGAGTCACTCTGCACTCTAAACATCGAAATAACCGTCTCAGAAACTTGCTGCAGGCGTAACCATTGTTCCTCCCTCAGGAACAATAGATCTCTTCCACACAGCTAGACAACATTTGGACAGCGTTCTGAACTATGTGGGATCAAGATCCTTCGATATTACTGGACGAGCAAACCCGTGGGAGTTGACCACAAACCTGGCTACTCAACTCTCCTCCCAGATAAACACCTGGGCATGCTCCCTAGCGAAAATCGCCAAAGAACCAGCCCAACATCTCCAGAGGTAGCAGAGGCTGCAACCGCATCAATGATAGCAGCATCAGCAGCGGCAGAAGCAGCAGCAGCAGCAGCAGAGAGAGCAGCCAAAGATGCAGAATAAGAAGAACAACCAAGTCAGACTACCGAACCTAGATTCGAAATTGGCGGACCATCCTACAGACAAATCTCCGGCTGGAACATCCCACCAACCGCAAACGAGGGGACATGGGGAGGATCCCCAGAACAAGTAACGAGGGTGCCATTGGGAACAACACCCACTCGTTAACCAGGCCAGCAGAATCCCTGGGTTCATAACCCAGCAACTAGGCGATACAGACTCAATGACGATATTTGGTACGGAGGAGAAGATGATGAGGACGACGAAGAGGAAAAGGGGAGAAACACACGCGGTGCATATGTTCATCTTGGTCGCCCTCCCCAAGCTCGTGGAACATGGACAGAATACGATGAAGTCCCCTTTGACGAGGACCCACTCAACTGGCATTACTACCACGCATCACCTACGCCTCAACCTTAGAACCTTCATCCTCTGACAGCCCAGTCATGCATGACGACGAGGACAACCTCAACGAGATCAGAACCATGGAAGGTCCTCCATAGCCTCACCTTATCCGACTGACAACTGCTCCTAAAGAAGAAGCAAAGAGCGAAGCTGGATCAAATGGCTCCCGAAGACACCGCTAGCCAGGCGGGTGGAAGGCGATGAAGCAAACTCACACCGAAGTTGTTGACCCTTCTATCTTCAACCAAATGGTGTTATGGCCTGATCTGGTTGCAGAAGAGGATGAGGAGGTTGTTTGAATTCTGCCATGTGTGCCGATTTTGACTCTTGGACCAACTCCGTCCCGACAGTGCCTTCCTCTGCAGAAGGTTCTCCTGCCTCTGCCGCTCTTGATGCGGATTCTTCTGCAGATTCCCCGATGGTTGAAGAGCGTGATGCACCCTCTGCGCTGCCAAGCTCCCCCTCTCCCCCTGCATCATCCTCTGGTGAGGAGGGGAGTGAGGTGCCTCTCGGCGTAATCCCCAGCGACCGACGCATGGCTGAGCTGCAGAAGAGTGTCGCTGAAGACAAGACCACAGAGGAGCTGTCTTCCTCTGCGGGGGAGCAATCTGCCGAAGAGTCGCTTGCGGAGGTGCAGCCCTTACGGCGATCGACGCTGGTTCCGCCTAATGAGGGTGTTCCGCCAGTTCATTATCGTGTAGCTTTGACAGCATTCTCGAACGCTCTCGGCGGCAGAGACGAAGACGTAACACTGGCGGATCTTGACTCTACAAAAGATCGTGTGGTGGATCCGGAATGTCGTTGGGATATTTCAAAGATGCCTGTCCCAGTCGCTCTGAAAAGTTGGAATGGCCCTGCAGTGAAGGCAGCGATGGACAAGGAGATGCAAACTCTGTGGGACCAAGAAACTTGGGCCTTGATTTTTCCACCGCCTAGCGTCAATGTAATGGGAAATCGATGGATTCTCACCACCAAGTATCTCCCTAACGATATGGTAGAGAGAGGGAAAGGAAGTCTCGTTGTACCAGGGTTTACACAACTGCCCAATCTCGACTACGACTTGATGTATGCTCAAGTCAGCAGCTACGTAACTGCTCTTCTACAACTGCTCATTGCTACTCCAACGGACAAAAGCTCCAAATCAGCCAAGCCCCTCACTCCAACACAATCTGCCCCGATGCTGCCCTCACTCACAACCCCTTCCAAGATCTCCCATGCTGCCCAACTCGCTACTTACAACTATACAAGGTCTACAAGGTCTAGTCCTCACACAGACAAGACTTTAGTGGGAGCAATACACTCTGTCTGGCCCAAACTTGGGGTAGTTGGAACCAAATATGCGACTCTAATATGTGCTACTTAAACTAATACTTGGGTGTACTGCGCTGCAGAGGGACTTCCGGCAGAGTGTCACAAGGATCCATTTGCGCAGAATTGCCTTCTGCCAAAGTTCGGCAGAAAGACGGTTCGGAATTCTCTTCTACAGGTGACCCACTCGGCAGAGATGAAATTCGACAGATGTGCGGCAGAGAGTCGTCTGGGCACTCGCTTCTGCGAACGACCCCTTCGACAGAAACCGACCCTTAGAATTTCTATCCAAGGGGGCGTTCTGAAAGTGTGCGAATTTCCGCCCCTTCGTAAGGTAACCACTGAACTGATCTGGACCGTAAAAGGCAAACCTACCCGAGACATTGAGAAATTGAACCCATGTGACGCACATTTCGTAACTGCGGAAATGTGCGTAACATCTTACAGTTTGTAAGGAATTTTCCATTCCTTACCAAGCGGTACTGTTGTCGCGTATGCTCGAACACACCCGAAGCCTCGGGACAGTTCCGGGCCTTTCTGACAGAACCACCTCGGCTTCTTCAGACCTTCTAGTTCGACCTTCGGGAGTTCTCCGGGCCTCACTTCGTCACTTCGAGACCCTTCGATCTCTTTCCCAAACCTTCCCATCTCCTGGCTAGAATGAAACTATTGAAACTACTTCTAAGTTGGTGAAAATTACCAACCAAGCATGTGCTGTAATTTTCTCCTGCCATTGCAGCTTAGAGTAGTCTTGTAAACGTTCTTGTGCGAACGTTCTCGTCATGTTCAATGAGGTTCAATGTGGTAGTACTAGTAGTTGCCTTGTGTACCACAAGTTGTTATCTTGATTCTAGTGAATTTGTGTGCCTAAGCTTTCTCAATTTCCTCAATGAAATACACACTTCTCAAGGCACGCAATAAAATTTCGGCCCAAAACTCAAGAATCGTAACTAAAGAAGCTATTGAAGCATGGGGCACGTGCTCTCCATGGAGGGGATTCAAATAGACCCGAAAAAACTCTGGGCTATTCAGGAGTGGAAACCGCCGACAAACCTGCAGCAGCTGCAATCATTTCTACGTTTTGTGAATTATGTGCGGCGGTTTATACCCAACATGGCGGGGTTAACTGGACCTCTAACCGACCTACTGCAGAAAGGGACTTTTGACGAGTGGGGGGACAAGCAGCAAGCTGCTTTCGCGGCATTAAAAACTCTTTTAATGTCGCCACCGGTACTTCGCATCGCTGACCCGGAACGGCCCTTCGAATTCATCACCGACGCAAGTGACATCGCCAACGGAGCAGTGCTCATGCAAGATTTCGGCAATGGTCTTCAACCAATCGCGTACGAGTCTCGAAAAATGCAATCTGCTGAGCGCAACTACCCGGTACACGACAAGGAGGTGCTGGCGATTGTCCACGCGTTCAAAATCTGGAGGTGCTACCTGACTGGAGCAGACGTGACTGTGCGAACCGATCACAAATCTCTACATTACCTGAGGGCGCAGCCGAATCTTAACCCGCGGCACATACGCTGGTTGGACTATCTGGAGTCCAACTTCACGTACAAGATCACGTACAAAAAAGGCGCAAACAATATTGCTGACGCCCTCTCCAGACCGTTTGCCCAACTCGCAGCAGTACTAGTCGCCCAAAGCAATCCAGCGAAACGACGCAGTATTGGTTGTCGTCGACCGATTGACAAAAATGGCGCATTTCGCACCATGTCGTACAACCATCACAGCCAAAGAAACCGCGCGAATATTCATCTCGACCGTTGTTCGCCTACACGGGTTACCAACAACAATTATCAGCGATCGAGATCCGAAGTTCACGTCGAAATTTTGGCAGGAAACATAGGCTCGGTACGACACGCGCCTAGAATTCTCATCCGCTTATCATCCCCAAACGGACGATCAGACTGAAAGGACAAACCAAACGATGGAGCAGCTGATTCGGACATACTGCCCCGACTGAAACAAATGGGAGGACGCGCTTCCCATGCTGGAATTCTCCTACAACAACGCGCCCCCAGCCACGACTAATCACTCCACGTTTTACCCCAATTACGGGATGGATCCCACAGTACCTATCTCCACCAATGCCGAGAGTCAAGTACCACGGTCGCAGCAGTTCGTCGAAGAATTACAGACTACCCGGGATAAAGCTGTCGAACTTATTCGCAAGATGAACGCTACTGCCTGACGGTATGCAGATTTACATCGACGGGATATTACGATGGCAGCAGGGCAACTAGTCCTTTTGGACACCAAGAATTTATGACTGCCACTACCGACGAAATTACGACCACGTTTCTGTGGCCCATTCAGGATATTGAAGATGGTCAACACCTTCGATACTTGTGAATTATTTGGCCTGCAAGCACGCGAATGATATAGATCACCTTCGCTAAAGGCGGGGTTGGTGTAAGGAATTTTCCATTCCTTACTGAGCGGTACTGCTATTGCGTACGCTCGAAGACACCCGAAGCCTCGGGACAGTTTCGGACCTTTCTGACAGAATCGCCTCGGCTTCTCCAAACCTTCTAGTTCGACCTTCGGGAGTTCTCCGGGCCTCGCTTCGTCACGTCGAGACCCTTCAATCTCTTTTCCTAACCTTCCCATCTCATGGCTAGACTAGCTCTGGTGTTCCTATATCTTGGCTTGCCATTCCTTGTATCGTCATTTTCAGTGATTGAACACTTCGTTATTCATTTCCGCGCTACTCTGCTTGTTCATTCATAACACAGTTTCACATATGAAACTATTGAAACTACTTCTAAGTTGGTGAAAATTACCAACCAAGCATGTGCTCTAATTTTCACCTGCCATTGCTGACTTGGATAGGCGCAACTTAGAGTAGTCATGTAAACGTTCTTGTGCTAACGTTCTCGCCATGTTCAATGAAGTTCAATATGGTAGTACTAGGATTGCGTCATGACCGCTGGTGGTAGGTGGTAACCCGGTGATGAAGTCCAGGCTAACCACTTGCCATGGTTGTTCTGGGACAGGAAGAGATTGTAGCAGACCCGCCTTTTTCTGCTTGCTGCTCTTCATCCGCTGACATGTATCACACGAGGTGACGAATTTTTGCACGTCATCTGCCATGTGGGGCCAGTAGTAGTGTTTGGCAATACCGGTGAGCGTCTTGTTGCTACCGAAGTGTCCGGCGTATAGGACGTCGTGGTATTCTTCGAGCATTAACTGGCGCAAAGGAGGGTAATTGGGTACCCAGGTTTTCGTTGATCCTTTCCGGTATGCGATGTCACTGTCCCACTTTAGCAGATGTTGTTTTTCAGCCAAGGGGATTTCTGGGTCAATGGCGTACCCGTGTGTGAAGAGTCCCTTGAGTAGTGGATTCATCCCTTCAATCTGAATAGCGGCAACGTGCGCAGGCCGGCTAAGAGCGTCTGCTTTGTTTTTGTGGCCGGGCTTGTACACGATGTCGTAGTGGAAGTGTGTCTCGAGGAAGTCGATCCACCGGACCTACCGCCTGGAAAGGTTGGATTGTGTCTTCAAGTATTTCAGGCTGCAGTTTTCGGTGTAGACGTTTGTTCTTCGTCCTTCGAGATAACATCTCCACGCTTTGAAGGCGATGACGATGGCAAGGGCCTCTTTGTCGTGTATTGGGTAGTTTAGTTCTGCTCCATGTAGTTTCTTGCTGAGGTAGGCGATTGGTTGCAGTCCATTCCCCTGGTCTTGCATCAAGACTGCTCCTACTGCCTGATCGCTGGCGTCAGCTTCGATTACGTAGTCGCGTTCGGGGTCTGGTAAGATGAGTACCGGTGCGGACGTGAGTGCTTGTTTCAGCTGCTCCACGGCTTCCTGGTGCTTCGGTTCCCATTTGTAGGGCGTGCTCTTCTTCAGCAGATTCGTGAGTGGTGCTGCGAGTTTTGCATACTGTGGCATGGACCTGTTGTAATAATTCGCGAAGCCTAGGAACTGCTGCAACTCCTTCACGTTCTCGGGTGTCTTCCACGTACGTACGACTTCGATTTTCTTGGGGTCGACGTGAACTCCTTGAGCGCTCACTATGTGTCCTAGGAACCGGACCTTCTCAAGGGCGAATTCGCTCTTGGACAGTTAGACGTAGAACCGTTCTCGTCGAAGAATTTCGAAGACGCGTTGCAGGTGTTTGACGTGCTGCTTCATGTCGCGCGAGTAGATGAGGATGTCATCCAGGTACACCACCACGCACTCGTCCAAAAGTGGTCGTAGAATGTGGTTCATTTCGGCTTGGAACGTTGCCGGTGCGTTGGTGAGTCCGAACGGCATTACCAAATACTCGTACGATCCATACCGAGTTCGGAAAGCAGTTTTGTGGATAGAGTTGTCCGCCATCCGTATCTGCCAGTATCCGGACCGCAGATCCAGTTTGGAAAATACTGTAGCTCCCCGAAGCTGATCAAGCAGGTCATCGATTCGCGGTATCGGATATTTATTCTTGATGGTCTGCTTGTTAAGAGCTCGGTAGTCGATGCACATGCGCAGGCTTCTGTCCGGTTTCGGTGTGGGGCATCGTATGGCGAAGTGGATGGTCGGATGAGTCCTTTGGCTAGGAGATACTCGATCTGTTTTTTCATGTCGGTTAGCTCCGTTTCTGGGCTGCATGTGGTTATCTCGGGGGAGGGTTTCGCCGATGGCTACGCCAACAGGGGGATGTACAGCTCTAGGAGGCGAGGAGCAAGGGGGCAGGTGGTGGAAATGAGAAGTCTTTCTTAGCTTATTTGGTGGGGTCTCTCAAGGCTGCTATCGGGGTGGCTCTCTAGTGGGCCCAGGCGCGGGTCATCTTGTTGCGTGCAGCTTCGATGTTGGGTGAGCCTGACATTGTGTGGGCGGAGCAGGTAGATGGCGAATGGGAGGACGAGTGGGGGGCTTCGTGGGTGGATGCGCCCCACTTGGTGCACCTGCGAGTTTTGGCTCTCGTGTTCGGCGCTTTCCCTGCGCCTTCTCGTTGCGTGCTTCATTTCCTTGCGTGCCTTGTGTTACGTTTTTTCCTTTGTTTCGCCCTTTCCCCCTTCCCGTGCCTTCCTTCCGGTATTACCGCCATGCCCACATGTTTCTGTACTCATTTTCCAAAGGACGCAGGCTTTAAAGCCCGAGTCTAGAATGGTAAAAAACCATGTTTACTGATCATGGAAACAGTGCCAAAAACACTGGACGAAGACAATTTAGGCACAGCTCCCCGTGCGAAAAATTCTTCTTAGCGAAAAAAATAGGGTCGCTCGCGACACAAAAGGAACCCAACAACTTGTAATCAACAGTGCGCAAACAGTGACAACTTTGGGGGTGGGGGGGCAAACTGTACAAAGCATTTCCCGCGCAGTGAGTCCCGGCAAAAAATGCGTCTAGAATGGTACCAGGCGTTCTCAATTTCAGTATGAGTGAACAGTACGTTCGAGGTTTGTGTCATGTAGCAAATTTCGCACGCTGCCCCATTTCCCCAGGTGTTGCGACGTGCTGGTCCTCTTCACTAGGTTACCCCAACTTTTACGAAAGCAGGTTCAGGAATCCTGAACTTGATAGCCAACCAATGTAGACTCGGGCTTTAAAAGCTGAAACCGAATTGTTTATTGAAGTGGCCAAAAGAACTTATGAAGTAGTAGACCGAGGGCGTGGGACATTGGTCGCCGGACCCCAAAATCCGAGCCGGACATCGAATTATGGCAGTACGAACCGCCCCTCGGCACGTAAGAACCCACCCACGAAAACCCCACTTTGGAGGTTCCACTTAGCCCATACTCCCGACGTTGTGGGCTAGCGGCTCGTACAGCGGTATTGGTGACACATGTTCCACTTCCGTTATGAATGTTGGCGGCGGTTTTTGGCGACGAGCGGAAGTCCTAAACGAGCTCTTGGAAAATTGTTACCATAAATGCATACCCATTTTGAAATTACGATTCGTAGGTTCGCACGCCCAGTCAACACACAGGCTCTAAGGGCGTGTCGGTTCACTAGATTCTGGCTTCATGTAAGAACTTCCAGTACGGACTGCGGGCTTGAACAGCTTGGGAATTGAGCATTGTTTTCGCGAAAACGGAACCTGGGAGCAGTTGGAACGCTCGCGAAATCACGGATCGCGCGCCCACTCCTCTGAAGGGCAACCCTTTCCCCAAACACGTCTGGGTTCACCATACACTATTGTTTCTATTGGGTGACACATTGTTTGAACGCGGCTAGAGCATGTTAGCGGGAAACTGCCGAACCCGGGCAAACGGGGCATTGAGTGGCAAAACCCACAGTAAATATTGTCACCTGGTTACAAATACTCGCTCATGCAATTTGCCCGTGCGGCCTCCAAACTCTGATTCTCGCAATTGTCGAAATACGACTTTACTAATCGCTATAGTTCAGACTGCAGCCAATCAAGTTCAGTGTCAACGCGAGTCATGCCGAGAACCTGGTACGTGGGACTGCAACCTAGACTGTTCGGAGTAAAACAATAAAGGAGGACAGGTGTACTAGCTAGCCACCACAGAACTTACGTCCTACAATTCACTAGCTAAGTCATGTGTCCGTTTAGGGGATTGGGAGATAGGTTTCAGGTCTAAATCTTTTGCCATGGCAAATGCCGTTTCGATTTCTTCTGCCGTTCTTCCTCCACCCTGTCTACTCACCTCTAAGACCTGCTATGCTTCGGTATCCGGAGCTCGCGTGTGCGTAGGCGCTGGTTCTCCTCCACGTACTTCGTCTGGTTCATTTTCTCAAAGACCTAGCCAGCGAAGAGCATTATCTGAGTCACGGTTACATAAAAGACGTGCGAATGTTGTCGTTTCGAGCGTCCCAGACGATTTTTCCTCGCTAACGGACGAGGATTGGCTGGCGAAGCTTCCAGACGAGTCATCCCCGCTATTCACGTGCAGCTTACCGTCGATCGAGGCGTGGCTCCGATCGTTAGGGTTTCAACAATCATCCGCGAAGCCCGAGTTCTGGCGTGTTGAGCGGAGCGATTGGCATGCGGAGCTGGTCACGGATGTGACTGATGTAGTTGTTCGGTGGGTGATGTGGTTGTGAATGGCTGACGTAGATCAAATTGTGCGAGAGACTGTGTGTGACGGAATACGGGTGTGACGGACGTGGTTGTCCGCATATAAATGTGTGAGACATTGTGCTTTTTTCTTTCTTTCTTTCTTTCTTTCTTTTTAAAAAAAAAATCGTGAGGGATGTGATGGATTTGGTTGTTCCGTGAGTGGTCGTATGCTGACTGCCTGTCTGACGTTTTTGGAGTCGTTGGGGAAGGGAACCCAAATAGTAGAGTACAGTACTCGTCCTGAGAAGACAAGATGATACCATTTGGTCAAAAAAGTGCCTTTGTGTGCTGCTTGAAGTCCTCTTATTTTAGAATAGCTTTGCTTGAGCGAGTCGTTTTGTCTGTGCATTGAGATGAACGCCATAACTTCCAGTTTCTGTTCCAGTTTCCAGAAACTTCAGGCTTCCCTGGAGCTCCACCTAAGCTGATTCTTCATTCTTCCTGGCTCCACCGCCTGTTTCATGGTCTGCTGTCACCACCAGGTATCTGAAGAGCGGTCCTGGCAATCTGGGCAGGGACATTGAGCGGAAGTTCAGCTACTCTCTCAGCAGAGAGGACGTGGAGAAAGCAATCCTTGACGGCCCTTGAGAGATTATGCTGGATTATTTGATAATCCGTTCAGATCCTTTAAGGTTTGTACTTTGGTGAGATGTTTCGTGATATCAGAGTTAACGAATGAGTAGAATGAGAGATACAAGGTGGGTGTGTACAAGTTTGTTATACCCTCTAAGAGCATGCACCTATCTAGCCTTTAATAACAGATACAAATATGTTTGACACACCCCCTAGTCTAGATGATGGGCTGTGCTTGACAAGAGACACGTAGCTCAGGGTGGCACTATTATCTCAGAGTAGAAAAGTTGGCTAAGGGGTATTGTCTAAGGGGTTGTACTCTCTAAGAGTACGTGTCAAATGTAACTTAGGTTGTTACTGTAGACTAAACTGGATTGTGCCTTAGTGGGTACAACACTCTAGTCTATATTGTTAAAAAGCTAGTCTAGGCTAGAATGCAGTAAATGTTAGAAACTAGAATTGAAGAGTATATTATCAAACAGTGAAATTGATGAATAGAGAGAGAGAGTACACAAACATATACCTAACAGTTGTACTCTCTAGAAGATGACCCTATACAGTCTATACAAGCATGATAACTAAACATGTTTGACACACCCCCTGGACTGCATAGGGGAATGTTCTAGACAAGCAGCTCAGGGTGGCACTACTAGTCCAGCCTCTGAGACAAGGGTCTAAAAGACCAGTCAGAAGGAGTACAGGCAAGGCAAGAACTAGTACAGGGCGGCACTACTAGTCCAACCACTGTAAGAGGACACAAGTCCAGTCTGAGTGTACACACAGATATATATAGGGCAGTACAAAGTCAAGGCCCGAGTAAGTGAGAGACTACAGGAACCAGACCAAGCTGTACACAGTGCCGCTGATGATCTTTAGGCGCAAGCGCCTTCGTAAAGATATCAGCTGTGTTGGCACCGGAGGCTAAGTGTACTACGCGAGCCTGGCGACGCTGCTGTAGCTCACGCAGGAGGAAGTACCGCAGCTGGATGTGCTTCGCTCTGCCCTCGAGTCGAGGCTCCTGACACAGGAGGATCATGGCCCTGTTGTCAGCGTACAGGACCGGGGCAGAGCTAGGCCGCTCACCTAAGTCAGTGAGCAAGAAGGTCAGCCAGCGGAGCTCCTGTGCCGCCATGGCACCGGCGTAGATCTCAGCCTCACAGCTGGACTGGGCAACAGACGAGGAGCGGGTAGCTCTCCACGAGACAGCACCTGAGCCAAGGCTAAAGCAGTAGCCCTGGGAAGACCTGAGCGTCTCGGCGTCGTCTGCCCAAGAAGCGTCTGTGTGTCCAGTAAGGACCACTGGCCTGCGTCCGCCTAGCACTAACCCCATGCCCGATGTACTTGCAAGATAACGCAAAACCCTCTTAGCGGCAGACCAGTGCTGAGGTCGGTGTCTGCCTGTGGCCACGAAACGAGCCAGGATGCTGAGAGGGTATGCGAGATCTGGGCGAGTGCAAGTCATCAGGTACATGAGGCAACCCACTAGCTCAGCGTAAGGACCACTGGGATCTACCGACTCCTCAGGAACTGGAGCGGAGAGTCTGTGGTCCAGAGGAAGAGGGGTGGGCTGTGCGGAGGAGAACTGAAGGCCGAACCTCTGAAGGACCTGGCGCACCAAGTGTGACTGAGTCAGGGTGATGGTGCGCGCGGCTCTGTCCCTGGAGATCTGCAAGCCAAGGTAACGGCGCAGCTCTCCAAGGTCAGTGCAGGTGTGTCTCTTCAGCAGCTCTGCCTTCACGGAGGCCAGTGCGTCCCTGTCAGCTGTGGCAAAGACCAGGTCGTCTACGTAGACAAGGATGTAGAACGGAGTCGGGCCAGCACGAACGAAGAGCGAGGGGTCTGCAGAGGACGGAAAGAACTGCAGGTCAGCAAGGGTAGCACGCAAAGTGTCGTGCCACTCACGAGGCGCCTGGCGCAGGCCGTAGACTGGCCGCCGCAGAAGCCACTGGGTCCCAGGGGGGAAGGTGCCAGTAAAGCCCTGAGGGCGACGCAGGTAGACCTGCTCGTGAAGGCTGCCCTGAAGAAAGGCAGTGGAGAAGTCGAGGGAGTGAAGCTCGTAGTCACGCTGAGCCGCTACGTGTAGCAGCACCCGAAGAGTAGTCATCTTCGGGGTAGGAGCGAAAGTCTGAAAGAAGTCCACCCCCTCGCGCTGACTGAAGCCTCTAGCCACGTAGCGCGCCTTGAACACAGGCGGCTCTCCAGGAGGGCGCTTCACCTTGAAGAGCCAACGGCCATCGACCACGTTCACCCCAGGTGGGGGAACTGCGTCGACGAAGGTGCCGGTGGATCTCCAAGATGCCATCTCCTGCTCCATGGCAGCTATCCACTGAGAGGCCCAGGGTCCCGAAACCGCCTCAGCGTAAGTACGAGGGGTCGGGATGTCGAAAGCGTCTGGGTCACCCTCAGGGACTAGCAGCATGGAACAGAGATGGGGAGCAGCCTCGGACAGGAAAGCAAGCTCAAACTGGCGGTCCTCCAGGACGTCACTGCCGAGGGCAGGAGCACCCCCGACAGACGGAGGACAGGCAGGGTGAGAGACCAGAGCGGTGGCGTAGTCAAGGCGGCGGGTAGAGGCGAAGTCAGCGACCGCAGCGACGAGGGCGTCAAGACTCGACACGGGAACAGACGGGTCGGTAACGAGAGAGGCAAGGACCCGAGGAACAAGAGGACGAGCGGCACGAAAGGAGTCGGACAGAGGAGGAGACGCAACGACAAGAGAAGACGGAGGGGGAGACGGGAGGAGGGGAGGTCGAGACGCGTGGGAACGGAGCAACATAGGGTGAGAGCGCGGGACAGGGGAGACAGGACGAGCACGAGAGGGGCGGCGAGACCAGACGTGTGAGGGCGGCGTCGGGTCAGGAGACAGAGGAGGGGACACAGGAGGGGAACGAGGGGGAAGACGAGCCGGGGACGAGTCTGGCAGAGGGAACACGGGGCCGTAGACGGGTAGAGGGGGAGACGGCAGGAGAGGAACAGGCGCAGGGTCAGGAGACGGAAGGCCGAGCAGACGGAGGGCGGACACAGGCGGGGACTGCTGCTGCGGCGACACAACACCAACACCAGGGCCACAAGCTGCGCGACGGCTACCTCCCGAACCCTCCACACCTGCACCCCCAGAAGGGACACCCCCAGAGTCCACAAACGGCGGCAGCGACGACGGCGGCGGCGGCGGCGGCGGCTGCAGCGACGGCTGCGACGGCGGCGGCGGCGGAGACGACGGCTGCAACGGCGGCGGCGGTGGAGACGACGGCTGCAGCAGCTGCGGCGACGGCGGCTGCGGAGGCGGTGGAGGAGGAGACACCGGGGGAGGGACAGACGGCGAGGACTGCGCCGGAGGACTACCAGAGTCAGAAGACTCGTCGACCGGGACGACCGACGGGAGGGGGGTGACGTGAGACACACCAGAGGGGGCCGGACGGGGGGGCGGGGGGGGGGGAGGGGCAGGGACCACCAGGGAGGGAGGAACCAGGAAAAGGGGGGGAGTAACCGGGGGACCACGGTGGGGAAAGCGGCGGTAGAAGGAGACGGACTCGTCAAAGGTGACGTCGCGAGAGTGAAAGAAGCGGTGAGACGGCGGGTGGTAGAAGTGCCAGTCGGACGCGTCAAGGGGGAAACCGAGGAAGACGCAGGGGAGGGTGCGGGCAGTGAGCTTGTCCGTGCCAGAGGCACGAACGTGAGCAAGGCAGCCCCAGACGCGGAACGCAGACGCGTCACCAGGGGACCCGGTCCACAGAAGGGTCGGCGAAACCTGCGGCCGCTGGGGGTGCGGCCACAGGTTAAGCTGGTGAGCGGCGTAGCGCACGGCGAACGGCCACAGAAAATGGGGTGCACCGGCGTGGATCATGGAGGTGCGAGCCACCTCCATGACCAAACCGATGCGTCGCTCAGCGACCCCATTCTGCTGCGGGGAGTCCGGCAGGGTAAACGTCTGGGTGATGCCCTCCGCACGACAGAAGCGACCAAGGACACCTGAGGCAAACTCGCCACCCCGGTCGGAGTGAAGGCGCAAGGCAGGGAGACCGCGGTGGACACGAGCAGAGACAAGCCAGGGGATGAGAACGTCAGGCACGTCGGCCTTCCGCTCCAGGGGGAAGACGGTGGTGTAGCGCGTGAAGTCGTCGACAAGCACTAGGAAGAAGCGCTCGCGACGCGGCCCATGGACCGGGGCTGGGCCCCAGACGTCCATGTGCAGAGTCTGCAGTGGTGCGGTGGTAGGGGGAAAAGAGGAGGAGTGAGGGGCACGGCGGAGCCGGCCCTCGACACAAGGCGTGCACGGTGGGGCGGGGGAGGAGGGAAACTCGGGGAACGAACCGGGGAGACCAAGGACGAGACCGTGCTGGGACATGTGACGCAGACGCGGGAGCGCAGGGTGACCTAGGCGGTGGTGCCAAAGGAGAGTCGGGTGAGTGAGGGACCGACAGGAGCAGGCAGCAGCAACCTGGGTAGACGCAGCCACCTGAGGGAGCGCTCCAGCCGGGGGGGTCACGGTGTCCAGAGTGAACAGGCCGGACACTGGGTCCCGGGGGAACGTGGACAGGGGGGCACCAGTGGCGGCCTCGGTACAGACAGCATACCGCTCGTGACCAGGGAACGTAGTGGTGACGCCAAGGTCCTGGAGGCAGCCGACACCAACTAGGTTCCTGGAGAACGAGGGGATATGCAGACCTGTGAGAGTGCCCGAAGGAACCGCCGGACAGGGAAGGGAGGTGGAACTGCGGGCAACGACGGGACCACCGGAGGGGTCAGCAAGAGTAACTGCAGCGGGAACAGGCAGCGGCGTCAGCGTCGTGGAGTCGCGGAAGAAACACCGGGAGGCGCCAGAGTCCAAGGTGAAGGAAAGCGCAGCAGTCGCGCGAGGCAGCAGTGAAGCGGTGGAAGCACCAAGGCTAAGCAAAGCAGGAGATCCTACGCCTGACGCAGCAGGGGAGTCTACGCTAGGCACCGCTACACTAGGCAACACGGGGTAATAAGAGGGAAGCACACTAGAGTCATCAGCATACATCACATGCAAGGCCGCTACAATGGCATCCATGTCCAAGTCAAAAATCCTAATGCTACGCCTAAGCAAGCTGTGCCAGTCCGGGAGGTCGGGCGCCGGGCCAAAGCGCTGGCGGAACAGGTCGTCCAGGCGACGAAAACAGCGAGGAGTAGAATGACCGATCTTACCGCAAACGAAGCCGCGGCGAGGACCGGTCTGGATCTGGTACTGACAGGGCCCGCCTCCAGAACCACCACCCGGTGCACCACCACGCGCACGACCACCACCAGCTCCAGGCCACCCAGGTGGGAGAGTACTCGCCTGCCTCGTCTGCGGCGGCTGCTGCGGCTGCTGCGAAGGCTGCGGCTGCGGCGACTGCTGCTGCTGCGGCTGCTGCAACTGTGGAGGCAGCGGGGCAGCTGGACCGGGCAGGGTCCCCACGTCCGCACCGGCACCGGACGACCCGCCTCCACCACTACCCCCACCCGCACCCCCGCCGCCTCCGCCGCTCCCAACCTTGGGGCGGCGGCCCTTCGCCGAGCGGGACTGCACTGCAGCAGCAGTCTCAGCCACAGCGACAGAGCCGTCGGAGAAGGTACACTGAGCGGGGGCACAACCCTGAAAGATAGGGACCGGTACTGTACCGCTCGCCAGGGCTATGGAGCGGTGACGAGTCTCTATGGCAGTCAGGGTGTCAACAAAGTCGGTGAGGGTGAGAGCAGCAGGGTGGATGCTAAGGAACTGGTCGCGGGCGGCGGCAAGGCGGTCAGGTAGGCGGGTGGCAAGGAGGTAGAGGGTAGAGGTCATGGGAGGCTGGTGGACTCTAAGCTGAGCATCAGTGCAGGCAGCGCGCCAGGCCTCATCTATCGAGCGCAGGTGGGCAGCGAGGTCAGAGACAGTGGGGAAAGACGTCAGGTCAGGAAAGAGCAGGGGAAGGATCAGGCGACCCACTGAGGCAGCAGGAGGGGTAGAATAGCGCTTGATGACAGCATCGAGGTAGGCCTGGGCGGTAGGAATGGTTCTAAAGCGAGGGCGCTCAGTGGGGGGGAGGGCATTGCTAATGGCGAGCTGAGCAAGGGCATCGCGGGAAAGCCAGACAGAGCGGGCAAGGGCAGCAGCGGCAGTGGACTCGCGCTCAGCGGGCGTGGGATCAGCGGGCAGCACAGCAGGGGGGTCAGGGCAGGGGAGCATACCGTCTAGGTGTGCAGAAAGCGGGTGGCCGTCCTGCCGCTGGCCAGTGAGGTGGCGGCGAAGGTCAGCCAACCACGCCTCGAACTCCAGAGGCTGACCCTCAACATCAAAACGAAGCTCAGCAGCCATGAGGGGCAGTGGAGGACAGTGCAGTGCGGTGCAGTGCGATGCAGAGCGGTGCAGTGCGGTCCAGTGCGGTGCAGTGCGATGCAGTGCGGTGCAGTGCGGTCCAGTGCGGTGCAGTGCGGCTAGTGCGATCCAGGGAGGTGCAATGCGATGCAAGGCGGGGCAGGAAAGTGCAGGAGGGTGCAAAGTGGTGCGGGGAACGGGGGACAGTACCAGGAAGTATGGAGGGCCGGGGCAGGTGCGTCGGGGCCGGGCAGGCACGACAAGGCCGGGCGGCGGCGACGGGGCCGGGCGGCTGCGACGGGGCCGGGCGGCGGCGACGGGGCCGGGCGGCAGCGACAAGGCCGGGCGGCTGCGACGTGGCCGGGCGGCTGCGACGGGGCCGGGCGGCTGCGACGGGGCCGGGCGGCAGGGACGAGGCCGGGCCGGACATAGCAGGGCCGGGCAGGGGCGACGGGGCCGGGCGGCTGCGACGTGGCCGGGCGGCTGCGACGTGGCCGGGCGGCTGCGACGGGGCCGGGCGGCTGCGACGGGGCCGGGCGGCAGGGACGGGGCCCGGGCAGGCCACAGCAGGGCCGGGCAGGGGCGACGGGGCCGGGCGGGCGAGCAGGGGCCGGGCAGGTGCGACAGGGGCCGGGCAGCCGCGACAGGGGCCGGGCGGGCGCCACGCGGCCGATAGGCCGCGACGGGGCCGAGCAGGGGCGACGGGGCCGAGCAGGGGCGACGGGGCCGAGCAGGGGCGACGGGGCCGAGCAGGGGCGACGGGGATGGGTAGGGGCGCGACGGGGCCTGGAGGGGCGTTACCAAGCCCAGGTAGGGGCGCGACGGGGCCTGGGGGGAGCGCAATGGGTCCCAGGAGGGGCGCTACGGGGCCTGGGAGGAGCGCGACTGGGCTAGGGAGGGGCGCGACGGGGCCTGGGAGGAGCGCAATGGGGCCCAGGAGGGGCGCTAAGGGGCCTGGGAGGAGCGCGACGGGGCCCTGGAGGGGCGCTACCAGGCCCTGGAAGGGGCGCGACGGGGCCTGGAGGGGCGCTACGAAGCCCTGAAAGGGGCGCGACGGGGCCTGGAGGGGCGCTACGAAGCCCGGGAAGGGGCGCGACGGGGCCTGGGAGGAGCGCAAAGGGGCCCAGGAGGGGCGCTACGGGGCCTGGGAGGAGCGCGACTGGGCTAGGGAGGGGCGCGACGGGGCCTGGGAGGAGCGCAATGGGGCCCAGGAGGGGCGCTACGGGGCCTGGGAGGAGCGCGACGGGGCCCTGGAGGGGCGCTACCAGGCCCTGGAAGGGGCGCGACGGGGCCTGGAGGGGCGCTACGAAGCCCTGAAAGGGGCGCGACGGGGCCTGGAGGGGCGCTACAAGGCCTGGGAGGAGCGCGACGGGGCCCAGAAAGGGGCGCAACGGGGCCCAGGAAGGGGCGCGACGGGGCTAGGGAGGGTCGCGACGGGGCTAGGGAGGGTCGCGACGGGGCTAGGAGCACGACGGGGCCCAGCTAGGGGGCGAGCGGAAGCGTGAGGGGGGGGGGGGGGGGGGGATCCTACCTACGCGTGATACCATATCAAACAGTGAAATTGATGAATAGAGAGAGAGAGTACACAAACATATACCTAACAGTTGTACTCTCTAGAAGATGACCCTATACAGTCTATACAAGCATGATAACTAAACATGTTTGACATATATACCTAAGAGTGTTGTACCCTCTACGAGGTGACCCTATACAGTCTACACAAATATATTTTATGCAAATGTTTGACACACCCCCTAGACTGCATAGGGGCAAATCCTGCACAAGCAGCTCAGGGCGGCACTACTAGTCCAGCCACTGAGACAAGGGTCTAAAGACCAGTCAAAATGGGGTAGAGGCAAGACAAGAACAAGACCAGGGCGGCACTACTAGTCCAGCCACTGGGAGAGGACACAAGTCCAGTCTGAGGACAAATATATAGAAATATATAGGACAGTACAAAGTCAAGGTCCTAGCAAGTGAGAGGCTATAGGAACTAGACCGAGCTGTACACAGTGCTGCTGATGATCTTTAGGCGCAAGCGTCTTCGTAAAGATATCAGCTGTGTTGGCACCGAAGGCCAAGTGAACTACGCGGGCCTGGCGGCGCTGCTGTAACTCGCGCAGGAGGAAGTACCGCGGCTGAATGTGCTTCGCTCTGCCCTCAAGTCGAGGCTCCTGACACAGGAGTATCATGGCCCTGTTGTCAGCGTACAGGACCGGGGCGGAGCTAGGCCGCTCACCTAAGTCTGTGAGCAAGAAGGTCCTGTGCCACCATGGCACCGGCGTAGATCTCAGCCTCACAGCTCGACTGAGCAACAGACGACGAGCGAGTGGATCTCCAAGAGATAGCACCCGAACCAAGGCTAAAACAGTAGCCCTGCGACGACCTCAGCGTCTCAGAGTCGTCTGCCCAAGAAGCGTCTGTGTGCCCAGTGAGGACCACTGGCCTGCGTCCTCCTAACGATAACCCCATGCTTGATGTACTTGCTAGATATCGCAAAACCCTCATAGCGGCCGACCAGTGCTGTGGTCGGTGTCTGCCAGTGGCCACAAAGCGAGCCAAGATGCTGAGAGGGTATGCGAGATCTGGGCGAGTGCAAGTCATCAGGTACATGAGGCAACCCACAAGCTCTGCGTAGGGGCCGCTGGGCTCTACTGGCTCATGAGGAATAGGAGCGGAAAGCCCGTGGTCTACAGGTAGAGGTGTGGGCTGTGCAAAGGAGAACTGAAGACCGAACCTCTGAAGGACCTGACGCACCAAGTGTGACTAAGTCAGAGTGATGGTGCGTGCTGCTCTGTCCGTAGGGATCTGCAGGCCAAGGTAGCGACGCAGCTCTCCAAGGTCAGTGCAGGTGTGTCTCTTCAGCAGCTCGGCCTTCACAGAGGCCAGTGCGTCCCTGTCAGCAGTAGCAAAGACCAGATCGTCTACGTAGACAAGGATGTAGAACGGAGTCTGGCCGGAACGCACAAACAGCGAGGGGTCAGCGGACGACGGTAAGAACTGCAGGTCTGCTAACGTGGCCAGCAGCGTGTCGTGCCACTCGCGTGGAGCCTGACGCAGACCGTAGACCGGGCGCCTGAGAAGCCACTGGGTCCCAGGGGGGAAGGTACCAGTGAACCCCGGCGGTCGGCGCAGGTAGACCTGCTCGTGTAGGCTGCCCTGAAGGAAAGCAGTAGTGAAGTCGAGGGAGTGAAGCTCGTAGTCGCACTGTGCTGCTACGTGTAGCAGCGCCCTTAGAGTAGTCATCTTCGGGGTCGGGGCGAAGGTCTGGAAGAAGTCCACCCCCTCGCGCTGGCTGAAGCCTCTGGCCACGTAGCGCGCCTTGAAGACAGGCGGCTCTCCAGGCGGACGCTTCACCTTGAAGAGCCACCGACCATTGACTACGTTCACCCCAGGTGGGGGAACTGCGTCGACGTAGGTGTCGGTGGACCTCCAAGATGCCATCTCCTGCTCCATGGCAGCTATCCACTAAGAGGGCCACGGTCCCGAGGTGGCCTAAGCGTAGGTGCGAGGGGTCGGGATGTCGAAGGCGTCGGGGTCACCCTCAGGGACTAACAGCATGGAGCAGAGATGAGGAGCAGCCTCGGAAAGGAAAGCAAGCTCGTACTGTCTGTCCTCTAGGACGTCTCTGCCAAGGGCAGGAGCACCCCCGACGGACGGAGGACGGGCAGGGTCAGAGACCAGAGCGGTAGCGTAGTCAAGGCGGCGGGTGGAGGCGAAGTTAGCGACAGCAGCGACAAGCGCGTCAAGACGTGAGACAGGAACAGTAGGGTCGGTAACGAGGGAGGCAAGAACCCGAGGGACAAGAGGAAGAGCGGCAGGAAGGTAGTCCGAGAACGGAGGAGGCGCAACAGCAAGCGACGAGGGAGGAGGGGAGGGAAGGAGGGGAGGACGAGACGGGTGGGAACGGAGCAACATAGGGTGAGAGTGCTGGACAGGAGAGGCAGGACGGGCACGAGAGGGACGGCGGGACCAAACGTGGGACGGAGGGGTAGGCTCAGGAGACAGCGGACGGGACACAACAGGAGAACGAGGAGGAAGACGGGCCCGAGACGAGTCCGGCGGCGGGAAAACAGGACCGTAGACCGGGAGGTCAGCATGCGGTGGGGGAGACACCGGCGAGTGGTCCGGAGAAGGAAGGCCGAGCAGGCGGAGAGCGGAGACTGGCGGTGACGGCGGCTGCGGCGGCGACGCCGGCGGGGCCAGAATGCTCGGACCAGGAGAGGCAGAACGATCGTCGGCAGGACGCTCAACAGCAGCACCCCCAGAACCAGCACCCCCAGAGCGAGAACCCTCTCCAACACCAGCGGCACCCTCAGAAGCCGCAGGACGAACATCCGCCTCCACACCAGCACCCCCAGGGGCCACGAGCGACCGCGACAGTGGCGGCGTCGACTGCGGCGGCGACGGCTGCAGCAGGGTCAGCGACTGCGACCGTGGGGGCGGAGGTACCGGGGAAGGGGGACGCGGCAAGGACAGACCAGGGGAACCACCAGAGTCAGCAGACTCCTCAACTGGGACAACCGGCGGGAGGGGAGTGAAGTGAGAGACACCAGGCGGGGCAGGACGCGGCGGAGGAGGAGCAGGGGCTACCGGGGGAGAGGGAGTGAGGAACAGGGGCGGGGCAACAGGGAGACCTCGGTGACGGTAGCGGCGGTAGAAGGAGACAGACTCGTCAAAGGTGACGTCACGAGAGTGGAGGAAGCGGTGAGACGGCGGGTGGTAGAAAAGCCAGTCAGACGAGTCCAGGGGGAAACCGAGGAAGACACAGGGGACTGTGCGGGCAGTGAGCTTGTCCGTGCCAGAGGCACGAACGTGAGCAAGGCAGCCCCAGACGTGGAACGCAGACACGTCACCGGGGGACCCGGTCCAAAGGAGGGTCGGCGAAACCTGCGGCCGCTGGGAGCGTGGCCACAGGTTAGGCTGGTGAGCGGCGTAGCGAACAGCGAACGTCCACGAGAAATGGGGGGCATCGGCATGGATCATGGAGGTACGGGTGACCTCCATGACCAAGCCGATGCGGCGCTCAGCAACCCCATTCTGCTGTGGCGAGTCCGGCAAGGTGTACGATTGGGTGATGCCCTCCGCACGACAGAACTGTCCAAGCCGACCAGAAGCGAACTCGCCGCCACGGTCAGAGTGGAGACACAACACGGGGAGACCGCGGTGGAGACGCGCTGCCACAGCCCACGGGAGAAGAACGTCGGGCACGTCGGCCTTCCGCTCCAGGGGAAAAACCGTGGTGTAGCGCGTGTAGTCGTCAACGAGCACAAGGAAGTAGCGCTCACCACGCGGTCCGGGGACGGGGGCAGGGCCCCAAACGTCCAGGTGCAGGGTCTTAAGGGGGGCAGTAGCAGGGCGCAGCGAGGAGGAGTGAGGAGAACGGCGGAGCCGGCCCTCGACGCAAGGCGTGCACGGTGGCGCAGTCGAGGGAGGAAGGGCGGGGAGCGACGCAGGGAGACCTAAGACAAGACCGTGCTGGGACATGTGACGCAGACGAGGGAGGGCAGGGTGACCTAAGCTGTGGTGCCAGAGGAGGGACGGGTGAGTGAGGGAACGACACGAGCAAGCTGCAGCAACCTAGGAGGACGTACCAACCGGAGGGGATACGGTATCTAGGGTAAACAGACCGGACACTGGGACCCGGGGGAACGTCGCAAGGGGAGAGCCGGAGACAGCCTCAGAACAGACAGCGAACTGCTCGTGCCCGTGGAACGTGGTTTTATCACAACACTCCCCTTCATTTCTGGGATTCCGATAGTGTCACTTCTTGATAATTCCGCAGAGCTCGTTGCAGTATTGGAACTTCTGACGTGTCAGCTTCTTGGTGAGAAAATCTGCAGCCATTTCATTGGTCGAACGGTAGACCAATCACATTCTCCCCTTCTCGACTTCATCTTTGACGAAAAAGAACCGCAGCGGAATATGTTTCGTCCTATTGGCGAAACCAGCTTGATATGCAATTCTGATTGCACTTGGATTGTTGCACTGCAGGCTGAACTGTGTACTTGTCGTTAATTTCGCTTCTTCCAGTAGCTCTTGCAGATAGAGACCTTCGCGAGTAGCTGTGCAGGCAACTATAAACTCGGCTTCAGCGGATGAAAGAGCTACTAGCTCTTGCTTTGTAGAATTCCGCGAGATAGTCCCAATAGGTTCGAGTCGATAGATGAATCCGGTGCGAGATCGTCGATTAATAGTATCTGCTGCATGATCAGCATCAACGTACCTGTTAAGATATAAGGTTTTCGTAGTAGTAACTTGGTAGGTAAGTCCGACTTCAGGTGTCGAAATGAAATACTGCAGAGCGCGAAGAAGATCTAGCCGATTCTTCCCCTCAGGTCGACGCATAAATTGCACGAGCCAGCTAGCTGCATAGGCGAGATCCGAACGACACATTACAGCTGCAAATAGAAGACAACCCAGTTGCTGCTGATAAACCTGTAGTTCCACGTTATCGAGTGGAGTAGTATCCGGTTGAGAGTTAGTCGGTAGAGATCGGTAAGGAGTGGTTACTGTTGAAGCAGTGAGATTAAAACGTGCGGCTAGCGTAGCTGCATACTTTGAAGCAGTAAGATGAATAGCAGTTGCTGTTCAGTGGATGTTAAGTCTGAGAAACCGTGAGACCGTAGGAGCGATAGTAATCTGTAGATTTTGTTGAAGTTTCTGTTCGAAGATAGTAGCGAGAGAATCGGTAGTGCTGATATAAAGTAATTCGTCGACGTAGGCGACGAGCAGAATGTAGTCAGTACCATCTGTAAGCAGGTACATTCCCTGGTCGTGTGGAAGCTGACGAAAACCGGCAGTTAACAGCTGTCGATGTAGATACTGTTGCCATAGTCGTGGAGCATGTTTGATGCCGTAGAGAGATATTCTGAGACGACATATGTGAGAGTACGACCCCGTTACACCAATTGTCCCTTTTCTTATTTCCTTCCTCTTTCATTTCTCTTTTTATCTCATTTCATTTGGTTTTCTATTCTCCATTTTCCATTACACCTTTGGGTTCTCCTGTTATTATAATTATATCACCGACCAGGCTTGGGATGTAATGGTGCGCTATCTGGCGTAATCCTGCCGTAATCCCTTAAAGCCAATAGCCTCGCGTGGCTATACGCAGGGTGATTCTATCTTCTAGAAGGGTATATTCCCTTAGGATAAGATAAACCTGGTTACCTGATGTACTTTGGAAGTATAAAAGCGCCTTGTACTGCTCGATAGTACAACCTTTCCTCGACACATTCGATCCTGTGACACTTGGTAATCAGAGCTTTTCTCACTCGACCGCGCTCAGCTAAGCAGCCGCAGCGGGGGATCCTGCCTCGAAAAACCGCCGGGGGCGACCAATTCGACGCCGATTCTGGTAAGCACTTGCTCCGCGTTTTTTTTTAATTACCCCCTCCGCGCGTGTTTTTGAACAGGATGGCGAACCTCGACAACGCCGAGGTTACCCAGCAGCTCTTCGCGCGCATCGCAGCCCTACAGGAGGAGATGCGAGCGGATTGCGAAGCGTGGCGAAACGAGTTCGAGCGAGTAACTCGACTCGCCGGAGCGCAACACGAAACGACAACGGCAACGACGCAGCAGTCGCAACAGTTTCTCGAGGCTCCGAAACCGCGCCCACCTGAGCCGTTTGATCCGAGCGATCGAAACTCCGACGTCCGCACATGGATCGCCGGCATGGAGATCTACTTCGCAGCTGTCGGATGAAGCTCGCCAGTCTGGGACGGTCAACGCGTACGACTCGCGGCGACATTGATGCGAGGGCCGGCACTCGAGTGGATTGGCGGCAACAGTACCTTCATCCACGGTGAAGCCACGTGGCAGCAGTTCCGCGCCAACCTGCTCAAACGTTTCGAGCCGATAAATTCGAGTTTCCTTGCCTGGGAAAAAAATCATCGACATCAACAGTTCGGGAGTGTAGCACAGTACACGCAGCAGATGGAAGAATTTTATAACCGCATTCCCGACCTGACCGAAGGGGAAAAAGTACAGTCATACCTCGCCGGGCTGAAGACCGAAGTCAAACGACAAGTGGCAGCGTCAAACTACGCGAGCTACAGTGACGTCGTTTCGGCCGCAGAACGCTTCGACATGGTCAACGCCGGGACACGACGGACGCACGTCGGCAGTACGCGACAGGGCGACCGCTCGGCTCACACCACGTTCGCCGACCCGATGGAAGTCGACAGATTCGAGGGGCGGCCACGTCCGAAAAACACCAACTACACGTGTGATTTTTGCGAGGTGCCGGGTCATCGAATCTTCGACTGCAACAAAATGAAAGCCGCACGCGCTGAGTATCGGGCACGCAACAGTGGCAGAATTCCTTCGGCCAATCAGAAGACAAAAAATGGGATTCTCCAGTGATTGCGGATCTAGCTGGCGAGAATAAAAAGATCTGGAAGCGGCCGTGGGATTCCGAGAAAATCAACTTCGACGAAGCTGATTCGATGCGAGAAGTAGAAAGTGATGGGGGAAAATCTCCACCCCACGACCAGTCTTTGCCAGGGAAAATCGCCGAGGAAAAATACAACTCCGCGAAAAAAAGACTCTGCCGAGACAGGGAAACTCCTTGAAGACCCAAGAAATTATAAAGATTCGTTAAAGTTATCTTATAAAGATGCTTTAATGAAAACTTGTAATTCTCGAGGGGCTAGAGCCTTGGAGAAATTTCGGGGGGGACTCCAAAAGAAGCAGACAACTGTGGAGATCGTACCGGTACCGGAGAACTTGGGGACCAAATTAAGGAGTGTGGAAAGAAGCCGACCTTTCCACGGAGTCAACGTCCTCTCCCGACACTAGCCCACAGTGACTACCCGTTCCCCAGGGAAGACGTCGGTGGAGCTGAAGCAGCTCAAAAGGAAGCTGGGGGTCTACAAGAAGTTGCGAAAGCCCCGAACTCCTTCTAATCCGGATGCATCCAACTCGGCAACTTCGTCAACGACACGAACACTTGTCACGGAAACTCCGGGCCCAAGAGAAGAACCCTTCTCCACACAGCCTCGGCCAGCTGCCAGCTCAGGAGTAGGAAGCAACGACTATTGGGATGTACCCTACGACCCAATCAATGAAACTATCTTTGGGTACTCCGAGCAAAGCCTGCCCCTCGTGCTCGAGGTCATCTGCAAAGGACGACGCCTCCAAGCACTCGTGGATAGCGGAGCATCGCACACTGTATGCGACAAGGCAACCATCGACCGACTTCGAGAAGAGTATAAGCCTTCAGGATTTTCTGCAACGATGGTGGATGGCAGCAAGTTACCAGTACATGGCGAAGCAGTGCTACACCTACAAATCGGGCCACTGCTCTGGAGACCTGCACTCCCCAACACCAACATCAAAGGGCTTGACTTGATCTTCGGGCGAGACTTCCTGAAAAGATTCAACCCCGAGATCAACTGGGTGAACCGCACCGCGAGCATCTACAACAATGGATGGAGAGTACAGCTACCCAACTGGGACGATACCGGAGATATTCCAGTGGAGACACTCGCACGATTCGAGAAGGACGTGAAGCAAACCGACACTGGATTCCTGGCGATAGCAACAGAGGTGGAGAATGACGGAGAGAAAGCCTCGAAACCTCCAGAAAAAATCAAGGACTTACTGAAGGAGTTCCAAGACATTCTTCCTGACGATCTTCCGAACGAGCTACCGCCATACCGAACGCATCAACACGAGATCGTGGAGGAACCGGGTTCGAAGCCGACCTTCCGAGCACCATACCGGCTCAGCCCTACGGAGCTAACCGACATGAAAAAACAGATCGAGTATCTCCTAGCCAAAGGACTCATCCGACCATCCACTTCGCCATACGGTGCCCCAGTGCTCTTCACACCGAAACCGGACGGAAGCCTGCGCATGTGCATCGACTACCGAGCTCTTAACAAGCAGACCATCAAGAATAAATATCCGATACCGCGAATCGATGACCTGCTTGACCAGCTTCGGGGAGCTACGGTATTTTCCAAACTAGATCTGCGGTCCGGATACTGGCAGATACGGATGGCGGACAACTCTATCCACAAAACTGCTTTCTGAACTCGGTATGGATTGTACGAGTATTTGGTAATGTCGTTCAGACTCACCAACGCACCGGCAACGTTTCAAGCTGAAATGAACCACATTCTACGACAACTTTTGGACGAGTGCGTAGTGGTGTACCTGGACGACATCCTCATCTATTCGCGCGACATGAAGCAGCATGTCAAACATCTGCGACGCGTCTTCGAAATTCTTCAACGAGAACGGTTCTACGTCAAACTATCCAAGAGCGAATTCGCCCTTGAGAAGGTCCGGTTCCTAGGACACATGGTGAGCGCTCTAGGAGTTCACGTCGACCCAAAGAAAATCGAAGCCGTACATACGTGGAAGACACTTGAGAACGTGAAGGAGTTGCAGCAGTTCCTAGGCTTCGCGAATTATTACAACAAGTTCATGCCACAGTATGCGAAACTCGCAGCACCACTCACGAATCTGCTGAAGAAGAACACGCCCTACAAATGGGAATCGAAGCACCAGGTAGCCGTGGAGCAGCTGAAACAAGCACTCACGACCGCCCCGGTACTCATCTTGCCAGACCCCGAACGCGACTACGTAATCGAAGCTGACGCCAGCGACCAAGCAGTGGGAGTAGTCTTAATGCAAGACCAGGGGAATGGACTGCAACCAACCGCCTACCTCAGCAAGAAACTACATGGAGCAGAACTAAACTACCCGATACACGACAAAGAGGGCCTTGCCATCGTCATCGCCTTCAAAGCATGGAGATGTTATCTCGAAGGATGAAGAACAACCGTCTATACTGACCACTGCAGCCTGAAATACTTGAAGATACAACCCAACCTTTCTAGGCGGCAGGTCCGGTGGATCGACTTCCTCGAGACACACTTCCACTACGACATCGTGTACAAGCCCGGCCACAAAAACAAAGCAGACGCTCTTAGCTGGCCTGCACACGTTGCCGCCATTCAGATTGAAGGGATGAATCCACTACTCAAGGGACTCTTCACACACGGGTACGCCATCGACCCCGAAATCCCCTTGGCTGAAAAGCGACATTTGCTACAGTGGGAGAGTGACATCGCGTACCGGAAAGGATCAACGAAAATCTAGGTACCCAATTACCCTCCTTTGCGTCAGTTACTACTCGAAGAATACCACGACGTCCTATACGCCGGACACTTTGGTAGCAACAAGACGCTCACCGGTATCGCCAAACACTACTACTGGCCCCACATGGCAGATGACGTACAGAAATTCGTCACCTCGTGTGATACATGTCAGCGGATGAAGAGCAGCAAGGAGAAAAAGGCGGGACTACTGCAGCCTCTTCCTATCCCAGAACAACCATGGCAAGTGGTTAGCCTGGACTTCATCACCGGGTTACCACCTACCATTAGCGGTCATGACGCAATCCTTGTCGTCATCGACAAGTTCTCCAAAATGGGACACTTCATCCCGACACACACCACAGCACGCACTGAGGAGACAGCACAACTCTTTGTGCGCTACATCATCTCACAGCATGGCATTTCAACCACACTCATCTCCGACCAAGACCCCAAGTTCACCAGCAAGTTCTGGAAGGAATTTATGTCTCTTCTCGGAACCAAACTCGCCATGTCATCCGCTTACCATCCGCAGACAGACGGACAGACCGAGCGCCTCAACCAAATTGTTGAGCAACTCCTCCGAGCAGCCTGCAAGGACGAGATCTCCAAATGGGACCTGCACCTGCCCGTTCTGGAGTTTGCTTACAACAACGCTACACATGCCGCTACTGGACAGACGCCGTTCTTCCTCTGCTACGGACGCCACCCACTCACACCACAGAAACCGACCACATCCGCTTCAGTACAACCTGCACATGATTTCATCACAACCATGCATCAGCTTTGGGATCTGACCCACAAGCGCCTCCTCGACATTCAGCAGCAACAAAAGCGCCAGGCCGATCGCCATCGCAACGCCCACACCATCACGGTGGCAGACCAGGTGCTTCTTGACACCCGCAACCTGGACATCAGCCACCTCCCATCTAAACTGCGACCTCGCTTTTGCGGGCCTTTTCTTGTCGAAGCGCAGGTTACTCCTGTTACCTTCCGCTTGCGTCCGCCAGCCACCTGGAAGATTCACAACGCCTTCCATGTCCAACTTCTGAAGCCCTATCGGGATCCGAACACGATCTTCGTCGGATGCCAACCGCCGCCGCCGCCACCCGTCCTCGTCCAGAATGAACCCGAGTACGAGGTCGAGTCCGTGCTTGCACACCGCCGAAGTCGGAATGGCACCGTGGAGCTTCTCATCCATTGGAAGGGTTATGATCCTTCTGAAGACAGCTGGGTCCCTAAGTCCGACATGGGTAACGCCCGTCGTCCTCTACATGACTACCTTGTCAAGCAGGGTGTCACTTCTACCACCCAGCTTTGAGGGGGGGAAGTGTGAGATTACGACCCCGTTACACCACTTGTCCCTTTTCTTATTTCCTTCCTCTTTCATTTCTCTTTTTATCTCATTTCATTTGGTTTTCTATTCTCCATTTTCCATTACACCTTTGGGTTCTCCTGTTATTATAATGATATCACCGACCAGGCTTAGGATGTATTGGTGCGCTATCTGGCGTAATACTGCCGTAATCCCTTAAAGCCAATAGCCTCGCGTGGCTATACGCAGGGTGATTCTATCTTCTAGAAGGGTCTATTCTCTTAGGATAAGATAAACCTGGTTACGTTATGTACTTTGGAAGTATAAAAGCGCCTTGTACTGATCGATAGTGCAACCTTTCCTCGACACATTCGATCCTGTGACAACATACGCTTGGAGGGTTAGTTTTGTAAGAAGCGGATACTCGACCACGATTAGTGCGTCGACAGGTGCACATAGAAAGGCGTTGGCGACGTCGATTTGACGGAGTTTGAAATTCCGGTAGGCTGCGATACAGAGAAGGATGCGGACACTGGTGTGTCTGCCGAAGGGAGCGAAGGTAAGTTCGTAGTCAAGCCCAAAATTTTGCTCGAAGCCGTGGACGACCCATCGTGCCTTGAATTTTTGGAAGGAGCCATAAGCGTTCGTCTTAACACGGAAGACCCATTTTCCGGTAAGAACCTTACTCACCTTTGCTTCCTCTGGTGGGATAAGATCCCAGGTGCCACGCTTTTCCAGATCCGTTAACTCTCGGTCCATGGCTTCGCGCCATTTTTCACTGTGAGGACTCGTCAAAGCTTGGCGAACTCTTTTCGGCTCCAGAATTTTACTGTTGTTTGGCTGTATTGCGACTGCAAGTCCCAAAACTTGTAAACAAATTCTGTAAAACGCAGACGATTTTAGTTGACACCGGAGAAGTTGTGTTCCGATCCTTGTTCCCCCCCAACTTCTTCAGGTGTTACAGGGATCGCTGCTTCGGAGACAACTGGCATGGGCTGCTGCTGACGATCGCGTTCGTAATCAAGAACCACATCGTGAACATCCTCTGAGTTTGCTTCGATGAGTGGGATAAATTCAGCAGTTCCAACTGACGTGGTTGGCACGGGGATGTCCGTGGCAGCTTCGGAGGACTCAGCCACTGACTCATCTTGTACATCTGCTTCGGCGTCGTCGGAGGCGAAGGCACGGGATCCTTCGAATTGCTGCAGCCTAGTGAGCACGAAAAGCAGGTAAGGTGAGTCGTTCGTAGAAAAGACAATCACGTGCTGGTACGATTTGACTCGTGCGAAGATCCATAATTTCCCACGCGTAAAACTGCTTCTCGATGCCAAGATGTATCCCCCACTTAGCCCGTTCTGAATTTTTTTCGAGTGTTGCTGTCGGAGGTCGATATTGGACGATGCACCCAAAAACTCTTAAAAGTTTTGTGTTGCCAACTGTTTTTGTCCACTGCAGGTGTGGTGAAGAAAATTCCGGAAGAGAAGTTGTCGACAGCAAGTTGTGCAGAAGAACTGCATGGTCCAAAGCGTAAGTAATTTTTTTTGGAGGTAATGCTGCCTGAGTCAGCAAGACTCGCATCTTCTCTTGTAGAGTCCTGTTCATCCGTTCTACTTCCCCCATGTGTTGGTGCTGATGCGGCAGAGACGTTCTGCGCTTGATGCCTAGGGTTTGAAGGTAGTCGGTGAAGTTTGTGTTCGTGTACTCTCCTGCTCCGTCACTCTTAAACTCTTGTAACTTCTCCTCCGATTCTCTTTCAGCCACCGCGAGCCACGGGGCGAAGATAGAGTGAGCCATATGCCGAGCCGGGATGTTCGTCGTCCAGACATATCGAGTAGAAGCCTCTATGAAAGAGATCATGTATAACTCTCCCTTAGGTCCTGCTTCAGGTAAGTTGAGGATGTCGCTGTAAGCTTTCTGCATAAGTGTGTATCGAGTTGAACGTGGAAAGTGACTAGGAAAGGGTTCGTGCAGAAGATTTCCAGTTGTGCACGTAGTGAAGATGGCTGGTCTTGACGACAGCTTCATCTCAGTTCCATCTGGTAAGAGTAAATTGTTTTTGTCAAGAACTGAAGCTCGGATAGTATGAATAAGTATTCCTGGTGAAGGATGTCCTAACCGTTGATGCCAAATATCTTCTATTGCTTTGTGTCCTGTTGATTGCAGATAAAAATCAGCGTTAGTATAAAATGAAGAAACGAAGAAAGGAGAAGAAGCTAGTGATTTGTCCAGTTGGCCAGGAATGAAGAGAGTAAGGAGGTAACTTTGTGGTTGTCATTTCCACATCGAGAACTTCTTCCGGTTGAATCTGCTGTTTTGAATCTGTCCGACGAGAATCCCTGTTTCTGCTTCACCTCTACTATGCTGCTCTGCTTCCTCTGCTTCACTGCTGTTGCTGGGTCCCCAAAGTACTGTAGGTGTGCTTCAAGTTGTTGTAAAGTGTCATAGTAATTCCTCCCTGCTGATGTATCTTCCTCGGCTGTGTTTGTGGGCCAGGAATCAAGAGCTGTTATAACTGCTGCTGCTGCTGTGAGAGTACGACCCCGTCCCATTCCTTTCTCCTTTCCATATTCCCTTTCCATTTCATTCCTCTTTCCATCTTGATCCATTTGGTTTTTATCTCATTCCATTTGGATTCCTATTTCTCATTTTCCATAAACCTTTGGTTTATCCTTTTATTATGATTATATCACCGACCAGGCACGGGATGTACTGGTGCGCTCTATCTAGCGTAATCCTGCCATAATCCCTTAAAGCCAATAGCCTTGCGTGGCTATACGCAGGGTGATTCTATTTTCTAGAAGGGTCTATTTCCTTAGGATAAGATAAACTTGGTTACTTGATGTACTTTGGAAGTATAAAAGCGCCTTGTACTGATCAATAGTGCAACCATTCCTCCAGACATTCGATCCTGTGACACTTGGTAATCAGAGCTTTTCTCAGTCGGCTGCGCTCAGCTAAGCAGCAGCAGCGGGGATCCTGCCTCGAAAAACCACCGGGGGCGACCGATTCGACGCCGATTCTGGTAAGCACCAGCTCCGCGCTTTTTCGAAATTACCCCCTCCGCGCGTGTTTTGAACTGGATGGCGAACTTTGACAACGCCGAAGTTACCCAGCAGCTCTTCGCGCGCATCGCAGCCCTACAGGAGGAGATGCGAACTCGAAACGAGTTCGAGCGAGTAACTCGACTCGCCGGAGCGCAACACGAAACGACAACGTCGACGACGCAGCAGTCGCAGCACTTTCTCGAGGCTCCGAAACCGCGCCCACCCGAGCCGTTCGATCCGAGCGATCGAAACTCCGATGTCCGCAGATGGATCGCCGGCATGGAGATCTACTTCGCAGCCGTCGGATGGAGCTCGCCAGCCTGGGACGGTCAACGTGTACGACTCGCGACGACACTGATGCGAGGGCCGGCACTTTAGTGGATCGGCGGTAACAGCTCGTTCATCCACGGCGAAGCCACATGGCAGCAGTTCCGCACCGACCTGCTGAAACATTTCGAGCCGATAAATTCGGGTTTCCTTGCCCAAGAAAAAAATCATCGCCATCGACAGTTCGGGAGTGTAGCGCAGTACACGCAGCAGATGGAGGAATTTTACCTCGCTGGGCTGAAGACCGAAGGGGAAAAAGTACAATCGTACCTCGCCGGGCTGAAGACCGAAGTCAAACGACAAGTGGCAGCGATAAACTATACGAGCTACAGTGACATCGTATCGGCCGCGGAACGCTTCGACATGGTCAACGCCGGGACACGACGGACGCACGTCGGCAGTACGCGACAGGGCGACCGCTCGGCTCACACCACGTTCGCCGACCCGATGGAAGTCGACAGGTTCCAAGGGCGGCCATGTCCGAAAAACACCAACTACACGTGTGATTTTTGCGGGGTGCGGGGTCATCGAATCTTCGACTGCAACAAAATGAAAGCCACACGCGCTGAGTAACGGGCACGCAACAGTGGCGGAAATCCTTCGGCCAATCAGAAGCCAAAAAATGGGATTCGCCAGTAATTGCGGATCTAGCTGGCGAAAAAGAAAAGATCCGAAAGCAGCCGCAGACTTCCGGAAAAATCAACTTCGACGCAGCTGATTCGACGGTAACAGGAGGAAATGATGGGGAAAAATCTCCACCCCACGACCAGTCTTTGCTATAGGAAGTCGCAAAACCCTCTTAGAAGTCGACCAGTGTTGTGGTCGGTGTCTACTTGTGGCCACAAAGGGAGCCAGGATGCTGAGAGGGTATGCGAGATCTGGACGAGTGCAAGTCATCAGGTACATGAGGCAACCCACCAGCTCTGCGTACGGACCACTAGGCTCTACTGACTTCTCATGAATTGGAGCTAAGAGCCTGTGATCTACTGGCAGAGGTGTGGGCTGTGCGGAGGAGAACTGAAGACCGAACCTCTGAAGGACCTGGCGCACCAAGTGTGACTGTGTGAGAGTGATGGGGCACACTGCTCTATCCCTGAGATCTGCAGGCCAAGGTAGCAGCACAGCTCTCCTAGGCGGCGAAGGGCGGTCACCGGCTGCGACGGCTGCTGCTGCTCCACATCGACACCAAAACCTCTAGCTGCACCACGGCTGCCTTAGGGACGCTCCACAACAGCACCCCCAGAGCGAGAACCCTCTCCAGCGCCGGTACCACCACTAGGAGCGCCGGGACAAGCCACGACAGTACCCCCAGGACTAGCACCCTCCTCAGCGCCCGCACCCCCTGAGCTCGCGGACCCGTGCGGCGGCTGGTATGGCGACAGCAGCTGCTGCTGCGGCTGCGACGGCTGCATTAGCTGTGACGTCTGAGGGGGCGACAATGGGTGCTTTGGCGATGGCGGAGAAGGAGGAGGAGACACCGGGGCAGAGACAGGCGGCGAACGCAAAGCCGCGGGGCCCCCGGAGTCAGCCGACTCCTCCAACGGCACAATCGACAGGAGGGGAGTGACATGCGACACACCAGACTAGGCAGGACGGGGAGGAAGAGGAGCAGGGGCTACCGAGGGAGTGGGAACCAGGAATAGGGGCAGGGCAACCGGGAGACCTCGGTGGAGAAAGCGGGTATAGAAGGAGACAAACTCATCAAAAGTGACGTCACGAGAGTGAAAGAAACGGTGAGACGACGGGTGGTAGAAGTGCCAGTCAGACGCGTCCAGGGTGAATCCAAGGAAGACACAAGGGACGGTGTGGGCACTGAGCTTGTCCGTGCCGGAGGCACGACCTAGACATGAGCAAGGCAGCCCCAGACGTGAAACGCAGACGCGTCACCAGGGAACCCGGTCCAAAGAAGGGCCCGCAAAACCTGCGGCCGCTGGGAGTGCGGCCACACGTTAAGCAGGTGTCGGCGTAGCGAACAGTATGGGGAGGTTCAGATGGCCAGCAGAGGCTAACGAGGGAGTGGAATAGCACGCGATGACGGCATCTAAGTATTCCTTGGCGTTTGCTACAGTGGTAAAGCGGGGACGCTCAGACAGGGGGAGGGCGTGACTAATGACAAGCTGTGCACTGGCGTCGCGCGACTTTCAGACAGCGCAGGCAAGCTCAGCAGCGACAAAAGCCTCATGCTCAGCAGACGTGGGGGCGTCAGGGAGGGCAGCGGGCATGGTGGGCGAGGGAGCTTACGGTCGACATGGACGGCCAGGGAGTGGCCGTCCTGGCGCTGACCAGTCAGCAGGCGGCGGAGGTTGACGTGTCACGCCTCAAACTCAACAACCCAACCCTCCGCGTCCATGCGGAGCACTTAGTCCGCCATTACCACGGCTGCAGTAGCTGACTGCCGCTGACGGTGGAGAGGGGTGGAGAGCGGTGGAGAGCAGTGGAGTGCGGTAGAGTGCGGTGGAGCACGGTGGAGCCTGCCGGTGGGAGCGCCAGCTCAGAAGAAGAGCCAAGGCCGGCGGGTCAGCGCGGCTCAGCGGTAGGAAGGGCCGGGGCAGGCTGGGACCGGCGGAGCTGCGGTCGGCAAGAGAGCAGCAGGCGTGGGGCTGCCGGGCGCGGGGCCAGCAGGCGCGGGGCTGGTGGGCATGGGGCCAGCAGGTGCGGGGCTGACGGGCGCGGGGTTAGCAGGCACGGGCCTAGCAGGCGCGGGGGCCAGTGGGACACGGGGCCGGCGACGAGGGGCTGGCGAATGCGGGGCCAGTGGGCGCGGGGCTGGCGAATGCAGGGCCAGCGGGCGCGGGGCTGGCGCAATCAGGGCCAGCGAGCGCGGGGCTGGCGAAAGCGGGGCCAGCGGGCACGGGGTGGGCGAAATCGGGGCCAGTGGGATACAGGGATGGCGACGAGGGGTTGGCGAATGCGGGGCCAGCGGGCGCGGGGCTGGCAAAATCGGGGCCAGTGGGCGGGGGGCTGGCGAGAGCGCGGCCAGCGGGTGGGGGCGGGCGATATCGGGGCCAGCAGCGTGGTGCGGGTGGGCGCGGGGCCAGCAGGTGCGGGGCCAGCGAGCTCAGGGCTTGCGGGCACGGGGCAGGCGTGCACGGGGCCAGCAGGTGAGGGGCCAGCGAGCTCTGGGCCTGCGAGCGCGGGGATGACGATCGCGGGGCCAGCGGGCGCTGGGCTACGGGCGGCTAGCGATGGGCAGCTTAAAACGGGCGGCTCGAAACGGGCAACTAGCGACAGGCGGCTAGGTACGGGCGGCTAGGAACGGGCGGCTAGGACTAAAGCGGAAGCGCGGGTGGGCAAGGAGGACCTAACCTAAAGCGTGATACCATCCTAGAGTAGAAAAGTTGGCTAGAATGTGAGATACAGCATGGTTTTGTCTAAGGGGTTGTACTCTCTAAGAGTACGCACCTATCTAGCCAATAGTAACATATACGTATATTTTTGAAAGAGTGAGCATAGCGGATAGGGGAAGACGTTGCTTGCCGGTTTCTCTTTTAAAAAATAACGTGTCTGAAGGATCAGACTAGTTTTCCGCACTTGTCTGATTGATTTTTCACGTTGAGAGAATTCTGAAAACCTTGTCTGATTTCGCAAAGAAAAGACAAAAAAATGTTTAAAAATTCAGGATAATCAGCCTACAAATTCTGATGCCACCCAAGGAGATTGTTGCAACGGAACTACTTTAAGAGCCCTGGTCACAAGCATGTAAGGGCAGCAAGTTAGCATATATACTCTACTTATCATCAACATCCTCATGTCCCCCCCCCCCCCCTCATATGGCCAACGCACCATAATCCACGAAAGCAGCAGCACGTGCATTAACATGTCACTTACCTTGCTCTGTCCTAGTGGGGCTGCGTTCTTGCTGCACCCGTTGATGGCAGCAGGCTCGGATATGAAGTAGGAGCGCGGAAAGCTGGGGCCCTTGCATGCTGCCAGAAAGTCCACCACCGTCTTCGTGCGTGTGCTAGGTGGATGGGGAAAGAGCGGGGTGATTGAGGGGATGGGTGATGAGGGGGCTGGTATTTTACAACTCTTAAAGAGTAACTGACGTGACGAGGGGTGGGGTGAAGTCGGGCTGGAACTTATGATTTGGCAGCGAAAGGCGCTGCCTTGTGTCAGTAGCGGCGGAGGGCCTGAGGATTCTGCAGCGCGGGTTCGCGCCAGCTTAGAACGCAAGACGTTGAAACCTCGCAGGCGGTGGGGCTTGGTTTGTGGCCATCGGGATCGGCGTCGTTGTCAGCCATGCTGGCATGCGTTCATGAGGGGAGAAACTAAGCAAGGAATGGACTGGGAGAAGGATGCCGATGAAGACGAAAACCATCAGTTTCTTCTGACAAGTAACGTAAGTGGGGCAGCAGCAAGAAATAGATGGATAAGAAGCCAGCAAGAATCGTGCGTTGTCAAGATGTAATTTCTTTGAAAGCGTGTAACACTTTCTAAAAACGTGTATTGTGAAAGTGTATCGAGGGCCAACACAGCAAAGGCTTTGTCGAAGCGCTACTCACCCTCTTTTGCCTACAAAAGAGGGACGTGAGGCCACTCGGCCTCACCCACGTTCTTCCTTTCTAGTTTCTCTAGTTCAATTTCTTCAGTTCACATCCAACCTGGCAAAGACCCAGTCCCTCCCCCGAGGCAAGGCTCCGACGACGCTCCTCGCCGACATTTTGCAACACAACCTCGCTAATATGGTGTCGACGAACACAGCTCCTAATCATCCAACGAACAACCCCAACTTTCCTCGGAGCCCGGAACTTTGGCCGGGGAGACTCCCTGTCGCCAGAAACGTCATGCTGAGGACAATTTTGGCAAGGGGCCCTCGGCTCTCGAGGTTCTGCTCGGCTCCAATCGCGCTGCTCCCGAAGAAAATCGCGCGGTTGCGAAGCACCAGCAGCCGAATGTTACGATCGGAACATCTTCGGACAATATAACTGCTACGACTAATTTCGCCAAGAAGAAAGAAATGCCACCACCTACTCGCACGCCAAAGGCTCCGCACGTCGACAACCAGCCCCCAGCATGGACTCCCGCACTCGCCAACGACACCAACGACAGCGACGACTCTAAGAATGATGATGGTGAGGCTCCTACCAATATTGCTCGCCATCTTATTCTCGCCCCCGCCCCCCCTCTTCCCCCCCTTGGTCCCACGCCCGCAGCAACTACCTTCATTCGCAAGGGCGTGCATGACCAAGCCAAAGTCTTCACTGCCATCCAAGCGCATCTGCAACATATCAACTTCGAGCTGCAGCACGGCAACATCACTGGCGCACTCAACAGCGTGAAACACATCGAGATGCTTATTAATAGGTGTTTCAAGGTGCTTCTCGTGGCGGATGAGGCCGGCTTCAAGGCCGCTGACCGCTTCCAGTTGTACCAGTCCAAGAGTGTGCTGGTGTCCCGTTCCTACAAGCTCGCGGTCGCCGACGTGGCTGCACTAAAGCACGCACATGCCATCTACCCCCGTGGTGGTCGTCCCAGCGGCCGTGACAGAGAAATGGACCTCAAAGGCTCCCCCCCTCTCACGTGCCAGCAGCCACGCTTCAAGGGATTGTGCTTCCGCTGTGGCCAGCCGGGCCACATGGCAAACGCGTGCCTCATGGGTGGGCGAGGAGCACAATGCCCCTCACCTGTGGTGTTAGTGGGGTGTTAGGGAGGTGCCCTTAGCCAATATGCACAAGGCATATTGGGCTGCACCGGGGGTGCATGGCTGGTGGCCAGCCTTAGAGTAAGTCATATGACCTAGTAGACTAGGGCAGCCCTAGGGGCAGAAACAGCCATGAGCCTAGGACCTTGTGGTATTCCATGCATGGAATTTGTATGCCGCAAACGGCAATTTGAAGTTAAGATATTAAGACTTGCTAAGCATTATGAGTCTTGGCCAAGGTGGCCGAAGAAAGTATGATGTAAGCTGCAAGCAACCCCCCCATATGAGGTGGCTCTGGCCCTTGGAAACAAAACGCCGCCAAACAAGGCAAAAATGAAAGAAAGAAAGAAAAAAAAAAGGGCCCATCCCCCAACCCACCAAAGTGTTTCGCGAGATGGCGCATACTACCTCCACCCAACCAACCAAAGGGATGAGGGAGCAATGACAACCCGAAACGAGAGCACACGAGTAAGGGAGAAAGAGAGAGAGAGAGAGAGAGAGAGAGAGAGAGAGAGAGAGAGAGAGAGAGAGAGAGAGAGAGAGAGAGAGAGAGAGAGAGAGAGAGAGAGAGGGAGAGAGAGAGAGAGAGAGAGAGAAAGAGAGAGAGAGAGAGAGAGAGAGAGAGAGAGAGAGAGAGAGAGAGAGAGAGAGAGAGAGAGAGAGAGAGAAAGAAAGAGAAAATAAGAGAGCACAAAGGTATGAACAATGAAGAAAGCGGCAAGACGAGGAGCCATGTCTCCCACGCCTAGTGCGATCGACTAGTTTAAGCCTACTCAAGTGAGACATGTATTTTTGTCTGCCACCCGACCCATGGCTGCGCAGAAATTGGCGACGGATGGCTACGCAATGGACATGATCCCTATGGGTACGCTATTATGGACAAGGACGTGAAAATCATGCATAATTGATTGCGTCACACCCTGCACTGGTGGTGTTCATGGTGGGACAGCAACTTCATCCTGTCCATCATCGTGAAAGTTTATTGGCTACCTTGGAAGAACATCGCGCCACATGCCTTTGAGGATAGCAATCATGCGGGAGTCCACACACACCTGGACTTCACTCGCGGTGTGGTCCACGATCTTATAACCTCGGGCGCTGCCGTCAGAATCCCCGTGAAGGACATGCTATTGTGCGTTAGCCCACTCAACGTGGTGGAGCAACGCAACAAGTGTCGCCTCATCCACAACTTGCGCAAAGTCAATACCTACCTCGAAACCCCAAAATTCAAGTACGAAGCCCTGAACCGGGTCGCTGAGCTCATCCGCACAAGCGACTGGATGTTCTCCATCGACCTAAAATCTAGCTATCATCACGTCGAGATCCACCCCTCTTTCTGGAAGCTCTTGGGGCTCCAATTCAAAGGAAATTACTACTCTTTCCGATTGCTTCCATTTGGCCACACAACAACCCCATTCGTTTTCACACAACTGATCAAACAACTGGCAAAGCCATGGCGGGCAAGCAGCTTGCGGGTCATTCCATACGTTGATGACCTACTATTCCTTTGCAATTCCCAATCACATGTACGTGCGACTTGTGCAACAATCGTACAAGACCTGAAGGCAGCGGGCTTTGTCATCAATGGAAAAAAGTCGCATTTGCACTCCTAGCGCCAAATGACTTCCTTGGCCTGGGGATCGACGCCGCCCACGGCACCCTTTCCGTCGGACTCGAACGTCAAGCACAGCTCTTCGCCACACTTCAAGCCCTCATTACCCAGGGGCCAGAGGGGCGATCGGTCCCCGTCCGGTCCCTTGCAAGAGCCACTGGAATGCTGTCCTCCATGGCCCTGGCGTTGGGCGCCACGGCACACGCCTTCAGTCATGAGCTTCTCTGCCTGATTGCTGAAGCCACATCTTGGCACAACAAGGCACAACTGTTGATGGCAGCAGTGCAAGAGCTGCGCTTTTGGCTGGCACACTTTGACCGACTCAACGGAACCCCATTCCATCTCAACCACCAGTTTGACGAAGTCATTCACGCCGATACAAGTGCACACAATTGGGGTGCCACCCTTACGCGACTTCCCGGGACGGCCCTTGAAGCCAGTGCTCGCATGCTCGAGGAACTCCTGTCAACCTCCAGTACTCAATGGGAGCTCGAGGGAGTCCTATGGACACTTCAAACTTTTGCCACCCATATCCCTAAGCGCCATGTGCTAGTTCGTGTGGACAATCAAGGGGTGGTATTCATACTATGCAAGGGTGGATCACGCCATCCCACGCTCACGCTACTATGCCAAGCAATCATTCATCTTTGCCTGGAGAATCGGACAAGGCTTGCCATTGAATGGACCCCGAAGGAGTTGAACGCGCACGCCGACGAGCAATCCAAAATCCAAGACCTCGATGACTACTCCCTCCACACCTCTTGGTTTCAGCTTTTGGACCATCACTTTGACCCGCATTCCATCGACCTCTTAGCAAACGTGCACAACGCTCTGCTAACAAGGTTCTGCTGCAAGATTCCCCACCCCACGGCCACAGCGTCCGACGCATTTTTACTTAGCTGGCATCACGAGCACGGCTTCGCGTTCCCTCCCCCCAACCTCATCCCAGCCACCTTGCGGCATGCCCAACGCACGCATGCTGAGCTGACCTTAATCCTCCCCGAGTGGCCGGGAGCATCATGGTGGCCACTGCTCCGACCAACACCTGACGCCTGGACGCCAGAAGTGATGACACACATCCCCCTCACCCACGGCTGCCAATGCCTCTGCTCGGGCACGCATTTGCTCGCATTTGCTGGTCAAGGACTTCCTCATAGCCAAATGATTGCATTGCACGTATCGTAAAAAAAAAACTGTAATGTATGCATGTTTTTTTCAGGCATCTTGTCGAAGCTGCAAACACAATTTCTATATGTAATTGCACATGTTCGCGCCCCTTCCACAATCTGAACTTACGAACCATACTGGCTCAAATTTCGCAACTTCTGCACGGAAGTAAAGTTGAGTCACCTGCCCGCAACGGACATGACCTTGGCACTCTACCTCATTCATGCACTATCACCAGGCCACATCATCCGCCATATCGCTCACATATTTGCACATCCGATGACTAGTGAGCCCTCTCCTACAAACAGCCCCTTCACGCTACAAGTGCGTGAATTCGCCAAACGTCATGGCTCTTGCCCCACCCAGACCAAGGAACCCCTGTCGCTCCACCAAGTGCATACCATGGCCCGGCCCTTCCTCGAGTCCACCTGGCCTGCCGAGTATCAGAAAGGGCTCATCCCCATTCTCATGTTCGCAGCGTTCCTTTGCTATTTTGATCTAGTCAGCCTCCAATGGAACGACATACAATTCGAGCCCGAGGCAATGTCATTTCTGATCCCACACTCCAAGACTGACCAGGAAAGAAGGGGCACGTGGATCCCTATCGCCGTCACTTCGGGACCCTACTGCCTGGTGCGCTGCACACGACATTTTCTTCTCCACGCATGACATACCACCACCCCAGATGGGGCATTGATCCGAGTCTTCAGAGGCAGGAGCAAGGCAACCCTACGAGATAGCGCTCCTTCGTACACCACCGTCTGGAACTGGTGCCTCAAAGCCTTCACTAGGGCAGGCCTCGACTATGCGCATCTCGGCACCCACTCCTTCCGCAAAGGCGCTGCGACTGCGGTAGCCAGCTTGGGCATATCCGACCGGCTATTCTAGCGACCGGCCGCTGGCGCAGCGACAACGCCAAGGAGCTCTACATTACTATCGCGAAGGGCCAACTGCTCCAAGCCTCAACACTACTCCAAGACGCAGCCGCCGCTCCTACCCCCAATCATCACCTTCTCTCTATCGAACGACCTCGCCGACCCCTTCAGCACATGTCTCGGATTACCCATATGAAATGAAGCACGCTGCCTTTACAAGAGGACCTAAGCAAGCTTTCACAATATGTAATTTCTTTGAAAGCGTATAACACTTTCTAAAAATATGTATTGTGAAAGTGTAGCGAGGGCCAACGCAGCAAAGGCAGCGTCAAAGCACTACTCACCCTCTTTTGCCTACAAAAGAGGGACGTGAGGCCAGTCGGCCTCACCCACATTCTTCATTTCTAGTTTCTCTAGTTCAATTTCCCGGCCCACCCACCCTATTGTGTGTGTAGTTCTTTGTGGGACGAGAACCATGTATGTTTCCCGTATGAAATGAAGCACGCTGCCTTTACAAGAGGATCTACGCAAGCTTTCACAATCTAGGTTATGGGCTGCAGCGGGCTGTGACTGGTCTACTTCGATGAAAAAATGTTAAGATTCAAGCCACAACTGTTCTAACGTTGTCATGTATGTTGCTCGAGAAGGCTTGGGAGGGTTCATGTGCGGTGACAATGTACAGCACACAAAGGGGAATGGCGTGTGGCAGCGTTAAATGTGGCATATTCTCTCAAATTATATATATATATATATATATATATCTAAATATACTCGAAGTATACTCGACAGAGTTTACTTATGCATTCTTGATATAACATTTAGACTGCACTAGTAGCGCGATACCTCATATCGAAGGACGCGCGTGATGACGTCAGCAGTAGCGAATCAATGCGTGAACAATAGGTTCGAGCGTATACTTTCCCGAAGGGTCAGGCCACTCTCTGTTACACGAACAGACAATAGTCATGTCACGCGAATAGTCGCGATACACTACAAACAGGTACATCTGAATAGGTACTTCCTAGACTATAAATATGTCTGTATTACTCATTATTATTATCCTTGTCATTTCAGACATTTCCAATACAAGGTGTAAAGTCTTCCGCTGATTTTTACCCGTGGTTCCACCAACTATAGATCCTGGCCACCCTAAACACGTGGTTCACCTTTTCATGGTATTCTGAGCTAGTAGAGTTACAATAACTGATACAAGCTGATTTCGATTACGCCCTTAAGCTGAAGTCATAGATCTATAATTATGTCAGCTGCTAAGACTGGAAATTCAACTACGAATTCTCCTTCTTCTGGTCCTTTTATTGACGATCTACTGATGATGGCTAATCAGTCTACTCAGCGGCAACAACAAGCTCCAGCACATCGTACAGCCTCTTTGAGCCTTGATACTGTAACTCTAGTTATGCAAGAGCTGTTGTTGACGCTGGGCCTTCAACCCCTGGAGATGAATATGCTGGGTCTTTTGCCTTTAATGGGCGACCTATTCAACCACAGCAACAACAACACCCACAGCAGCAACAACATCAAATAGCTGAAGCAAGACCATTCGCTGCAGAAGCTGTCGTAAATCAAACAGATTTCCTAACTACTCCAAGCTGAAGACCTCAACTTACTTTGATGGCCGCGATTTCTATACTTGGGAATTTGATTTCTATATTTGGCGATTTCAGCTTGCCACACGTTACGAGTTTGGGGCTGCATGGTCCAATGCAGACCTCCGAGCGCAACTGTGGGCAGATTTACTGAACGGGCTCGCTGGGGAATACACCTTGGTGTACCCAAATATTCCTATTCCTGGATAATTATGGATTATGAAACCCGAAAGGTTTTGTATGCCCGAAACTGCATCTTCTACGAGTAACTTTTTCGAACGCGACAAGGAATGCCAGCAGCGGGATCCTGATCGCTACAATGCCAAACGAAGTTTCGCCACCCCTCAAGATGAAGCGGATGCAGCCGAAGACTATTATCCGCCCTACAGCACAGTAGTAGGACCTTCTACAGTTCTGCAGTAGTCTACGTCAACAGCCGAACCACAACTGTTCGACTACTACATTCCTTCGATACGTGCCAACAACACAGAAAGCCCGCTCTTCATTCCCCTCTCGGGCCCATTGCGTCCTACCACGATACTGGCTGCCTATAATTATGAGGAGCACCTGCGTCGACAGAAAACTGACACAGTATCACATGACGTTGCTCGCCATCTGCCATCCAAAATTGACGATGATGATGTCGTTGAAGTTTGTCCACCTCATCCTCCTAGTAACCAATCGGCTCTTCAAATCCTCGGACTTGCTTTCGCAGTTCAGCAACCAATGACCGGGATCAAACCGAAACATTCAACCAAGCCCTCTCCGGCTCTGATGCTGACAAGTGGCAATTAGCTATAGATGCAGAGGTAGAAGCTCTTGAGAAGAGAAAAACGTGGAAACTCGTTCAACCCGAAGCAGCACGCGGCAAGAAAATTCTTTCGGACAAATGGGTATTTAACATAAAGACAAATGCAGCAGGTGAACCAGACAGACTCAAGGGGAGATGGGTCGTTCGAGGTTTCGAACAAACCCACGGCATCGATTACGACCAGACTTTTGCTCCGGCCGTCATACTTCAGTGCAAACTCTTCTCGCCATTGCTGCCAGCCGCCACCTTACACTTCGCCAACTGGACGTTAAAGATGTGTTTTTATTTTAGACGTCGATGCATATATTTTCGTCGAGCTCCCTCACACTTACAGCGACAGACTCCACATCTGCAAGTTACTTAAGTCACTCTTCGGCATCAAACATGCTCTCGCCTGTGGTAGCAGCATCTTCACAAGGTCCTAATTTCACTCGACTTCGTGCAGCAGCCCCAAGACCCTTGAATGTACAGACTCGAATTTCGGGGACACTATATTCTTCTAGTCGCCTACATGGATGACTTACTGTACATTGGCTCGTGCAACAGTCTTTTGGCGCGCATAGAGAAAAGAATCCAAACAAAATAGACAAAGGGAAGGTTATCATGAAATACTGCCCTACAGAAGAAATGGCAACTGATTTCCTGACGAAGAAGCTCCCACACGGCAAGCTTCAATGCTGCTCCAACTTGGTTGGAATCTGCAAACAAGGCGACACTTAGCCAGAGACATACACTCAGGAATGAAGGGGAGTTTTGAAGTATACTCGATAGAGTTTACTTATGCATTCTTGTTATAACATTTAGACTGCACTAGTAGCGCGATACCTCATATGGAAGGACGCGCGTGATGACGTCAGCAGTAGCGAGTCAATGCGTGAACAGTAGGTTTGCGCATATAGTTCCCCGAAGGGTCAGGCCACTCTCAGTTACACGAACAGACACTAGTCATGTCACGCGAATAGTCGCGATACACTACGAACAGGTACATCAGAATAGGTATTTCCTAGACTACCAATATGTATGTATTACTCATTATTATTTTCCTTGTCATTTCAGACATTTCCAGTACAAGGTGTAAAGTCTTCTGCTGACTTTTACTCGTGGTTCCACCAACTCTAGATCCTGGCCACCCTAAACACGTGGTTCACCTTTTCACTTCTTGTATCTCTCTCTCTTCGTAGTCGATTCTCTTTTCTCTTGACATTTTCTCTCCTACCTAGCCTAGACCCTTCCTTAGCTCTTCGAACATTTTCTTGTGGAACCAAATACACCTGTATGTCTCTGTTTCAGAGAAACTCAGAACATTTGTCTAACAAGAAGAGAAATCAGTACACCAAGTCTGAAAATTTCAGAGAAATCTTAAAATGTTGCCAATTATAGTTTTTCCAAAACCGTTGTATAGGAAATCAGATAAACCCGGAAAACGTTGTCTGAAAATCAGACAATCAGACAAAAATTTATGATAATTAGCACCCTGGTTGCTTGTGGGTACTTTACCGACCGCTTCTGCCGTTGCATAAAGAACATTTTGCAGGCAATAAAGAAAGGAGGCAGCTTGCGCTGTAGAGTGGACACATTGGAGATAGACTCCCGCTGATGGCGGTCTGCACATCGTGTATCCCAGAGCTCCTTGGCAGCTGCACCTACAAGGAAACTCCATGGAGTGACACAGCCGGCCTCCAAAGTGAGAGGAAACAATACCTGAGGAGCCCTGGTAGTTACGCCCATATGGGAGCGTGCAACATGCAATAGGGCAACTGAGGCAGCAGCTGCAGGCCCATAATCAGTGAAAATGTGACGAAGGGTCTCAAGTGGTGAGGCTGAGCAGCGAAGGCAGGCGGTTTCAACCTCTAAAGGCTCGAATTTGAGGCCTGTTTGAACCTCTACCCAAAACGGAGCGACTAGTTCGACATTTTGTATGATACATCGCGGTTCACTGTATTGAAACAGATTGCCCTAGTGTAAAGAGAGGTACGTGTCCAGTATTCTAGCTAGCTTTCACCCTCTACCCCAACAATCCTTCTCCCACATAATGTTGTGGATAAAGTTGGTATATTCGAAAGGTAAACATTTAATAGTATCATGTAGTCATATTTGATTGTTTCTTCCCAATTGGGATTTTTTTACAAACCATGATAGTAGTTGGGTAATTCCAACCCCACAAATGAGCACCATCCAACGCTCCTCCACAACTATGTAAAAAAAAAAAACTACACACCTTTTACATATAGACGCGATGGTATAAATGCATGCGGCTTGTCAGGATGCCACATTTGGGTACCGCGATTTGAATTTTGTGGCAGAGCTGCGCGGCAACACCGTTATAGCACTGTACGCCTTACTGACTAAACCTCGTGATAAGGAAATACCATTTCCTTACACCCTCCCCTCTCCAAGGTATGGTCTTGGCTAAGACTGTCGACGACGCGCATATTGCGTGACTGGAGGTAGACTCTTAACATAGGGTAATTCTTGATCTGCGCCACGGGCACCCAGCTGTTTTCCAGGGCCGTCCGGTCCTTCCAGGATACCAGAAACTCGATCAGGCGGGCCCCTTGAGGGTCCTTTATCCGATGGCTGAGAATCTTCGCAGGTTCAACTGTAGGCTCGGCGAGCAGTCGGATGTTTGGGTTCTCTCGGTGACGTAGTAATTTACTGGTGCTGGCAATGTATGGTCAAAGTAATCGCACATGGAATGATGGGCTGACGTTCAAGGTGGCCAGCAAGATTAGATGGGCTGTAACAAAAGATATCATGTGGCTGATGGTAAACTGTTCATAGTAGTGAGGGCAAAGTTTTGGGACGATGGGCAATCGAAGGTTCTGGGTGTCGAGTAGTACTAAGTCTCCAGTCCTGTAAGTTACTGCTCGTCGGTGTGGATCGGCGTTGCGCTTAGAAATAACATTCGTGCATTTAATGGCTTCGGTTGTTCGCTCCTGGGCAATCTGTAATATTTCGGCGAACTACTGGGCTTGAGGTACAAGATTTTCCATGTTGGGCGTGACTGGTATTATAAGGTTTTGTCCGTAATTCAGGAAAAATGGTGACTGTCTATTAAAAACTCGCACTTAGGCTCTTTCGTGAGAAGCCGATGCTCCTGCAGTAGCGTGAAAACTGTTTCGAGGTCCTTTAAGTGCCGCTCCCGGGTCTCTCTGTGGATCAGTTTATCATCCATGTAGACTATAACACACTTGTCTACGAGCGAACTGAAGATCTGGATCATGGTTATCTGAAATGTTGCCCGGGCTTTAGTCAGACCAAAGGGCATAACTACATACTCGAAACTCCCCGTGGCTAGTAGGAAGCGCGGTCTTGTAACCGTCAGCTCCGACTACACGACTCTGATGCTAACCCCCCCGTAAATCTATTTTCGAGAAGAGGCGAGCTTTGCAAAGTTGGTCAATCAGTTCGTCGGCAGACGCGGGATAGGGTAACGCGACTTGATAGTCACCTTGTTAAGTGCTCTGTAGTCAGTGCACATTCGGTACATGCCGTCTTTCTTGGGGGTGAACAGTATGGGGGCGGCAAATGCCGAGGAGCTCGGGCGTGAACTGTGGGTTGTGTCCTCGGTTCTAATTCTATTCGATGGTCGAAGGGCCGTTCCGATGGTAATCCCTCGGCAGGTCGTCTGGAAATATCTGCGGAAATCTCTGAATCCACTGCGCTAGATCAGTCGGCACTGCTGCTGTCAGCTTATATCAATCAGACGGTTGCGATGCAACATCGACGGCGCGAGCGACTACAGCGAAAACTTATGTAGCCCGTGCGACCACTCATTTGATCGTCACAGAATTCATCTGCGTCACTCCCCTGTGATCCCCTTCGTCAATTCTGGTAACGTCACACTATGGCCATTGATTTTGGTGGAACAGCTGCCGGTTATCCAGTTTTTGGGTTGAAGCGTCGCAGCCAATCTTGTCCCAGCAACATGTCGAAGCTATCGAATGTAGTTGCCGGCATCCCCATCGGAAAATTGTGATCCACAACGTACCCTTATCATGTCCGCCCTATCTTTTATTGCTATTGGGGTCCCGTTAACGTCGAGCGTCAATCTCCGGTAGCCACCTAATTAAGGGTAACTTCATTTTTTTGGTCTTGGCAAGGTGGATCAGACTGTGGCTAGCTCCCCCGTCCCACGAAGAAATTTACTTTTTTCCTCTTGAACCCTGCCCTCTAAATAAATGGGGTAATCCGTTACTGCACCCTCCTTATTCAGCCGAGTTTGGCCGATTGTGTGGATCGGTACTAGGACTGGATAAGGGTCCTAGGTTACGAGCGAGCAGGTTCCATCAGTAGTAGGCCCGCTAACTACAGATACTACGTTTCCCTGATCGTTAGAACTCCCCTGCCCGTTATTCCGCTTCTTCGGCTCCTTCGACATTCTGACTAGCAGTGTCCCGGTTTGTTACACCCGAAAAAACGACCGTTGAAGGCTGTACAGTAACTGCTGAGTTTGGTGTTGTAACAGCGTGTACAGTTGCACGCTCCATTGGTCACTAAGTGCAATTTGCGTAATAAAAACCCGCCCTTGGCTTGAAAAACGAATCCAACCACTCCGCAACCCTCTACACCTCCATCAAATCCGTAATTTCACTGACGTGTATTTCTCTACGCCGATCCGGTCGAAGTTGCCCGATGTATTTGTCGAATTTCTCGTCAGGGTGAGTGTAGCCGACATGGCTGCATAAATTCTTGAAGCTGCTGGTGTAGTTCTGGACCGATCCGAGTTGACACCACGTACGAAGGCGGACGTGCGCTTGACTGCTTGCGTTGATGTATTCAAAGCGGCGACGGATTCCCGCACACCACGATGGCCACGTGCTGTGCTCGTTCACATTGCAATAACTTCCTGCCCTGTGACTAGCCGTGTGAAAATGACCGATCACGAATGGCGTTGGATCCGGCTCCTGCGGCTGAATTACCGAAATCCGCCAGATACACGCCTCACTGGTTATTTCGCACTATGGTACGTTTATCCGGGTAGGGTGCCACATCAGCAATCACGATTAAATGTACCTTTTTTTCTGGGGAATGTTTCCTATACACACCCTTTCAATTTCGCATTTAGTTTCTGTGTGAAATGTGCTGTAATGCGCCAAAGTAAGGGCAAGTTAGAGCGCGTGTCAGGCAGTTGGTACAGGTTTGTTGAGATGACCCGTGGGATAGGTCGACTTAACGGCCAGTGCGCGACCATTGACGCCAGGACCTCTGAAAGTGTCGCCAGGTGGCACTAGCGAGGTCGTGGTCAAAACATGTGACTGCCACTCTGCACGACCAGATATATTCATAATTCGCTTGTCGCAAATAAACGTCGTGGGGCATGCTAATTGGATCGCTTTGTTTCGCGGCTTTTGGAATGTCAAATTATGACTGGTAGACGCCAGTTTTACCGGTTTTAGATTGAAGTTGACTGGTAGACGCAAGTTTTACCGGTTTTAGAAAGCAGGAAATGTTGGCGCCAGCTACAAACTTACCTGACACCCGGGCAGTATCTGCTTCCACGGTGCATGTGGGCTGTACCACCCTTTTGACACGCAGTCTAGCTGAGCCCTAAATAGACATCTGGCCAAGTGCTGTCCATTGCCGTCGAAATCTGACCATAATCGGCTGGGAACCCAAATCGGGTGGGCTCTCCGAAAGTTTAGGGCAGGCTCTGCTCCGAAGGTCCTCGTCAGCCAGCAGCGTAACTTGCGCTGGCTGGAATTTCGCGTCAGAAATTGCAACAGCCAACCCTAGCTGACCTGGCACTCTCTTCAACAGTTGATATCGACCAATTTGTCTAGGAATCCCCTGTAAGTAACACATACGAGACGGTAGAAATACCAAGAGCTATGTGTTACTCTAGGACCCTATAGATGTTAGTCTTTTTTTCCATACATTTGTTTAACATAAATTTACAAAAATCCCATTAAATGCACCTTGCAAATAGAATACCATTTTAGTAGAAAACCATACTTCCTTATATCCGAGGAAATTTGGTAGCTGCTGTCATTAATCTATCGCCGATCCACGTAGAAGAGATATGGCATATTAGATGTTTTGCGCACCTTAGGTGACAAGGTTGTAGTCGTAAAAAGCGTTCACGTGAAAAATCAACCCGCTGACGGACAAACTGTCACATTGGCTCGGGTTGAACGTGAGCGGTCTTTGCGTCTTGAGGATTCCCGACGCCATGTTAATAGTCGCAGCTTGCAAGTCCGTTGGAGAGGTGATTGCGGGCGGCAAATATATATTCGACCCTTCGTCAATTTCTGCCCCTCCAGTAGCCGGTGTTGGGTTGTTCGTCGATCCCTCGGGCGAAGCCGCATGTGGTCGCTGATTGTCGCCAGGTATTTTAGGACGATGTCGGGTTACTTGCTCCTATTATCCGTGGTTTGTCGTTGGTGCGATTGTATCGCGTCCTGTCTTGGGCATTTGGCTCTACATGTCAAAAGACTAGCTTAGCTAGGAAGCCATAGAATGGCACAAGGTTTAGCTAGGAGCTAGGAGGAGCCATGAGAATGGCGAGAGGTTTTAGGTGCTAGGAAAGTTGAGGAGAGGAAAAGTGAGTTGGATTAGGAAGAGAGAGGAGTACAAGGAGGGGTTTGTACCCTCTACAGAAAAGGTTCAGTAACAACCTACCAAGCCTATATAAATTATAACTTATATAATTTTAACACACCCCCTAGGCTTGGTAGTCACACACCCACACACACCCACACCCCCTAACCTAGCACCCCCATTCCAGCCACAGTGACAGCGACTCTAGGTCGGTCGACCCCACGGCGCGCGAGGCGGCGACGTCGACCGCAGGGGCTGCGGCGGCGACGGCGGCAGCGGCGGCAGTGTCGACAGCGGCGGCGGCGGCGGCGTGCGGCTGCGTGGCCCCGACGCAAGCGGCGACAGCGGCGGCGGCGGCGGCTTCGACAACAGCGGCAGCAGCGGCGGCACCCGCACCTCTCGGTGACGTGGACTGGCCCCGCGACTGTGGGACGGCCGGCGGGAGTCAGCCGTCGTCTGCGGAATGGAAGAGGGCGCAGGGGAAGGAGGGGGGGTGGGGGGGGGGGGCAGCGCCACAGGCTGACATGCGGGCGGCCGGTCTAGCGGCGCCACAAGCGTCACGCGGCCGGCTGCAGCCCGACGACGCCGTCATGGAGCGGCGTCGATGCCGCAGCGGGGCGTCGACGCAGCGACGGCAGCACGACGTCGCTGGTACGCCGACTGCGCGCTGTTGCGTAGACGCCGCGGCAGCGTGACGGCGCCGTCACGTCGCGACAGCATCTTGACGCGACGGCGGAGCTGCGGCACGACGGCGCAGCCACAGCAGCTGGACGCGGGCGCCATGGACGTCGACGGCGGCGCCGCGGCACGACGACGCGGCCACAGCAGCTTGACGCGGCCGCCATGGCAGCGCGAGATAGAGAGAGAAACGAGCACGCAGCGGAAACGCGAGGAGCAGGCCCACACGGAACGAACTGCTCTAATACCATGTCAAAAGACTAGCTTAGCTAGGAAGCCATAGAATGGCACAAGGTTTAGCTAGGAGCTAGGAGGAGCCATGAGAATGGCGAGAGGTTTTAGGTGCTAGGAAAGTTGAGGAGAGGAAAAGTGAGTTGGATTAGGAAGAGAGAGGAGTACAAGGAGGGGTTTGTACCCTCTACAGAAAAGGTTCAGTAACAACCTACCAAGCCTATATAAATTATAACTTATATAATTTTAACACTACAGTGCAAATATCTCTGATTCATCTTGATTCATTTTAGTTCGCAGACGCGCCAACTCCCGCAGATACAACTCGTAAGTGAGACAAAGTTCTTCGAATGCTGTCGCCCTTTCTTCAGGAGTCATGACAGTAGACGTCGACTGATCCTCCATTTCGCGGAGAGTTTTGGGTGGCTTTCGGTACGTTCGCACTGCGAACACAGTCGTGGCTGTAGGTAATTATCAATTAATATTACTAAGACAACGGATATGCAGTAAGCACATGGCGCCAGCCTCCCTAAGTATCGGTATTGCTGCGGAACTAGAACGCAATGCTGAAGGATTGTTGACTCTGATACCACGTGTAATGAAGCGCAAAGAGCGGTGTTGAATGATTGAGTAACGAGGAAATAATACAACTAAGACGAGATCGAACAGCAGGGAGCATGGATATAGTTAGCCTACATCTATGCATGAAACGGCAAGGCATGCTAAATGCACGCGGCTCGTTATGAGGCCACATTTGGGTACCGTGATTTGAATTTCGTGGCAGAGCTATGTGGCAACCCCGCTATAATAGTGTACTTCTTACTAACTAAAAGCTGTTATAAGGACATACTATTTCCTTACATCTTTCCACCATGCATTTTCCTACAGTGTTGGTAAACATTCCCATGCGCTTCCTGCAACCATAAGCGTTCTTTCTGCATCACTAGACCAAATGTACAGAAGGTTGCAGGCTACACCTAGCCCGCGGTAATTTTACACCCTGAAACTGGGCGGCAGAAAAACAGTTGTTTCCACCCTGACCATTTCTGAGTGCGTCGACAGTACCCCCTTGTCCCTACGGCCTAAGCTGGGAAGACTACAACGCGGGCAAAAACTTATAGCACTGCCTAAGCTGACGTCGGGTTTCCTGACTCGAGAAACACTAAATCGAACAGTAAACGTTTCGTATAGAAACCCAAGTTCGAATGTTTTTTTTTTCCAAGGGTATCCAGATCTGGTCTTCAGGAGCTGCTTTCAGGGGGTGAATACCCTCTCGGCGGCACCCCCTATGAAAATACTGGGTGCGAAAATAACGCGTGCTAGGTGCATCAATTAGCCCAACCTCAAGGTTCTGGCCAGCACAATGGCATGATGGCATAAATGAAGTTTGATCATTTCCCCTTCCCCCAACCCACAGCCTTTTCCCAGCTGAATGGCTTGGCGACTGGGAGGGAGAGGAGGGCTCATTTTGGGTTCTCGGCCTCCCTGATAAATTTGGGTCCATGTCAGCAGTAGTCTTAAGCTTCGTGGTTTATATGAACCGTACCCTTTTGGTTCTGGTTTGCTTGAATCATCCGAAGGAGAGGGAGGAAGGCCGCAGTGCAGTGGGTTTGAATTCAGGCGTTTCAACATTTGTTGCTACTAGAACAAATGGAAACGCACTACGCCCGAGTCTCGATTGCAGGAAATAGTTGTTTCGCGTAGGGAGGGAACAAGAAGCGTGAGTGCTTAGGGACTAATGGGTTTCCAGCGCCCACGTATCTTACTACGATTGCATTCAAGGTATTACAGCACACTGCCCTCTATTGCTAGTATTGCAAACAAATGAGCACTTTCTTTTCTTACTCAACAATATCTTTTATTTGATGCACAATCAAGGTAGTTACTCCAAAAGTTTGATCCTTTGTCACGGAATGATCTCTTCCATGCCAAGCAAAGCGAATCTATGGTCTCTCAGGTCACCCAGCATGAACACCGTCATCCTTGAGAAATGTTGTTGGGCCCCTGGCATTTCTTCACGGTGACCCTCCAGATCCAGAAAAGGTCACAGCAGCGCTCTTGCAACTAAAGTAGTTCCCCCTTAATGTCGAGAATGTAGAGTAATTTCTGGCTGGATCACCGTTTTCCTACATTGCGCTTTCCTTGTTTCCGTCGAGAAATAGGATCGAGTTTTGTGTGATTACGGATAACACCGTTGTCCGTTGGCATCACGGATTACTTGGAATACTTCCCATCAATTTCGTAAGGACTTCGTTGGAAATCTGCCAGTGGAATGCTCTAGTCCTGGTTTGGCGGTTCCCTGCGTAAGGACTGTTCACAGTTGCAGTTTCCGCTGCCGATGTGTGTGTGCGTTTCACGGCATAGGGTAATTGCTCCTGCAGGCAGCACCAGTGGATACGAGAGCTCAGGGGTGGGCAAGTCTGGAGTTGGATTTGTGCACCATAATGACAGTTTCTTTTGTACGTGAAACGCCAAATTATGACGAACTTTCCTGCCATAATGTGACGCTTTGAAATGAGATATTTTGAGCACCTTGAAACCAGGCCTCTCGCTAAGCTCCAGGGTATTCCGCAAGGGAACAGAATCGCCTCTGGATGACCCGTTAACAGATGGAACCACCACAAAAAAAATCCGTCACTAAAAGGAATCCACCGCTACAAATTCCGCTAGCAACGGTGGAGATGAGGCCGCTTCGCCCTGCAGATTGCCCTACTACAAGTATAGCCCCTACGGATTCAAAAATGAGTACTCGTTAGGCTAAGGAATCGCGCGAAATAGTTTCCGTAAGTTGGACGGATTCGGAAAAACCATCATACCGCAAAAAAACGGAATCTCTAGTAATGCTACTCTTAATTTGACGAAATCAAGGGTGATTACTATTGTTTTACGAGGCCTGCTTGAACCGGTTCACACCCGGGTCAGAATTAAGTTGCCAAGTAGGGGCAGCCTTCCCGGAATCTTGGGGCTTGAGGCTTGCCGATTTTGACAGCTTGCTTGCTCGTTGCGTTTGGTCCCACACGTAGGCCGCGTGAACATCAACAGAACCTCGCCACTGTACAGTGCTGCTAACTGTAGAAGCACGCTTGTTCACGTGACACATCGCTGCCGTTCCGTCTCTTTCCGTTAAGACCGTCCAATCAAGTGGCTCATCGAGTTCCACGCGTGATGAAAAGGGACTGACTTCCATTCCGCCACATTGGGGGATGGGTGGGGGGGGGGCACCTTGCGTCACTTTCCTGTCTGTCAGACAGTCTGGTCCACCCAATGAACACCAGGGCAAGTCGTCCATTCAAATTTCTAACTGCAGATGGACTGAGGACGAGCTGAGGGAGCGGTACTTTGGGTTTGAAACAGCTGGTTTTTGAACTCTCGTCACACTGTACGCTGCTTGTATCTCACAGAAGCAAACGAAAACGCATTCAACCTCTTTCTACGTCCGAAAAATGGCCAGTTTGAACCCACAGTACCACGCCCTGAGGGTAAGGCACAAGCTGGGGATCTGGCACTGGCAAAACTTGTCCATTCACTTCTCACAGCTCTATTCCTCGGACTTACCAGGGGAAGCTAAAATTCGGGGATGCAAGGGATGCAATTTTAGGGAGGTCACAGTTGGGCAAAAGCGGGGACTCTTTTAGCGAGATTGAGGGATGGTCAGGATAACAGCTATGCAGATCAGACTAAACAAGTTGGGATACGCTGCAGACAGTTCGTGATGGCCTGGATGCTAGTCTGTCGTCAGCTGAAACCCTCCGTGGCAGAGCTGTATCACGGATCGGCGTTAGAAGACTTGCATTTTGCATCTTTGAACTTAGCTGGAGCGCATGTGACGCCTCTCTGGCCGGCGCCGTCGAAGTGAGGCTTGTACCACAGCGAATGTGTCCCTTCGTTTCTCCAGAGAGGAGCCTCCTCTCTTTCTGAAGCCACCTACATTGGTCGGCCTGGTCGGTGCGCCGATTTGCATCACCTGATTCGTTGGACCGGATCCGCGGCATCGCGCGAACACAGCCCGAGGGATTCTGCTGCGCTGGGTCAGACTCCTAACAGTCGCCGCTACAATATCAGGTCCCTTTTTTCCGAGGACTCCGAGTCCTTCGGAAGGGCAGTCCTTCTTCCTCAGCAGCTTCTTCTTCAACAGTTTGTACCGCGGAGCTTGCTCAACAGTCTGAAGCTTCTAAATCCAGTGCAACGGTGCGCTGGATTCGGTGAAGCGGCCGCTGCACACATACGGGGCATAAATATGAGCTCAACTTGTCAGGCACTTGTAGCACATTTTGAGAACACATAGCAGTAGTACTAGTGAAATAGCAGAAGTACCTAGGTGATGGTCACCACACCAGATCTGGCTTTTGCGAGCCGCACAAGCTTTTGTGAGGGCTGGGATTTGTAGAGTAGCAGAGCCTTTGAGGATGGTTAGGAGTTGTAGCGTAGAACCAGCCTGATTTTTCTGAATGACCTCTCCAAGGTCCGACCCGACCTAGTGAATCACATAGTAGGACCTCTCCAAGGGCGACATACTCCGAAAGTCCACTATTATCTCCAGGCGCAAAGACACCAGGCCAGCAGTGCTGCTGACACGGCGTGGTTGGTCTCCCTTTGCTCAACGGCGTCATTGGGCTCAACGGCTCTACCAGGAAAGCCGGAACTCAGGCTTCTCCGGCTCTACCAGCATAGCCGGAATTCAGGCTGAACGGCTCCATCATTCTACAATGGAAACATCAGCTCGATCGCCGGATCCCGGCGAAGACGACCATGACTCAAAGACGGAAGACGGTGAAGGCCAGAAGTCTGGGAATCCTCAGGCATCCGTGCGGCAGCATCATGAGCCCGCAGGCTTCTTGGATCTAGGATTGGGAGCGAGTATCCAGGGACTCCGTGGAGAGTACACCAGCGGGAGTCAGGCTGCGAGTCGGAGTGAGGCTGCTGACCATGGCTTTGCACCTGGCTCAGGGTGTGCTGCTGACCATGGCTTCGTATCTGGCTCAGGGTGTGCTGCTGCAGAATCCGCACCAGCTCCCGGCACCGAGGCGTCACCAGGTTTCGGGCCAGCTTTTGGCCTTACTATGGACAGAAATGTCACAGCTCCAATATCATCATCATCATCAGCAGCAGCAGCAGCAGCAGCAGCAGCCGGGCTCGCTTCTGCTCCTTCTGCTGCTATGGTCCTCCCCAGTGCCCTTAGACCGGCTCTGAACCTGGTGGTGGATTCATCTGACGACAGGGCAGCAGCTGCAGCAGCCGTTGCTGCGTTTTCTGAAGCACAGGCGGAGTCTCTCCGGCTCATGGCGTCCTTCTGCTCCATCATCCCCAGCCCCACGCCGCTACAGCCGCTGCATCAGGTTCAGCAACAGCCACAGCCACAGCCACAGCCGAAGCCGCCGCCGCCGCCGCCTCAGCAGCAGCAGCATCAGGCGGACTCTCTCCGGCTCAGGGCCTCCTTCTGCCCTATCATCCCCAGCCCCATGCCGCTGCAGCCGCTGCATCAAGCACAGCAGCAGCCACAGCAGCAGCAGCAGCGGCCACAACCGTGGAGATTTGAGCAGCAGCAGCAGGAGCAGCAGCATTGGCGGCGACAACAAGAGCAAGAGCAGCAGCCTCAGCAGCAGCAGCAGCAGCAGCGGCCCTCAACCCTTTATCGCTCCCCTTATCCAAGCGCTGACACGGAACCAGCCATCATGGGCATAGACACCCGCCAGAAGAACCAGCAGTTTCTGGCTGACCGCTGGCAACCACCAGCCATTCCTGCCCCAGCAGCGACACTCGGCGGTTCTGCCAGCAGCAGAAGCAGCATGCAGCGAAACGAGCCTTCTCCAACACAGCGGGTTCACTGGGGATCTTCCCCGGGGCAGCAAGGAGTTTCTCCGGGGCAGGTGGGATATCCGCTTGAGCACTTGGGATCTCCTCCTCGGGGGCAGCTGGAATTTAGTTGGGGGGTTGATCGCCTACCCCAGGCTGCTGCGGCTCTTGAGGAGCCGTCCAGGTCTCGAGGTGGTCCTTCAGGTGGTCCTTCAGGTGGAACTTCAGGTGGTCCTTCAGGTACTGGTCCTGGAGTTATCACCATGATGGTTGACTTGAATCTTCCTGCAAAGACCAGCAGCTTCCAGGGGTCTGGAGATCAAGCTGCGCGCAACAAAGTTCCCAGTGGTTCAGGCCGAGCTCCAGCAACTATCTTTGAGGTGCCTCAAATAAGGACTAGCAGCTTCCAGGGGTCTGGAGATCAAGCTGCGCGCAACCAAGTTCCCAGTGATTCAGGCCGAGCTCCAGCAACCCATGGCGTTTTTTTGCGTCGACTAAAAAAAGAAGCTGAGCGCAATGTTCCCCGTGGTTCCGACCATTTTCCAGCAACAAGTACACTAGGAAGGCCGCCCGTACTTGTTGTCCCCTCGGAGCGTACTTCACTTAGTTTGTCCCGCCCCGTGTCAGCACCGCTACCTTCAGCTATTTTATTGCCAACCGGGCCATCGGCAGCATCACCAACAGCAGCAGTACCACCACCATCACCATCAGCAACACCATCAACAGCAGCAGCAGCACCATCGGTTCTCCTCCCATCCCCCAGCACCAACCCCTTGGGAAAGAAACGCAGCTGGAAGGAATACTCCCGTTTCAACATCTCACGGCTAGAGGGCTTCCGCCCCACTCTATCCGCCCCAGCCTCTACCACCAGGCTTCTCAGCAGCAGCACTACTGCCAACCCTCTCTTCTCCTCCTCCCCTCGCTCCACCGCCCCAGCCACCACCGGCAGCCGGATCGTGGCTTCTCAAAGCGCTCCGCTGCTAGAGGAGAGGTCCATTGCTGCTGTTACAGCCGCTTTTGCCGCCTCCGCTTCTCTTGCGTCGGCTGCTGCGTCTATCGCTACTCCCACTGCTGTTCCTGCCAGAAATTCCTTGTTTGCTGCTGGTGTTCCTTTGCCCCCCTCCCCTGCCCCTCACACTCCAACTGCCGCCGCTACTGCTGATATCGAGCCGCGTGTCGCTGGTGCTCCTCCCCCTGCTGGAGCTTCCCCTTTTCCTTCTGCCGCTATCTGTTTTGCTGCGCCTGCTAGAAGTCGTGCAAATAGCGGCCTGCCTGCTTCAGATCCCCTCTCCCCTTCTACTGTCTCGCTTACCGCTGGTGCTGCTGCCTCTGCTGCTGCTGCTGCCTCTCCTGCCGCTACCGCGTCCCTTGCTTCGGCAGGTGCTGTATCTCCTGCATCCGCTGCGCCGTTTGCTGTTGCCGGTGCCGCTTCTGCTCCCGCTGCTGTTCCTGTAACTGTTCAGGCCGAGCTTCTGCTGCGAGTGTTGAGGCAACGAGGGGAAGAAACACGCACTGTATCTGCAGCAGCGGCTACGCCTGCGGCTGCTGCTGCTGCGCCGGGGTCTGCTGGTTCTGCTGCTGCCACTGCTGCTGCTGCTGCATGTGCAGAAAGGCCACCACATACTGCCATGACTGCTCCATTGGTCACGTCTCTTAGCTTACCAGCAGTTGGAGCTGCAGATTACTCAGCACCAGCCCATTCCCGTCCCCTATCCTCCCGCCTGCTGTCCACGGATGCATTTGAAGAGGCGGCTCCCCAGCAGTTAGGAAGAGACTCGGCGACTTGGGATGTGGGGGTGAGGAGGGACGTGTTGCAGCTTGAGCATCACCAGCACCAGCAGCAGCAGCAGCAGCAGCAGCAGCAGCAGCAGCAGCAGCAGCAGCAGCAGCAGCAGCAGCAGCAGCAGCAGCAGCAGCAGCAGCAGCAGCAGCAGCAGCAGCAGCAGCAGCAGCAGCAGCAGCAGCAGCAGCAGCAGCAGCAGCAGCAGCAGCAGCAGCAGCAGCAGCAGCAGCAGAACCAGCAGCACAAGCAGCAGGAGCGGCAGCAGGAGCAGCGGCAGCAGCAGCAGGCTGGCTTAGGTGCTGGTCTGGCAGGAAGGGGCCTCGGGAGGAGCAGAAGCCATGGCCATGCTCCCTCATGGATGCAAGCCTTTAGCTCTTCTATTTTAATAGGGGATACTGAGCAGTCGAGGATCTTGCGTGAGGTTGATGAGACAAGGATTACACTGCAGCTGGGCAGGCCTTCTTATGATGATCCTCCAATACAAGACGGGGAACAGTAGTGGTAGGTCAAGAGGGGGCGGAAATATATATCGTAGGTGGGTGCAGTGTCGCTCTATCTTTTCGCAATATAGGTGGAGAATTTGATATCGATTCTTGCACATTTGTATACACGTATTTAGTCTTATGCGCTATAGGTAAGACTGAATGAGGTCAAACTGACGTCGTAGTGGCATCTAATCTTGGAAGGACACACCGTAAGCTATATGAAAATGGATGGATGCCATCACTTGCTTACATTATGTCATGCACTAGCATCCCATTCTAAGACAATATCTCACTTGTTTGAATTGTTCAGTCTTGTCACGGGCGTGGCCTTCGTTACAGTGGCAACGAACATTCACCCGAAGTCCTTCTAGGGCAGCAGGTTCACCCAGCCGAGGAGGAGAAAATTCATCAGCTAGCCCTCGCGTTGGGGGGGTGGGTACCGTCCGCTGATGTGTTGGGGGGGTTGGTTCCCTCTCCTCCCTCCCTCCTCATCCCCGCACTGTGCTGTTCTGCTCCCCCCCATACGCACCTGCATGGCGCGCCCGCAACTCGCTTAGCCCCCCTTCACAACTGCACGCCCCCACACACGACGCGGTTCCTCTCCCTCCGCCCCCCTTCCTCCATGCGCGTCAATCCCAAGGGGCTGTTCTGGGAAGTGCTGGAATTGACGGGAATGTTCTCGAACGTTCGAGAGAGTTCGTGAAACTTCATTTCGGCCCGCGAGCTTCGCTTCGCGACTTTTCGCCTGGCTTCGCTCGTCTTCGCGCACATTCGGTTTCTTTCGTTTTGCTTCGCTCCGTTTCGCCACGCGCATTCCAGCACCATCCTGTCTTTCGCCTCTCGTATCTCCTCTCCCCTCCCCTTCCCCTACCCCTTGTCTCTTTCTCTCCCCTGCCTATAAATACTAGTATCTCCTCACAAATTACTCCATTACTCACCAGTTCAATCAGACTGACACAAGCACTCTAGCAATTACTCTGCTCTATTCTTCATCAGCTTCCTCTAGGGCCTACTTACTCCTGGCCACCCTATTACTTGACTGGGAACTCACTTGATTCGTTCATTTTTTACCCACGAAACCGTTGATTGATTACGAGTCGTACTAAGATGGGGATCGATTACTACGGTCTGCTCAATGTCTCGAAGACCGCGACAGACGACGACCTGAAGAAGGCGTATCGAAAGCTCGCGATGAAGTGGCATCCGGACAAGAACCCCGACAACAAGGACGCAGCGGAAGCCAAGTTCAAGCAAATCTCAGAGGCATACGAGGTACGAATTTCTCACCAATGCCCCTTTTTTTCTCTTTCTTTTGTCTTTTTCTCTTTTTCTTCTTTTTTTCCGGGTGTTCAAAGAAACATCGATCAAATTCGCATATGCTGGGAAGTCTTTCCCGCATTGATTCGATATTTTGGTCAGATCGTATGATGCCGTTTAGCGTTGTCCTTGTCCTTAACTTTGCCTTAATACCCGTTATCATGCACAGGTACTCAGCGATCCCGAGAAGCGTCAAATCTATGACCAGTACGGAGAGGAGGGTCTTAAAGGCGGCGCGCCTCCTCCCGGCGCAGCAGGCGGCGCACCCAACGGGGGGTTCCCCGGCGGATTTCCCGGCGGGCCCGGCGGCGGCGGCGGCGGCGGAGTGCGCTTCCAGTCGTTCAACCCGCGAAATGCGGAAGATATTTTCGCCGAGTTTTTCGGCGGCGCAAACCCGTTCGGCGGCGGCGGAAGCTCCTTCAGCGGGTTTGGCGGTCCTGGCATCCGCGTAACGCGTATGTCACCAGGGGGATCCCCGCGAATGGGCGGAATGGGGGGGATGGGCGGAATGGGTGGAATGGGCGGAATGGGCGGAATGGGCGGCGGAAACGTGCAGTTTCAGGAGATGTTTGGCGGAGACGAGTCCCCGTTTGGCGCGTTCGGCGGTCAGTCGCCCAGAAGCCCCAGGAGTCCTAGGAAGCCGCCTCCTGTTGAGAACAAGCTTATGTGCACTCTCGAGGAGCTCTATACCGGATCCACCAGGAAAATGAAAATCTCCAGAAACATCGCCGACGCCAGCGGGTAAGCTCAGCTATCGGAAACGCATGGCTGCTTCTTCCGTCCTTGTCTCCGTGCACGTTCATTTCTGTTCTCTGCTTTCCTCTGGCGTTTCCCTGGGCATGGTATTGAGTGCATTTCTCCCGCCTTCCCTTTTCTCCCCCTTTCCCTTTGCTCCCGTCATTTCAGGAAAACGCTGCCAGTGGAAGAAATTTTGACCATCAACGTGAAGCCCGGGTGGAAGAGGGGCACCAAGATCACCTTCACAGAGAAGGGCAACGAGCAGCCCGGCATGCTCGCCGCGGACCTGGTCTTCGTCATCGACGAGAAACCCCACGATAGATTCAAGCGCGACGGCAACGACCTAATCTACACCCAGAAATTGACCCTGGCTGAGGCGCTGACGGGTTACACGGTGATGGTAACCACCCTAGATGGGAGGAGGCTGGAGGTGCCTGTAACGGAGGTGATTTCGCCTGGGTATGAGAAGGTGGTGGCGGGCGAGGGTATGCCGACAAAAGAGCCCCGGAAAAAGGGGAATTTGCGGGTGAAGTTTGAGCTGCAGTTTCCGAGGCGGCTGAATGCAGAGCAGAAGGCTCTGGTCAAGCAAGCCCTTGGCCAGTGAGTAGTGGGACAGTGGGGCATGATGCTTCTTCAACTTCAGGCACCAAGTTCTGGCTGGTATCCTTGGGACGTGGCTTAGAATTTGCGGGTGAAGCTTGAGCTGCAGGTCCCGAGGCGGCTGAGTGCAGAGCAGAAGTCGCTGGTCAAGCAAGCTCTCGGGCTTATCAAGAGGCGCTGATTATCGGTACTATTGGGAGCTCCTGGGGTCCATCCTCTTGGGTAAACAAGAGGGTAGACAAAGAGTAGAAAGGATGGAGTGGAGTGGAGCTGGTGGAGGTGGTGCCTTGGTGCGTTGTTTGTGCCACTATGGTACGGTAGCTTGTAGACTACAGTAGCTAGGTCGTAATTTTCTCAAGGAGCTGAGCTGCTACTCTTCTGCAAGACAATTTGGTGGTAGCTTTGAAACTTGTTGTACAGGTAACTTTGCTAATGAATACAGTCTGCTGCACTCAACTACAAATTTCCCATGCTCGAAACATTTTGCAAGTGTGCAAAAGATCACCGGCAAGGCTAACCTTCATAGGCAAATGATCGTATCATAGGCAGACAGTCGTACTAGTATTGGAGTAACTAAATCACTTGAACACCCGTCAAGTCAAGCAGTGAGGAAACAGCTACCTCCTGGTTGTAATGTAACACCCATCAATCAGCAGTCCCCCCAAGCTCAAAGCAGCACACCAGAGACGGGAAAATAGCAAGCAAGCAACAGAACGAGGAAGAGGTAGGTCAGGACCACAAGGAGCAGCCATGGCCTTGGCAGCACTACCACCAGCATCAGCAGGAACAGCAGGAGCAAGAGCACTGCCAGAAGCATCAGTAGGTAGGAACAGCAGCAGGCTGCAGGAGCACTGCCAGCAGCAGCGGTCCTGGCAGCCTCCTCTTGATCCATCAGCACCTCTACACAGATCCTTGGACATTTTCCAGTGAGCCCGGCGTCAGGAAACGGGTTTTAACCCAAGGATCTCTTGATCCATCAGCACCTCTAGACACCACACCACCCAACGATTGCCATGGCTGCTGCAGCAAACCCCCCCTTGGCCTCGGCACCACCACCGGCAGCACCACCACCAGCACTGCCAGGCCAGCAGCAGCGGTCTTGGCGGCTTCTTCTCGGTCCAACATCACCCCCACCTTCCTCAGCAGCACCACAAGACTACTCGACAGTTGCCATAGGTGCAGCAGACCCCCCACTTGCAGCACCACTAGCAGCAGCACCAGCAGCAGCACCACCACCACTAGCAACAGCACCACCAGCCCCACCAGCAGCACTTGCATCAGCAGCACCAGCAGCACCAGCAGCACTGGCACCAGCAGCAGCGGTCTTCACCGCCTCCTCCCTATCCATCATCAGCACCACCTTCCTCAGCAGCGCCTCTGTCAACAGATGAGCATTCTCCACCGCCTTAGCCGCCACAAGACTACCACTAGTCTACTGCTCTTCAGTTTCCATAGTGACAGCAGCAGCAGCAGCAGGGGGCGCAGCAGCAGCAGCAGCAGCACCACCACCATTTGCACCAGCAGCACTGGCACCAGCAGCAGCACCACCACCACCACTTGCACCAGCAGCACTGGCACCAGCAGCAGCGGTCTTAGCCGCCTCCTCCCTATCCATCATCAGCACCACCTTTTTCAGCAGCGCCTCTGTCGACAGGTGAGCATTCTCTACCGCCTTCGCCGCCCGCGCCCACACCTCCCCATACCGCGGCTCAGCCACCACGCACCGCCTCACCACCTCCGCCCTCTGCTCCTCCCCCCCATGCGCCTTCTCAAACCGCCACAGCTGCGCCCAGAAATCCCCCACGTCCGGAGCAAGGGTCACCGCCCTCCCGAACCAGTTCCGAGCCTTGTCAACCTTCCGATCGGACCAGAAGAGCCGAGCCACGGCAGCGACGACGTACGCGTCGTGGTCGCATTTCTTCAGCGCATCGACGCTGCGTGACTTGCGCTGCGCTCGCGGTGCCATCTCTATAGCTTCCGCCCACAATCTCCCACTGCTAGGGCACTCCTGGAGAGCCTTGGCTAGGGTAGCTTCGGCGGCCTTCTTGTTCCCTGCCCGAGCCTCCGTCCGAACCGCAGCCAGCCACAGGTCCGGCGTCTGCGGGTTCTTGTGCCGAGCCTGCTCCAGAATCGCCCGAGCCTTGCTGACCGCACCTAAATCTTCCTCCAGCTTCGCAGCGCACAGCCAGAGCGGAATACTGCCCGGACACTGCTTCAGCCCCCGCTGGAAAATTTCCCGGGCAGCCCCGGACCTGCCCTGCCTCGCCTCAAGCTGCCCGAGCATAAGCCAGAGTTTATGAAACCCGGGAAAGAGCCTCAGCCCCTGCTCTAACAACGCCCTCTCCTCCTCCACATTCCCCACCTCTCTCTCTAAAATTGCCGACTTCATCCACACCCTCTCCGTTCCCCCCATCTCTCTCGCCTTAGCAAGCAGCCTCCTGGCCCGCTCCGACTCCCTGTTCTCAAACTCCAGCTTAAATGCAGCAAGCCAGATCTCCTCAGAATCTGGTATGGCGGCGTATGCCTCCTCGAGGATCGCGCGGGCGGCAGGGACATCTCCCGCCAGCCACTTTTCTTTTGCCCCCATGAGCCAGAGCACTTCGGCCTGCGGGCAGTACGTGACTGCCCGGCGCAGCAGCGCGTCCAATGACTCGCGTGTCCCGTGCGTTTTTTCCAGCTGGGCTGCCCGCCGCCACACCGACTTCTTGCCCGGGAAAACGGTCAGCACGTGCGCGAAAATCGCCCGGGCAGTTTCCACCGACCCCCTTTTAATACACTCTTCAGCATCAGCCACCCAGGTTCGTTTCCGGTCCTCCTCCTCCACCCCCATACCCACCGTCGAGCGAATGATAGCACGACACGTGGCAACAGACCCCGCCCGCTCAGCTGCCTCAGCTTCCCTCATCCAAGCCTCTCTGTCTATCACCACGCCTTCTCTCTGCAACCCTCTAATAGCCCTCTCTATAATCTTCCCCACCATCCCGTCGTTGTCATTCGCCTCCTCCAGCTTCGCAGCAGCGATCCAAATAGCCGGTTCGGTCGGCAGCGCCTCTCTGGCATTATTCAAAACCCTCTTGGCATTATCGTAAACCTCCAACCGGGCCAACGCCAGCCAAAGCTCCACATGCAGCGGGCAGCACTCCACGGCGCGGGACAGCAGAATCCTCGCGTCGTCTTCCTTGGCCAATTCCACCACCGCTTTCCAGAGGCGCACCGAGTCCGGCACGTGCTCCAGAGCCTTCCTCAAAACGCGGGATTTTGCCACGTCATCCTTCTCCAGCCGAGCCGCGTGCATCCACAGCTTGACAGATGTCGGGATCTCCTTCACTCCCCGCGCGATCACGGCTCGGGCCGCGTCGGGCGAAGAAAGCCGGCAAGCCTCTAGCCACACATCTTCGTTCTTAGGACACTCCTGGCACCCCCTCTGGATAAACCCCCTCGCGGCTTGAAGCTTCCCGGCAAGTTCCTCTAGGCGGGCGGCAGCTATCCATCCTGGCGCGTGCTTGGGATTAGTCTGGATTACCGATTTCAGCAGCAGGCGCGCCTTTTTAATATCCGAGATCTCCGCGTCAGAGGTGATCCGCATGGATTTAAGATCCGTTAAGTACCCCTTCGGATCCACTACAGTCTGCCCCGTTACACTGTCAGAGAGCCGATCGAGTTTTAAACTCAGCACCGTACCGCGCCCCTCTCCCACAGCCGTCAGATCTGTAACGGGCGTTTGCGACGCGAACGGCGTTTCAGTGCCGCCCAAAACGGCGCCCTTCCCCTTGGGGTCCAGCGCCGACACGTGTTCCTTCTCCTGCCGCGCCTTCTCTAAGAGCGTGTCCGGTACAGGAACAAAGCTCTCGAACCGCTTCTTTTTGTTCCTCAAGCTGTAATCCCCGATTTCCGGGATGCTGTCCCAATCAGTGGTCGACATCTGGCCCAGCCCACGCTTCAGATCCGCGAATTGCTCCGTGATCTTCGGGTTCGATGCGCGATACTTTTCAATCTCCTGCTTCAGCCGCGCCTCGCGCCGGTCGCGCCGCCGATCGTCCATCCGATCATCAACCCCGTCCCAAACCGCGTCCGCGTCTTTGTCGTCGTCGTCATACTCCCCCGTCGCGAACAGCCCCATGTCGTTCCCTTCGAACTCGTCGAATTTCTGATGCTCATCGTACTTCACCTCCTTCTTCTCCTTCCCCGTCTCCTCCTCCTCTTCCCCCTCCTCCTCCTCCTCCGCTCCCCCCGCTCCCCCTCCCGCGCCTCTCCCCCGACCGAGCGGCGCCGCGTTGCGGTCCGGCATGTCCGGAGCCGCCCGCGCGGGACCGATATCGGACCGCGTCGTGAAGCCCGTCGCACCTCGACCGAGACCGGCGACATAGTTAGGAGGCGGCCGCTGATTGAAGTTTAGTTTCGGCCGCGGGACCGCGGGCTGAGGCGCTCCTCCGGGCAGAAGAAAAGTTTGGTGGACGGTCAGGTCGCGATACAGGTGTACATCATGCTGACGTGGACGATCGCGCCGGGTCGCGAATACGGATGCGAGCGGCGCGGCATCGTCGGAGAGCAGGCGCGATTCGAAAAGGAGGTATTGGCGGGAAGCAGCGGGACCGGCTTTAGTAGACAATAGGTCTTTAAGATCGGCGACCTGCGCAGAATCCGGGAGCTGGAGCGAGAGCGTGGTGCCCGCTAGGGTTCGGACGAAGAGCTGCATGGCGGCTGGTGGTGCTGCTGGACTCCCGGAAGGGCTCTGATGGTGGTGGGTTCCTGAAAGGGCTCCTAGATTATGGTGACGGCTCCTGGTAGTGGATTCGAATATGAAGATCGACGGGAGGGAGGTAAGGAGAAGAAATTACTAGTAGAGCACGAAGAGCTGCATGGCGGCTTCTGGTGGTGGTGGATTCGTAGAAGGGAGCTCAGACAAAGGGCTTCCTAAAAGGGCTTCCTAAAAGGGCTTCCTAAAAGGGCTTCCTAAAAGGGCTTCCTAAAAGGGCTTCCTAAAAGGGCTTCCTAAAAGGGCTTCTAGTGGCGGATTCGTAGAAGGATGGTCAGCTGGAAGCACGGGAGAATAGGAATGGAGGAAAGGGAGGACGGAGGGCGAAGAATATTAGAGGTTTCTAGTTGTGGACTCGTATATGAAGATCGACGGGAGGGAGGTAAGGACCAGAAATTACTAGATGTAGAGAGCAGCTCGCAGCAGTGGATTGTTGGGTGGACTGGATCTGGAAGAATCAACGCAATCTTTCCCAGCGTCAAAAGCGCTGGTTTCTAGGGTTGACGGCCGTGGCACACATCGGAATGGTCATTCCGTCCCGTGACACGCATCGGGATGGAGATACCTTGTGGCCACTCTCGCGAACACTAGCGGTGCTGAAACATCTCCCACGCAGAGTCTACGGTGGCAGATGTAGTGTAGCGCTACCGTGAAACCCGCTGACAAGTAATTGTGGAATTCCTTGAGCGCAGGTGATATCTCTCTAGACTGCTCGACGAGGTATTTTCTGGATGCACAGGCGCAGAGGATAGTGGTTGGGGGGCGATTATTCGCGTTACAGGTCTACACCGACTTTGCCTAAAGGAATAATATGACTTTCCGCTCCCGAAACTGCACATATTTCTTAGTTTATAATTTCAACAAGACGAGATGAATAAACGATATATCGAATCCGTAAACATAGCCAGGTGGATACACAATCGACAACAGGTGCAATCCCTATAGCGCAGTCTGCGGTGTTCCAAACCCTGGGATTTTCGGCTGGAGTTTCTTGGCGGCTTTGTTATTTCATCGTTGACGTAGGCGAACCAATCAACGGCGTGTATCACCTCGAAGTCGCAGCATGTCGCGTCGAACCGTTCGATCATCTCTCTGACAAACACTCGATCGCAGCGACAATCTTTGACAATTTGACACTGCAAGCTAAGGCCAAGAGGGATCATGACGCGAGAGAGCTGTAGTCATAGACACACCTTAGCTAGCTCCCTCGCCTAACCTGATTCAGTCATCGCCAACCCGGCACGGTGCGCTGTAGATCGTGCGAGTCCTGCAGTAGAAGCTGTCCTCGTTTGAACCTTGTCCGTCATTAGTCATGGAACGATCCCGAGATTCCTGCAGGCCGGGAGAACCGAGCGATTCATGTGCCAGTAACGGGAAGGGTGACAGTAACGAAATTGGCAGCGAAACACTTCGCGAGAGTGGAAGTCGTGCTGGCCTAGCTCGTTGTGACTCTAAAGAGGGGGATGCGTTAGGTTCAGGTTCCGTACTCTTTACTGCGTCTATCAGTGAGGCTAGTGAGGCTATTCCACCTGCTAGTGACGCTCTAACACCGGCAGCGAATTCTGTAAGTTCCAATGTAACGCGATTATGTGACGATGTAACGCCAGCAACCGGCGCGCAGTCAGGATCAACAGACGCTGCACCGCCACTAGTAGGGACTGGCTCATTGCCTGGCTCATCTGGCAATAACCTTTCCACCCAAATCCCTTCAGCCAATAACGAGGATGTATCCTCATTGCCTGGCTCATCAGGCAATAACCTTTCCACCCAAATCCCTTCAGCCAATAACGAGGATGTATCCTCATTGCCTGGCTCATCAGGCGAAAAGCGTTCCACCCAAGGCAATTCCGCCAAGATTTCAAATCCTATTTGTGTACCCATGGAGCCTTCGAGTGAAAACGACACAAGAACGCCCCAAATGGAGGAAGTACCCGAATCAGGGAAGGGTACCGAAATACAAGAGGGTCCTGGATGCAGGAAGGGGTCCGAATTAGAAAAGGGACCAGAATTGGGTGATAGGCCAGAACCAGGGCAGGGATCCGAAGCAGGCAAGGGAGCTGAAACCCCGACTCCTGTTGGATTTGACAGCGCCACTGGCGTGTGGCTGCTGACAGCCGAGGGGGAGAAGCTACAGATGGACCGGAGAGTAGCGGCTTTCATCCCCTTCCTGTGGCGGGAGATGGTCCGTCTCAAGTCCGAAAAAGGGGTGTCTGATAAAGGGGTGTCTGATAAAGGGGTGTCTGATAAAGGGGTGTCTGATAAAGGGGTGTCTGATAAAGGGGTGTCTGATAAAGGGGTTCCTGGAAAGACTGAGAATTCTAGGTCTCCAGAGTTGCTTCTGTTGACAGAGGCTGTGAGAGGGAAGGGGGAGGGCGCGGCCGCCATGGGTGATGATGGCGGTGGTAAGAAGCTGGGTGATTATTCCCCGGTTATAGCTGCTGGCGCTGCAGTTGCTGCTGCTGCCACCGCTGCTGCCGCTGCTACTGGTGGTGCTGATGCTACTTGTCCTGCTGCCACCACTGCTGCTGCTGCTGCTACTGGTGCTGCTCCTGCTGAGGCGGCTGGTGGTGCTTCTGCGGCTGCTGCGGCTGCTGCTGCTGGTGCTGGTGGTGCTGGTGGTGCTGGTGGTGCTGGTGGCGGGTCACAGGAGTCGTCTCCTATTCTTCTGCCAAAGCAAGTGACAGCAGGGGTGCTGGAGCTAGTGGTGGAGTACTGCCGCTACCACAGCGTGCCGGGGCGGTCTGATAAGGTAATCCGGGCATCTCTTGCATTTTATCTTGTGATTCGAGTCACGGTTCCGCTTACTGCAGGTGGGCTGAAGCTGAGCTGGCAGTGGAATACTGCTGCTACCACGTTGTGCCGGGCAGTTAGGATAATTTTCCAAAACCAGTTTGTTCAGGGTGGATCCAAGGAGGCTGTGCCAGCTCCAACCCCACTATCCCCATCCCCCCCTTCCCCCACCCCCCCTCCCCTCCCCTCCTCCCCCCCCCCTCTCCTTCCCCTCTCCCCACCCTACGACCTCCCTTACCCTCCCAAAGGAGCGGAGGCTGTTTGACGAGAAGTTTGTGTGCGTGGACCCAAGGAGGCTGTGCGAGCTCCAAGCCCACTCTCCCGCCCTCCCATCCCTCTCTCCTCCCCGCCCCCCTCCCTCTCTTCCCCCGCAAAAACCCCGCCAACCCACCTCAAAAGGAGCGGAGGCTGTTTAACGAGAAGTTTGCTCGCTGGACCCAAGGAGGCTGTGCGGGTGGGCCCCCAACCCTCCTCTGTGCTAGCTCCAAACCCCAACACTCCCCTTCTTCCTCTACAAAACCCCCACCTACCCACCCCCGCCCCCCCACCCCAAAAGGAGCGGAGGCTGTTTGACGAGAAGTTTGTGCGCGTGGATCCAAGGCGGCTGTGCGAGCTGACGTCAGCAGCGGATGTGCTTCAAATGAAGCCTCTGGTGGACCTCACGAGTCGTGCGCTGGCAAGGCTTATAGAGGGGAAGTCGCCCGAGGAGATCAGGGAGACGTTTCACCTGCCTGACGATCTGACGGAGGTGAGTGGCAGGGTGGGAGGGAGGGAGGCGATTCATGCTGCTGGGTAGATGACTTGGCTTGGCAGAGGGGTGGGATGTGTGGAGGGGCAGGCTGAAAGGGATTGGGTCGGAAGGGAGTAGGGAAATGTGTGTGTGTGTGGGTTCATGTAGTGCCCTGACTGCCGTACTGCACCGCACCACACCTCACCTCACCTCACTAGCAGAGTGCTGGCCCGGCTGATAGAGGGGAAGTCGCCCAGCTTATTGGAGGTTCACATTGCCGCTTGCTGGCCCAACTTATTGGAGGTTCACATTGCCGCTTGCTGAGCCAGCTTGCCGAGCCAGCTTGCTGAGCCAACTCGTCGGACCTGTGCTTACCTGAGCCAACTCGCCAACTCGTCGGACTTGTTTTCCCCTGATGCAACTGTGAAGCTGTCCCTCTGCATGATCGCAGGAGGAGAAGCTGGAGCCATTAAGGAGTGGTACTAACCCCCCCCCCCCCCCCCCCCCTTCCCCTTTATAATCACAGGAGGAGAAGCAGGAGCCGAGCTGGTAAGGAGTGGCACAGACAACCCGCACTTTCAACTGCTGAACCATCTGTATCCGCTCTTCCCCCCTCCCCCCCCTTCCTCCCTCCCTCCCTCCATCCCTCCCTCCCTCCCTCTCTCCCTCTTCCCGTTAAAACCACAGGAGGAAAAGCTGGAGCCAGTAAGGAGTGGGACGGACGACCCGCGCATTCGGCTGCTGAACCGGCTGTATGCCAAGAAGAGGAAGGACCTCATGAGGAGGAAGGTGCGCGGTTTGCTGGGTGTTTTTAAGAACGATTTGGTTTGCCGGGTGTTTTTGAGAATGATTTGGTTTGCCGGGTGTTTTTGAGAATTGCCGGGTGTTTTTGAGAATTGCCCAGTGAATTGCCGGAAGTTTTTGAGAATTGCCACGTGACTTTGAGCATTACCAGGTGATTTTGAGAATTGCTGGGTGATTTTGAGAATTGCCGGGTGATTTTGAGAATTGCCAGGTGATTTTGAGAATTGCCGGATGATTTTAAGAACTGCCGGGCGATTTTGAGAATTGCCGGGTAATGTCGAGAATTGCCGGGTGATTTTGAGAATTGCCGGTTGATTTTGAGAATTGCCGGGTGATTTTGAGGATTGCCGGGTGATTTTGAGAATTGCCAGGTGATTCTGAAAATTGCCGGGTGATTTTAAGAATTTCCGGATGATTTTGAGCATTGCCAGGTGATTTTGAGAATTGCCGGGCGATTTTGAGAATTGCCAGGTGATTTTGAGAATTGTCGGGTGAGTTTGAGAATTGCCGGATGATCAGGTGATTTTGAGAATTGGTGGGTGATTTTGAGAATTGTCAAGTGTTTTTTTATAATTGCCGGGTGTTTTTGAGAATTTCCAGGTGATTTTGAGAATTGCCAGGAGATTTGAGATTTGCCGGGTGATTTTGAGAATTGCCGGGGAATTTTGAGAATTGCTGGGTGATTTTGAGAATTGCCAGGTGATTTGAGAATTGCCGGGGGATTTTGAGAATTGCCGAGGAGTTTCGAGAATTGCCGGTTGATTTTGAGAATTTCCAGGTGATTTTGAGAATTGCCGGGTGATTTTGAGATTTGCTGGGTGATTTTGAGAATTGCCGGGTGATTCTGAGAATTGCCAGGCGATTCTGAGAATTGCCCGGTGATTTTGAGAACTGCCAGGTGATTTGGAGAATTGCCTGGGAATTTCGAGAATTTCCGGGTGATTTTGAGAATGGCCGGGTGATTTTGAGAATTGCTAGGTGATTTTGAGAATTTCCGGGTGATTTTGAGAATTGCCGGGTGATTTTGAGAACTGCCAGGTGATTTTGAGAATTGCCGGGTGATTTGCCGGGTGATTTTGAGAATTGCGAGGTGATTTTGAGAATTGCCGGTTGATTAGAATTGTCGGGTGATTTTGAGAATTGCCGGGTGGTTTTGAGAATTGCCGGGTATTTTTTAGAATTGCCGGGTGATTTTGAGAATTTCCAGGAGATGTTGAGAATCGCCAGGTGATTTTGAGAATTGCCGGGTGTTTTTGAAAATTGCCGGGTGATTTTGAGAATTGCCAGGTGATTTGAGAATTGCCGGATGATTTTGAGAATTGCCGGGTGATTTTGAGAATTGCGAGGTGATTTTGAGAATTGCAAGGTGATTTTGAGAATTGCCGGGTGATTTTGAGATTTCTGAAGAAGAGCTCATGAGGAGGAAGGTGCGCGGCTTATAGGGGCGATGACGAGTTGGGGAAACAGAGCGAGGATGTGAGGTGTGTATGTGTAAGAAAGGACCTTATTAGCTGTACCACACAAGGAGATTTCTCGATGGTTTGAGGCGTCTCATAACATGGCACATCTCCCTGTTTGTATTTGCCCTCGCTCAGGAGCACACGCACTCAAATAATAACCCTGACGAGGACAAGCAGGGGGGGGGAGAAACGACTCATGGCGGGGAGAAGGAGACGAAGGGCAGGGAGAGTGGAGGGGTGCGGGAGGCAAAGCAGAAGCACCACAAGGAGCGGCTAGTGGACGAGAGATCGGTGGATGACCTCCTGTCGTTTATTGATGGGCCAACACAAGGTGAGCACGGGATGGGCAATAGGGCATGGTCTGCCACATGGCATGTCACAGGGGGATGGGCAATAGGGCATGGTCTGCCACATGGCATGTCACAGGGGGATGGGCAATAGGGCATGGTCTGCCACATGGCATGTCACAGGGGGATGGGCAATAGGGCATGGTCTGCCACATGGCATGTCACAGGGGGATGGGCAATAGGGCATGGTCTGCCACATGGCATGTCACAGGGGGATGGGCAATAGGGCATGGTCTGCCACATGGCATGTCACAGGGGGATGGGCAATAGGGCATGGTCTGCCACATGGCATGTCACAGGGGGATGGGCAATAGTGCATGGTCTAGCACATGGCATGTCACAGGGGGATGGGCGATTAGCAGATGAGCGTCCTGCCAGCACTGATGGGCCCATGCAATGCAAGGTGCACGAGAGATGGATGGATCATAGTGCATGCATGGTCAGTGCAGTCCAGCCATGGTCAACACGGTCCAGCATGTGACATGTCCTTTTCTATCTTCCTGTAGGGAAGGAACTCAGAGAGGCCGCCTGTTTCAACGTTTTTTAACAGCGTTTCAAAGGCGGTCAAATGGCGGTTCAATACCTGGTTCACCTAGCAAACGACCGCGCTTCTTTCCCACTGCCATGCCGGCCTGTCTGCATGCAGAGTCTCCAGACAAAGGCAAATCGGGGAAGAAGAAGAAGAGTCGAAAGAGAGCAGAGAAGGCGAAGGTGCGTGATGGGATGAGAGTGCGTTCACAGGATGGTTAGTGCATCCATGGGTGATGAGTAGGAAGGTTTTTGTGTGTGTGAGTGTGTGTGAGAGTGTGTGTGTGTGTGTGTGCGCGCTCGCGCGCGTGCATGCGTGCGTGCATGCGTGCGTGCGCGCGTGTGCGTGTGCGTGTGCGTGTGCGTGAGCGCGTGCGTGCGTGCGTTCTCCAAAGCACCATGCTCCGAGATGGATTTATGCACGTGTGATCATGGTGCGGCTTTCCGTTCATTCATCTCTGAGACGCCTCAGAAATCTTTTTTCTTTCTAGACGCCTAGAAATGACGTGCTCAACTCGGTGTGTAGAAAGAGAAAGGAATTTCTGAGGCGCCGTTCTTTCATCTCCCCCACCCACACATATGGCTACTCCTCCCTGGCATACTCTCTGGCCAATCCTCCGAACCCAACCCTTTTTCCTCGGCCCCCTCGTCTCCTTGACTCAAGCAAAGGCGATGGTGCAGCAGTTGGGGCAGAGAGGAGAGTGCCGAGCCAAGACTCACATGAAGGTCTGAGCTGAGGCGTCTGAAATCTATTTTTGAGGCGCCTCAAAAATGAAATCTATGTCTCTGGCTTCCATTCCCTCGTGCTTCCCCGTATGCCCCTCTCCCAAAGTCCCCTCGACCCCCAGAACCAGGCAAAGGCAGTGGTGCAGCAGAGGGCACAGAGGAGGGTGCCGATCAATGGGATAGCGGGAGGGGCACGGACGTGGGGGAGGAGGGAGAGGGGAAAGAGGGTGGGGAACTGGTGGGTGATGGTGGGCGGACGGATGGTGATGGTGGTGGGTTTAGGAGAGTTGATGGTTTAGGGAGGGATGCTGATGGGACCTTGCTCGAGGCTGGGAAAAGAGGAGATGATGGTGCTTGGCTGGATCACAGAGGAAGGAAGGTGAGCCAAGAGGGCCTGGGAGCATGGAGAGAAGAGAAATCCACCGCCGCAGCAGCTGCAGCAGCAGGAGCAGGAGAAGCTGCAGCAGGAGAAGCAGCAGCAGCAGCAGAAGCAGCAGCAGAAATGTGTGGAAGCAGCACAGTAGAAGTAGGAGGAGCAGCACGAGTGGGAGGGGAAACGAGCCTAGGAGGTGGAGCAGGAAGTGACGAAGCAGTTACTGCGTTGGGGGAAGTGGAAAGCCGAGGTAAGATTATGAAGAAAGTCAAGACTCCACGTGCGGGGAAGGTGGTAAAAGAGGGAGCAGAGGAGGCGAAAGCTAGAGAGGGAGCAGGGGAGGTGAAGGAGAGAAGGCACGGGCGGCACGAGAAGGCAGGGAAGTTGACACCACGCCACAAGTCAGCAGCACAGGCAGCAGCACCTGCAGCGGGTGTGGCTGTATCAAGCTGTGATGCTACCAGAGTGGCTGAGTCTAGGGGCGCTAGTACTTGTGAACAGAGCGAAAGCAATGCAAACATGCTGAGCGTCCCCCGACAGGAACTACCAGAAGGCACACCAGAAGCTGCAGCAGAAGGCGCACTGATGCATGTGCCAGTCAGAGATTCTGCGTCCAGTAATCTGTCTGTAGAGACCCCTGTGTCTGCCACCTTGCCTTCAAAGACGGCTCCGCCTGTGTCTGTCGAGACCCCTGTGTCTGCCAGGGCTTTGGTGGAAGTGAGTGGGATGGTTACGCAGCAAGCTCGGCCGCTCGTGTCGCCAGTGAGAACCCCAAAGAAGAAGAAGAAGCAGAAGCATTCCGCGGGACACCAGCAGCAGGAAACGGTGCAGCACGGGAGAATGCTGCAGGAGGGCGAAGAGCAGCAGGAGGGGCGGCAGGAGAAGCAGCAGGAGGAGCAGGAGCAGAGTTATTATCTCAAATCGGGATGTGATGCGCAGGCATTGAGCTCTGGCTCTGATGCTGCCGTTGCTCGTGCTGCCGAAACTGCTGATGCTACTGGTGCTGGTGCTACTGGTGCTACTGGTGCTACTGGTGTTGCTGGTGATGCAAGTGGCGCTGGTGCTGCTGGTGATGTTGGTGCTGCTGGTGCTGCTGGTGATGCTAGTGGCGCTGGTGCTGCTGATGATGTTGGTGCTGCTGGTGCTGCTGGTGCTGCTAGTTGCGCTGGTGCTGCTGGTGATGTTGGTGCTGCTGGTGCTGATGGTGATATGCACGCTGCATCAAAGAAGCAGCTTGGCACGGCAGGGCACAGGACTAGGGAAGAGAAAGCAACTGGGGAGACCATACCACAGGCTGCAGCAACATCAGAGACTGGCGCAACGGCAGCAGCAACAGCAACCGCAGCAGCAGCAGCAGCTGCTGCAACAACAGCCAACACATCCAAAGAGACAGCAGCAGCATCAGGACAAGAAGAAACCAGAGCAATACCAGTGCTGGCACCACCATCTCCAGTGCCACCTGTTGCCGCAGCTGCAGGTGCCGAGGTCCAGGCGAGAGCTACTGCGGTGTTGGCGTTGCCAGCACATGCTCCGCCTCATTGGGGCCTCCCAAGTCATCATCATCACCAGCAGCAGCAGCAGCAGCAGCAGAAGCAGCAGCAATTAGACCCTCAACAACATCACCACCACCACCACCAGCAACACCACCCCCACCACCAACACCAACACCAACACCAGCACCAGCAGCACCAACTCCAGCAGCAGCAGCACCACCACCACCAACTCCAGCAGCAGCAGCAGCAGCAGCATTTCCTTAGCACACAGACACAGGGTGGCAGTGGCGCAGAGAGTGCACACGCTGCACAATATCAAGGGCCTTCCTGGCTAGCTTCTGGGGGGCAGGCTGGAGGGCAGGAGAACTTAGCTAGCGTGAGTGCAGGCAACAGGCACGGATTGGGTGGTGGAGTCATGACTGGCAATGCAGCAGCAAGTTTTGGACGAGACGATGTTTCTTCCAGTGGGGTGGTGAATATTCCTCGCAGCAGTAGTGGTGGCTGCGGTAGTGGCAGCGGCAGTGGCAATGGCAGTGGCAGCGGCAACAGGCATGGGAGCTTGAGCAACAGGCACGGCAGCCCGAGCAATGACTCTGACAGGCACTCCCAGCTCTCCCAGGCACTCCCTCACCTCCCTCCGTCTCTCTACTCCCCCCCTCAGCCGTCCTTTTTTGACCTGCCGTCCCATCTCGCCAGCCAACCCTGGATGGCCCGGCTCTCTCCCAGCCCTCCCAGTCAATGGAGTCAACTGAGTCAACCAGGCGTTTCAGCATCACTCTCTCAGCAGGGTCAGCTGAGTCAATGGAGTCAATCGGACATGTCAATGCTGCCTGGTCAACCAACACGACCCTCTCAGACCAGTCATCCGAGCCAATGGAGTCAACCAGGCGCTTCAACAGCGCCCAGTCAGCAGGGTCAACCAGGTCAACCGAGCCTTCTGGTTCAACTAGGTCAAGTTGGTCAGCCGAGCCAATCAGGTGCTCCAACTCCTCTAGGTCAACCAGGTCAACCAGGTCAATCTGTTCACTCAGAGATCCCTTTTCAAGGTCAACCAGGTCAGCCAGGCCAGCCAGGTCAACCAGGTCAACAGGGTCACCACCAGGAACAACAGGGTCAACAGGGTTTGCTGGGTTTGCAGGGCCAATCAGTTGCAGGGCAGCAAGAGAGCCACAGCAACCATTACAGGCACACTTGGCCAGCATTGCCTGACGACCAGATGCATCCTCATAGCAGCAGTGCCGGTGGCAGAAGCAGAGGCAGCACGGGTAACAGCAGTGGCGGCAGCAGCAGCAGCAGCCTCACAGGAATCAGCCTGCTTAGCACCAGCACTGGCACCAGCACCCACACGCTCACCCAGGGCCACACGGCTGCAGCTGCTCCTTCTGCTGCTGCTGCTTTTCCCGGCGCTGCCGGCTTTGGATTCCCTTCAATAAGTGGCCCTGCTGCTGCTGGTTCGTCTGCATCGCCTTCGCCTGCTCTTTCCCCGGCCGCTTCCCCTGCAGCAGCAGCAGCGTCAGCAGCAGCAGCAGCAGCAGCAGGAATTGCAACTGTTGGCAGCACAGCAGGCCCGGTTACCACCGAGGATGCATGGGAAGTGGCCACTCTTCTCCAGACATTCATTCAACTGCTGCATCTAGACTCCCACGTCGAAGTGGTTTTCAAGCAAGGGCTAGGATCGTCTCCTGCTACGTCAGCATCGCCCTTAGCCAGAGGGTTCTCCCCAGGAAGGGGGGTGTTTACTGGCGGGAATGTGATTGGTCAGCGGCTTTTGCCTCGGCGGCCAGCCTCGGCGGCATCTGACCTGGAAGCAGCGGATGTTCGACCAGGTTCGGTGAACCTGGCACATCAGCTGAGGTCTGGGGCACAGCTTAGTCTCTCCTTGTCACAGCAGGTGTTACCAGGTTACATGAGTGCAGCTCCTGTGGTCCCCGCTGCTTCCGCTGTTTCTTCCTCTCCTGCCGGTGCTGGTTCTGGTGCTGGTGCTGATGCTGGTGCTGGTGCTGCTTCTGCTGCTCCTCCTCCTCCTGCTCCTGCTCCTGCAGGTGTGAATGATGGTCGTGCTGCCTTTCCTCCTGTCAATCATGTGGCTATGGCTGCTGGAGGCTCCAGTAGTCATGTGACTCTAACGAATGGAGGGCAGGGCAGCCACGTGACTTTATCGAGTAATGCCTCCCAGCCATATGATCACCATCACCACAATCAGGACCACCAAAGCTACCAGCACTATTCTCACAACCCCCGGAGCCATGGGTATTTGTCGAATTACCAAGGACAAGTCGACTCGCTTTCACTCTATGACCACCGTCCTATACACAGTAATGGGGCCCACAGCAGTGGAGGAATGACAGCCAATCACATGGGAGTGAAAGTGGATCCTCTAGGGCACACGGGGCGCACTGCCCAGGGTAATTCTGGTGGTGACCATTTGCCTACGGACCCTTTTGCCGATGGTGCGTCACTTGCGACGAGTTACCACCAGGAGGCATACCATATTGATCCTGTGCAGGATCGGCCACTTTCCAGTGGAGTTGGGCCGCTTTATGGGGTAGATGTGCCGCCTGATAGGTTTCTTCGTGATTATGCTCATTTTTCACAGCAGCATGGCTAACAAGTTCTTTTAGGTTCATCTAATGTAATTCCTAGTAGATGAAGAAACGTAAGTCCCCAAAAGGGATTTCTTATTTCAATTCACTCTACGCTCCGCCCACCATATCGAGTTCGGGACGTACCCTTTACAACCACATTCTATCAGCCTTATCATTACTGACAACTGATGTACCAGTGACAACTAATTATGGAGCCGTCAGCCCAGGAAATGACGGTGGCACCAGGCTAGGTCCGTACAGATATTTGAGAGATTTTAGTCTCGATGAGATCGAGGGCGGCTTGTAAGCTGCCTCGTTTAGAAGTACACGGTATTCGCGGTGCTTCACTGCTCCACCTTTCTCTGCTGCTCTGTCGTTTTCCAGCGGTCGGAATAGGAGAGACGCTGATTGGTTGACGGTATGAGCCTGTCGCTGATTGCCAGGAGTTTCTAGTCGAAGCAGAGATACTGGTGAAGTAGGAATATTGGCGGAAAAAGTCTTAATGCCAAACGAAGCGCCATGAATCAGTGGCGTCGCTTTCAGTTCTTCGAGGATCGCTCTCCCGCCGGGCCGCTAGCCGACGCGCTCGCGCAGGGCGTGCGGTGCGGCGCGGGAGGCCGCGGACGACTAGCTGTTGGGACGGAGAGCGGCTCGGTGTTGCTACTGGATCGGTCGCTGCGGGTTCGGCGAAGCTTCGTAGCTCATGAAGGCCCCGTGGCGTTCCTACACCTGTTCAAGGTGAATCTGGTGAATCTGGGGCCTCTGTTTGAAGAGACGACAAGAGACGGCACGTGTTTGACCTCTTTGAAGAGACGACAAGAGACGACACGTCTCTTTGAATGCCACAGGGCATTCATGATCTTTGAACGTTGTTGTTGCTTTAAAAGACGTCTTTAGTCGACACCACGATAATTCAAGACGCCTTTAGCGTTACTACAGATATTCGACTTTACTCAGCTGCTATTCATCCATGACTGGTCAAGAGTCACTGTGTTCCTGTGGTAACACTCAGGTAACACTCCTCGAGCATTGCTGACGTTCACATCAGGTGACTCTCTTGAACTGAAATTCACAACAGACAGCATTCCTGACATTCACATCAGTTAACATTCCTGACATTCACATCATCAGGTAACACTCCTGACGTTCACATCGGGTAACATTCCTAACTTTCACATTATCAGGTAGCATTCCTGACATTGACATGTAACATTCCTGACGTTCGCATCACATCAGGCAACATTCCTGACATTTGCATTATCAGGTAACATTTCTGACATTTTTGCATCCTGGCATCATCCACATCAGGTAAGATTCCCAACATTTGCATGCACGTTTCTGACGATAATTTTCTTTAGCTCTTTATTCTTCCTAATACGTGCCTATCTCCTCCGTCCCCCTCCCTCCCCTGTGAGATCTGGACAATGCAGCTGCTGCTTCTGTTGAGAAGCTTGGTCCTCAACCATCCCCTACCCCACCTTCCCCCTTTCCCCCTCCCCCGTTCTGCAGCAGCGCAACTCTCTCTCGCTCTCTGAACCATGGGTTAGGAAGAAACGGGAGCTGCAGTGCGGCTGTTGGGTCTAGACAAGTCTGCTGCTCCTCCTGTTGAGAAGCTTGGTCCTCACTCACCCACCCCCTCCCCCCCTCTCTCTTCCAACCCCCTCCCCCCTCTCCCCCTTGTGCAGCAACGCAACTCCCTTCTGACCGTGGGCAAGGAAGAAAAGGGAGCTGCAGTGCGGCTGTGGGATCTGGACAAGACTGCCGCTCCTTTGGCTCCTGATGCTGCTGCTTCAGGTGTTGCTTCAGGTGCAGCAGCAGGAGCAGAGGGAGGAACACCTGTGTGTGCACGCACGTATCATATCTTCTCAGATGCATTTCCAGCTGCAGAGGTGAGCATGTCGAGGGAGGGGTGATTATTTGAAGGGTAACTATGCTTGAATTACGATTCAGGCGCAGCAGCAGCAGCAGCAGCAGCAGCAGAGGGAGGTGCGCCTGTGTGTGCATTCTCTCGCACGTATCACGTATCATGCCTTCTCAGACGCGTTTCCAGCTGCAGAGGTGAGCACATTCAGGGGTGATGGTATTGAGGGTCATTGCATTGAGGTGTGACTGCGTTGGGGGGTGATTGTGGTGAGGTGAGGGCTGATTGTGTTGCACGAGTGGGACTCTTCTCATGACACTCTCTCACCCCAACCAACCATCTCCCATCCCCCCCCTTCAGTTCACAACCTCTACAATTCACAAAGATGAAGCCCCAACCTGAAGCCCCTCAGCTGAGTTACATCCTGGCCGTTGGATTAGCCACAGGAGCCGTGGATTGGATGTACTTCTAGCCGACTCGTCACTGAGGATCAAATGGTTCCGCATTCCTCAGGCCCCCTTTTCCCCTTTCCCCCTTTCCCCCTTTTCCCCTTTCCCCTTTTCCCCCTTTTCCCCTTTTCCCCTTTTCCCCTTTCCCCCTTTCCCCCTTTTCCCCTTTTCCCCTTTTCCTCTTTTCCCCTTTTCCCCTTTTCCCCTTTCCCCCTTTCCCCCTTTTCCCCTTTTCCCCCTTTCCCGTTTTCCCCTTTCCCCCTTTCCCCCTTTCCCCTTTTCCCCCTTTTCCCTTCCCCCTTCCCCCTTCCCCCTTTTCCCCCTTTTCCCCTTTTCCCCCTTTCCCCTTTCCCCCTTTCCCCCTTTCCCCTTTTCCCCTTTTCCCCCTTTCCCCTTTTCTACACCCCCTGTCCGCCCCCCTTCCCCATACGTGCAGATCACAGCCTGTACAATCCACGAGGCCCCGCAGCTGAGTTACATCCTGGCCGTTGGATTAGCCACAGGAGCCGTGGATGTGCTTCTAGCCGACTCGTCCCTGAGGATCAAACGGTTCCGCATTCCCCCTCACAGCAACCAGGGGCAAGGGGGGGGGGGAGGTGGCGTGGGGGGCGTAGGAGGGAGAGAGGGTATAGGGGAAGGTGGAGGCCGAGGGGGAGGAGGAGGAGGAGGGGTTGTAGATGGCCAAGGTAATGGAGATGGGAGAGGAGGTGTAGCAGCAGGAGTCGCAGCAGGAGTAGGAGCGGGAGGGAGGAGTGACCAGGCCTCGTCTTCCTTGCACTCCGCCCCATCTGCTTCCACTTCTGCAGCAGCAGCTGCTGCAGCTGCTGCCGCTCTCCCCCCCGTTGCAGTCACAGGGTTGGGTTTTCGGATCCTGGATTCGGGCCCACAGCTCTTTATAGTCACAGGGGAGAGCGTGTCACTGTTCACGCTGCCCAGTGGCGCGTTTGGGGCGGCAGGAGGGGGGGAAGGGGGGGGAGGGGAGGAGGGGAAAGAGTGGTGTTGGAGGAGAGAGGAGGAGACGTGCTGTGTTGCACCATGTCAGATACTCAGGTGAGACTTGCCGTTGATATTCAACTTGAATACCTCTTTCGGGGGACCTTACTGGTCACACTTCAGTAGGAGGCTTTTGGACGCTGGATTCGGGCCCATAGCTCTTTATAGTCACAGGGGAGAGTGTGTCACTGTTCACGCTGCCCAGTGGCGTGTTTGGGGGAACGGGAGAGGGGGGGAGGGTGGAAAAGGGAGGAGGGAAAGGAGAGAGAGTAGTGCTGGAGGAGAGAGGAGGGGATGTGCTATGCTGCACTATGTCGGATACTCAGGCGAGCCTGGGGAAACAAGCGCACAGACCGCTTGTTCTTAGAGCTTTTGAATCCGCCCTTGACTTTTGAGTCGACTCAAAAGTCATCTCGCATACAGCTTGTTCGTATAGCTTTTGAATCCCTTCCTCTGGACTGGAGGTAGATTGTTCCGTTTCTGATCTTTTATTTTCAAGCCAATAATGCTTCTTCTGAGATGTTTCCTCTAACTCAAGCGGTCCCGTTCTCTTTCCCTATCGCCAGGATCTGGTGTTGGCGCGGCCAGAGGCGTCTTACTGTTTCAACGAAGATCGGTGGGGGGCGTGCTTTGGGGCCTGTGCAGGTGCCAGTGCCTCCTCTCTCCCCGCCTCCCTCTCTCTCCAGGATCTGGTGTTGGTGCGGCCAGAGGCCTTTTACTGTTTCAACCATGCCTCCTCCGCTCTATCTCTCACTCCTCCTCTCCCCTCTCCTCTCTCTCTCTCTCTCTCTCTCTCTCTCTCTCTCTCTCTCTCTCTCTCTCTCTCTCTCTCTCTCTCTCTCCCTCTCCCTCTCGCCAGGATCTGGTGTTGGCGCGGCCAGAGGCGTTCTACTGGTTCAACGAGGATGGGCCGGGGGCGTGCTTTGGGCTGGAGGGCACCAAGCACCGCGTCGCATGCCTGCGCTCTTACCTCCTCTGCCTCCACTCCCCGCCCTCTGCACCCTCTGGTGCTGCTGCTGGTTCAGTAGCTACTGCTGGTGGTGGTGGGGGTGGTGGCCGTCTGGATTCAGGCAAGAGGTCTGATCAGGGAAGTGAAGCAGTATCAAGCACAAATCAGCAGCAGCAGCAGCAGCAGCAGCGGATGGTTCTCTCCATATATGATACACGCAACAAGCTGGTGGTGCACAGTGCCGCTCTTGGCCCCGCTGCCTCGCTCCTCGCCGCCTCTCTGCTGCTGTGCGAGGGCGGGGCAGTGGTGGTGCTGACACTGCACCGGAAAGCAGCTGGGGGGGAAGACGCAGGAGGATCAGGAGGAGGAGGAGGAGGAGGAGCAGCAGCAGCAGCAGGAGGAGGATCATTACGTGTGGAGGCACGGGGGTTGCTGCTGGTGGAGAGGGATATGGCATGGAAGCTGGAGGCCTTGTTCCGGAAGGGTTTGTATGCGAGTGCGCTGGACCTGGTGGTGTCGCAGGGCGGCGATGCTGCTGCCACCGTTGAAGTGCTGAGGCGATATGGCGACCACTTATATGCTAAGCAGGTGAGATATTTGGGGATGGATGCTAGCCGAGAGACTCTTTTTATTGACTATGAGGGGTTGTCGCTAAAGGTTTCGAGGTGTGGGTGCTAGAGGTTCTATGGACTACGAGGGGGTTGCTGCTGGTGGAGAGGGGCATGGCGTGGAGGTGGAGGCGTTGCTCCAGAGGCTCAGAGGCTGCTGGCTTGAGGCTCCTCAAGGCACGTCCCTCCCCCTCAACGCACGTCCCTCTCTCCCCCTCCCCACACTTTCCTTCCCTACCCCTCGCCGCAGGACTATGAGGAGGCCATGGCGCAGTACACGCGCACGCACCATCTGGCAGTTGGAGCCATCTTACGTGATTCAGCGGTACCTGGAGGCTGGAGGCGACTGGTCTGATTTGAGGTGCCTCGAAAATAGGCTCTGCTCTCCCCCTCACCGCAGGACTATGAGGAGGCCATGGCGCAGTACATGCGCACCATCGGGCAGTTGGAGCCATCTTACGTGATTCAGCGGTACCTGGACGCGCAAAGGTTGGGTCTTCTGGCGCGATACTTGGAGCGGTTGCACGATAAGGGGGTTGCGACGCCGGACCACACCACCCTGCTTATCAACTGCTTCTCTCGGCTCAAGGTTTGTAACTCTCTTACAACGCACCACACCACACTGCTTATGACGCCCCACGGTGAGTGGAAAATGGATTCTTAGTCAAACGCGTGTCGTGGCGTGATCACACCACCCTGCTGATCAACTGCTTCTCTCGGCTCAAGGTTTGTAACTCTCTTAAAACGCACCACACCACCCTGCTTATGACGCCCCATGGTGAGTGGATTCTTGGTTGTTTTTTTTACATGGGTTGAAGGAAAGGGTGCAAGCAAATGCATGAGGCATGCATTTTTCCGGACATCTGCTTAAATTGATTCTTCACAGAATGGGAACCGTGGACCTGTGTACTTATGATAAGCGCAAGGACTCAGGCTTACCATCCACTCGCCAAGACCGCACACGTCTTACTCCGTCTTACTTCAACAGGCGCTCCGCATTGCTTTCATTTTTAGCACGGCTGCTCAGGCTGAGCGATGAAAGGCGGTGCTGCCCCTTGCATGGGGGTGCTGGAAACAGAGCAACAGGGTATTTTGAGTCGACTCGAAATACAACCATTCCGTGTCGCTTTCATTTTTAGCACAGCTGCACAAGCTGAGCAATAAGGAGGCGGTGCTGCCCCTTGCAATGGGGGTGCTGGAAACAAAAGCAACGGGGTATGGTCATTGGAGTATGACGTGCGCGATATTGACAGGCTAGACCTGAGGCCTCGTAAGTCTTACAGAGACTCAGGTCCATGGTCGTATCTCGCTCCATGTCTTGCAGTATATCCCTTTCTCTTGCCCGCTTCCTTCTGCACCCATATTCTCTCTCGTTTTCCTCCGACTTCTACACCTATAACACTGGTTCTTATGCTACAGGATGTGTCTAAACTAGGTTCTTTTCTTTTCTTTTCTTTTTCTTTTTTTTCTTCCCCTCTTGTAAACATGCACTCATGTGCGTCCTTCCACACCCTTACTGCTCATACTCGCACACACCTGGACGTGTCTAAGCTGGACGCCTTTAAGTCGACTCAAAAGTTGTGCGTCCTTCCACACCCATGCCTTTCCTACTTGCACCGCACACCTGGACGTGTCTAAGCTGGACGCCTTTAAGTCGACTCAAAAGTTGTGCGTCTTTCCACACCCATGCCTTTCCTACTTGCGCCGTACACCTGGACGTGTCTAAGCTGGACGCCTTTAAGTCGACTCAAAAGTTGTGCGTCTTTCCACACCCATGCCTTTCCTACTTGCACCGCACACCAGGACGTGTCTAAGCTGGACGCTTTCGTTCGAGCGGGATTCGATTCTGCCGCTACAGACGCTAGCGAAACCACAAATACAACAGGAGGAGCAGCAGCAGCTGGAACCATGCCTCCTTTTTCCTCCTCCTTTGCCTCCTCTCTCTCCCTCTCACTCTCATTCCCTCACACCTCATCCTCCTCTCCCCAACTCCCCTACGATCCCGATACCGTAATCCAAGTCTGTCGTTCCGCTGGATATTATGACCAAGCTCTCTTTGTTGCCCAGCGGGCCGCTAAGCATTCTGCTTACTTAAAAATCCTCGTTGAGGACTTAAGGCGCTATCCGGACGCGCTTGCATTCATATCTGGTCTTGCTGACCGCCCGAAGATTGTTTCGGCTGCCCGGGAGTACGGCCCAGTGCTGGCGGCACACCTGCCCGAAGAAACGATTTCTTTGTTCTTGGAACTCTGCACAGGATTCGGCACCAACAGAGAGGGGGAGGGAATGGGGGGAGGGACTTCAGCAGCAGCAGCACCACTTGGGGGAGGGGGAGCGGGGGGGGGAGGAAGCGGAGGGGGAGGATCTGGGGAGGGCCCAGGGGGGCCAGGTTTGGGGCGGTCTCGGTTTAGGGAGAATAAGGAAACTGCCTCTCCGCGCTCCAGTCCCCGTGCCTCTTCTGGTGCTGCTGCTAGTGCTGCTGATGCAGCAACAGCTACAGGCACAGCAGCAGCAGCAGCAGCAGCAGCACCCGTTCCTCCTGTTGCCATCCCCCCTCGCTCCTCCAGCTTCCGAAAGTCACTTGTTTCCGGCTCGGGCAGGCTCGCGGGCAGCCCGGGCAGTTCAGGCAGTTCGGGCAGTCCGGGCAGCAGCAGCCTGAGAATTCGCATCACAGACTCCGGGCAGCAGCAGAAATATCTGTCTCCCATGGAGTTAGCACCAGTGTTCGTGGACCAACCACGATGCTTGATGAAATTTCTGGAGATTTACACGGAGAGGGTGATTGACTCACCCTGGCACAAAGAAGTCCTCAACTCCCTCCTCGAGTTATACCTCTGTTATGAGACCTCAGCCTGTCTTCCATCTTCTTCCTCCTCCTCCCTCCCATCCGCCTCTCTTTCCTCTCCGGATTTTGACCTCCCAAGCTTTGACTCTGTTCTGAAAGCTGCTGCTGCTGGTTCTGCTGCTGCTGGTGGTTCTGGTGGCTCTGGTGCTGCTGCCTGTGCTGCCGTTTCTGGCAGTTCTTCTTTGACGGATGGCAAGGCAAGCTCGTTCTTTTCCGGTGATTCTGCCCGGACAGACCCTGTGCGCTGGGCAGAGCGAAGAATGCTTCTCGGGCAGGAAAAGGAGAGAGAAGCAGGAAGCAGCAGTGGCAGCAGCAGAAATGCCATCAGCACCGCTTTCGTTCCCCCATCTCCAACAACCCACTCTGCTGCTGCTGCTGGCGCTGGATCAAGCGGGGAGGGAGGGGGGAGGGGAGGTGGGAGGGGAGGGGTTGTGTCTCCTCGGAAAGTGGAGGATAGTAGCCGGACAGCTTGTCTGGCAAAGGCAGGGGCGTTGCTGCGATCCTATTGGCAGCAGCAGTCAGCTCCGCGCTACGACGCTGACCTGGCGCTGCTGACGTGTCAGGTGAAGTGAAGGGATGCTGCTGACGTGTTGCTCTCGTGTTGCTGACGTGGAAACGAGGAGACGTCCACCTGCTGGCAGTTGTTGATGGGGTTACGGACGGATAGCTGGAGTCACGCATACAGTATCATCCCTGGATGCTCTGGTCTCTGGTTTGACTCTTGGATGGCTGCCTCTGTTCCCCTTATTTTCAACAAGCCCTCACGGGCCTCACCCCGTATTTTGCTTTTGCCCCATTCCCCCAAGTACATAGCGTCAAGGGAACTGCTCCTCTTCAACCACCCACCCCCTCCCTCCGCCCTCCCTCCCCCCTCCCCCCCCCCCCCCCCCAGGTTCATGGGGTCAAGGACGGTCTCCTGTTTCTCAACGAGCGAATGCGGCTTTTCAAAGAAGCCCTGTCCCTTTGCATGAGGGAAGGGGTCCGCAAGGGGCTGATCCTTCCCTCCCTCCCTCCCTCCCTCCCGCCCCTACTCCCAGGCGCATGGGCCTGTATGAGCGAATGCGCCTGCTCAAAGAAGCTCTATCCATCTACATGAGGCAGGGCGACCGCTAGGGGCTGATCCTTCCCTCCCTCCCTCCCTCCCTCCCTCCCTCCCTCCCGCCCATACTCCCAGGTGCATGGCTTTAATGATGGGCTCATCTTCCTCTACGAGCGAATGCGCCTGTTCAAGGAAGCCCTGTCCCTCTACATGAGAGAGGGCGACCGCAAGGGGCTGATAGCAGCCTGCAAGCGCCTGGGGGATGCGGGGAGGGGGGGGGACCCGGGGGTGTGGGCGGAAGTGGTTAGGTACCTGGGGGATTTGGAGGAGGCGTGTGGGGAGGAGGTCGGGGAGGTGTTGGGAGCGGTGGAGAGGGGCAACCTGCTGCCACCGCTGCTGGTGTTGCAGGTGCGGTGTTTCTGGTGGTATGGTTGGGTTTGCAGCAAATCTATGCCTTTTTCTTCAGATTCAGGTCCGGGTTGATAGGGGGAGTAGCTGGTAGCCTGCCACAGCGTGTTTACATGTAACATTTTGAGTCGACTCAAAAGTCATCATGTAACATGTGCACCCGCCCGCCCCTTGTCTTCTCTCCCCTTCCCTTCTCCCCCTCCCTCCTTTCTGCAGACTCTCTCTTGAAACCCACGGATCACTGTGGGGGAGGTGCGAGACAATGTGTCGCAGCACTTGCACATACCGTCCTCTTCCCTTACGTGATTTCCCTTACGCCCTCACTTCGCTTCTCCTCTCGTCCCTCCCGCTTCTCCTTTTTCCCCTTCCTCCTTACGACAGACTCTCTCCCGCAACCCTAAAATCACAGTGGGAGAGGTGCGGGACTTTGTGTCGCGGCACTTGCAGCAGGAGACGGCGACTATCGAGGAGGATAGAAGGGCGATCGAGAAATACCAGGTGAGGATGATGGGTGTGTGCAGGCATGTAGCAGCAGCGGACGGTTGTAGCAGGTGATTGTGAAATACCAGGTGAGGATGATGGTATGTAGTTATGCAGCCAAGCAGGCATGCATGCATGCAGAGATGCATCTAGAGACATGTACACGTGCACATTTGCAGCACGAGACGGCTACTATTGAGAAGGATAAGCGGGGAATACCCGGTGAGGACGGTGGTATGGGTCTGTACAGCGAAGCAGGCGTGCTGCGTGCTGCGTGCATGCAAACATGCTGCACTTGCAGCTAGGTAGGAGTCTAGTTTTGAGGCGCCTCAAAGCTATGCTGCACTTGCAGCTAGAAACGGCGATTACTGAGGAAGATAGGCAGGCGATTGAGAAATACCAGGTGAGGATGATGGTACTGTATGTAGGCATGCGGCCAAGCAGGCATGCATGCATGCAGAAATGCATCTAGATACAGGCACATTTGCAGCATCAGATGGCTACTATTGAGGAGGAGGATTGACGGGCGATGGAGAAATACCAGGTGAGGAGGATAAGTGGTAGGGTAGCATGGATGTGCAAGTGCAGACTTGCAGAAATGCATCTAGAGGCATGTACAGGCAGAGTTGCAGCAACAGACGGCTACTATTGAGGAGGAGGATAGACGGGCAGTTGAGAAATATCAGGTGAGAAGTGGTTTAGGGATATACAGGAAAGCAGGCTTGCCTGCGTGCATACATGCTGCAGTTTCAGTAGCATCTCATGCTCCCTATATGACTCCGCCACCACCCCCCCCCCCCAATCCCCCTCCGCTCCCGCTCCCATCCCCACAACATGAAACCGACAAGTGCAGGAAGGAGCCTGTCAGCTCCTCCTCGCCGCTCCTCTCGTCTTCCCACTCCCCCTCACCCCCTCTTGTCCTTCCCTGTCCCCACAGCATCAAACAGACAAGTACCGGAAGGACCTCCACCAGCTCTTGACCGCTCCTCTCGTCTTCCCACTTTGTCACACCCTCTCCCTCCATCTTCCTTATCCCAAACAGGCTGAAACGGGCAAGTACTCCCCCAGCTCCTCACTGCTCCTCTCGTCTTCCAGTCGTCCCGCTGTCTTTCGTACCCCACTCCCCCTTTTCTGTCCCGACAAATCCCATCCAGGCTGAAACGGACAAGTACCGGTAGGAGCTGCACCAGCTCTTGACTGCGCCGCTCATCTTCCAGTCCTGCTGTGTTCCTTACCCCACTCCCCCTTCCCTGTCCCAAACACTCCCATGCAGGCTGAAACAGACAAGTACCGGAAGGAGCTACACCAGCTCCTCACCGCCCCTCTCGTCTTCCAGTCGTCCTGCTGTGCCGAGTGCAATGGCTGATTGCCCCACTCCCCCTTTTCTGTCCCGACAAATCCCATGCAGGTTGAAACGGACAAGTACCGGAAGGAGCTCCACCAGCTTCTCACCGCTCCTCTCGTCTTCCAGTCCTCTCGATGTGCCGAGTGCAACGGCTCCCTCGACCTCCCTGCCGTCCACTTCTTTTGTCTGCATGCGTTTCACCTGCGCTGCCTTGCCGACCCAACCACGGCTGTAGCGGCCGCTACAGCCGCCGCTGCTGCGTCCCTGGCAGGCTCAGCAGGTGGGGTGAGCGGGGGAGGGGTGATGGGAGGAGGGATGGGAGGGGGAGGGGGAGGGTATGGGATGATGCGAGGTGGTGCTGGTGCTGGTGGTGGAGTGGGAGGGTTTATGGGGGGTTATGGGTCGGCAGCAGGAGCAGAAGCTGGTGAGCAAGGAGGAGGGGAGGGAGGGGAGGGAGGGGAGGGAGGAGAGAGTCTCATGGAGTGTCCCAAGTGTGCCGCATCGTATCGAGTTGTGAGGGAGATGAGGAAGGGGCTAAGGCAGAGTGCGGCAGACCATGATAGGTTCTTCCAGGAGTTGCATGATGCCAGGGATGGGTTTGGAGTTGTGGCCGAATACTTTGGTAGAGGGGTTGTTGGGGGAGGAAGTGGTGTGGAAGGGGGGTTGTAGTCACCAGTTATATGGGAACTTATCGCTTTGATGTCAAGCCACTACTCTAAGCTAATGCATTTGAAAAGCTCTTAGGCTCGATAGACGGAAACCCATTGTAGTGATCCTTGTCAGGGCTCTCGACATCAGACAAAATCCGTCTGTTTGTCTGATTTTCAGACTCTTTTTTAGGCGTTCCTCTGATTTTTTAGAAACCTATTTCTAGAATTTCTGATGCCCTAGAAACTGAATTTTAGTCCTGAAATTTCAGAATGTGTGTTCTTGTTCTGATTTTACAGACTTAGCGAATACGTTCCTCTGAAACCGATTACTGTGAGGCTGCATCCAGCCCCCCCGAAATCCCCGCGTGTACAGCAAACCGCGCGTCGGCACGCCCAGTGGGGCATCATTACTTACAGTTTCGGCGCCAGCACAACGTCGGTGAGACAACTGCTGACTCATATGTTGCTCACGGTGTGGCGCCGCAGTAGGCGATTGAGTCAGCCGTGTAGTCTGATTGGCCCATCCCCTTCCAACACACAATGACTCTCCACAGTTGCCCTCCATTCAGCTTTCCAAGGATAGTGCATCCATGCATTGGCAGCATCTCTCCCCCCCATTGGCTTGTCCTGTTAGACAGGGCAGAGCCCCTCCCATTGGCTTGTCCTGCTAGGTAAGGCAGCGGGGCCTCTCCAATTGGCTTGTCCTATTAGCCATTGCAGCATACTCTCCCATTGGCTTGTCGCAACATGCATTCCCAGCTGGCCTCCCCACGAACCTTCGTCTTTGGGGGATCATTCTACTCTATACCACTGAAATGGGCTGCGGTTCGATGCATGCTGAAAGAGAGGTGGGGAACTCCCTTTCTTCTTCATCCTTCTCTTCGACAAGCTCCCCTGTCCACCACTATGCCCTCGTTTCACTATCGTTACCGCACCCATGTTAGACCTGCTCCGTAGCGTATCTCACTCGTTTGCCGCGCCAATCAGTTTTAGATGGCTGGCAGCACCACCACTGATGACGGCGCTGCCGCCATAGCTCAGCCCGTTCCCGCTACAGCACCCCTAATGAGGGGGCTGGATTTTCTACGCCAGCCTCCGCCTAGGCGAGAGACCCCAGATTTCGTGCCCGCGCCAGCTGTTATTTCCCCAGCCGAGCCTCTGCCTTTCTCAGACTTACTCCCGGAGATTGATGCTGAGCTTTTGCTCGCATCCACTCCGCCTACCTCTCCTCGCTCTCCCACTGCTGCCGCGGGGATCCTCTCGCCTCCACTCTCAGTAGCCGCAATTCCAGCGCTGCCTTCTAGACTGCCCGCTGGAAGGTACATGCGAAGCACCATTCGATTCGCGCGTACCCGTGTTCCTCGCATCAGGCTAGAGACTTCCCGACCTGCTGCTGATGCAACGCCATCTGCGACCCAAGAGGCGGGAACGTCTGTTTCGGCTTCTGATCCGACGCCGAGCATGGGAAGCCACTCTCGTCTCATCCCCAACCCCGATGCAATTCTTGCTGAACTGAAGGCGAAGGCCGAAGAGCAGTGGGTGCGAAAATTCCCCTGGCTGCTCATCGACCAACGGCCCGACGAACGTCTTTGCATGAAGTATCGATTGTGCATGGCGCACGCTCCTCCGAAGTGGCAGTACGGCAAGTACGGCAATGGAGGTGTCGACATTCAGAAGCAGACGATGGTGAAGCACTCCCAAAGCAAGAAGCACAAGGCTGCGGAGGATCGGCAGAAACAGCTGGATGGGCTAAACACTGCGCAGCCGAGCATTGTCGACTTCAACGACAATCAGGGAGCCAACGCGCGGCTCAGGCAATTGATGCTGGTTGTGCTTTGGATTTGCAAGTCTGATGTTTCTATTGCCATGTTTGGTTCTCTGGCCCGTCTTCTCTATGATCTCTGCACTCCCCACATCCCCGAGAAATCCCCCGGGTCTTTCCAATCAGAGTAAGTTGGGATCTGCTATAGTTTTGGTTAACTCTAATGTTAACGAATCTCTAACCATTGTTTTTTTACTGCTGCAGGTACGGCTTCAAGCAAATCACATAAGCACTCGTCGTTTACCTACGAGCACAGCAAATGAAGCACATTCAACAGTCGCCGTTCGTGGGCATCCAGCTGGATGAGAGCACCGACAGGAGGCGAGCACCGTTCGAAACTGTTCTTCCCCGACGCCTACCCCGACTCCGTCGCAAAGCGCGATCGTCTGTGCACCGAGTGGTTCGGTTCACTAAAGGTCCTCTTCAACGCCGAACAGTGTGCCTTGCCAGGTGAGAATTTCTCCAATTAACCTTACATTAACCATGCACTTGGAAGCCCTCACCCCCTCTCCCACCTTGTCAGGATGTGACTTGTGGTTATTTACCCTCACTTGTTCAGGAGTTGATTGGGGCAAGGCGAAAAGGGAGCTGCCTCGATTCACACGCATGCTCCACGGTCATTCCACAACTGCTTGAAGAATATTCTCAGATCCGAAGACTGGCGCACCTCCTACCCCAACCTCGTCCGCTTGTGGGTGGCTGCTGCTGTTCTGCCTCTCAGCACAGTAGAGTGCGAGCGCGGCTTCAGCCACCAGAACATTATTAAGTCTTGGTTGCGTGTTAATTTGTGTGATGCTCGACTGGCCGACCTGATGTGCATTTAGTTGCTAGAGTACCCGATGGTGTGGGAAGATGTCATGGCCCACTTTCGTGCTCCAGTGCAGCGGCGGCAGGCAACAAATGTCGTGATGCCCCCCTTGAGCCATCTCTTAGCCAGAAGAGGAAGAAAGACAAGGCGGTCAACAAGAAGAAGAAGAAGCGTATGAAGAACGATGATGAGGCCGTAGACGTGCGCGACACTATAGATGTAGATTGTGATTCTGAGTAGGTAGGATCGTTTTGGCCTAATGATTAGGTGAAATACTGAAATACAAGGCTGAAACTTCTGATTTCCTAGAAACTCTACTCTAAAACCTCTTATTATTCAGAAACTGAAAGAACGGGCGTCTGATGATCAGACGAGCGCGAAGGTCCCGTCTGATCGCCTAGAAAGTGGAAAATGCATAGCGAGAGCCCTGATCCTTGTGACGTACTGTATTTGCCCGGATTTAAGACCCTGAAAATTAAAGCCCTAGTGGGGCTTATTTTCGCAGTTCTTTTATGACGGTTTCTCATTGTATAGACCCATTCTTTTCATTGTATATAGGATAAGCCACTTTTAACCCTTAATGCTTAATAACGTAATCCCCCGAATATAGGACCCTAGGGGCGTTTAGGGCAAATAGCTTTTTTTCTAGTGGGTCTTATAATCGAAATTTTAAAGCGAGAGGCTAGAATAGTGACCCCCTTTTCATTCTGGACCCAACTCGAAATAGTTCGGCTCAAGAGTGTGCTGGTTGGAAACTTGCGAGACAGTTTTTTGTTAGGGGGCCAGTTTGTGTTTGTGCGATAGTTGGCGACAAATAAGGAGTGAACATTTTGCATGATTGTCGCAAATCACAAGCCGTCCCGCTACCCTGCGAAAGACAAGCTGAAGACCTTGATTTTGAGAGCCTGAGGCATGCATTTCCCCCTCAAGTGTCACTTCAAAGTACCAGCAAAGTAAAACGTTGCGAGTGAAATACTGAGTGCAAAATACCAAAACCACGACACAGAGAGAGACTCGCGGCGATAGGTGCGGAGAGCAGGAGAATGACGGTGAGGAAGAAGAGTTCAGAGCGGGAGCGCGAGATGGAAAGCCCTGGCGAAATCGAAGGAAAGGGGCGGAGATAGAGAGGAAGATGCTCGGAGAGAGAGAGGAAGAGGCGCGGATAGAGAGAGGAAGAGGTGCGGAGAGAGAGAGGAAGAGGCGCGGAGAGAGAGAGAGGAAGAGGCGATGCTCTCTCGTTGCGCTGCTCTCTCTCCCATCGCGCTACTTTCTCTCTCTCCCGCCGCGATATTCTCTGTCTCCCTACCATCTCACCACGCTGCTCTCTCTCTCATCGCACTACTTTCTTTATCTCCCGCCGCACTACTCCCTCTCTCTCTCCTGCCTCGCTACTCTCTTTCTCCCTTCTCGCTACTCTCTCTCTCTCTCCTGCCTCGCTACTCTCTTTCTCCCTTCTCGCTACTCTCTCTCTCTCTCTCCTGCCTCGCTACTCTCTCTCTCTCTCACATCGCGCTACTTACTCTCTCTCTCCCATCGCGCTACTCTGTCTCACTCCCATCGCGCTACTCTGTCTCACTCCCATCGCGCTGCTCTCTCTCTCTCCCATCGCGCTACTCTCTCTCTAGCCCGCCGCGCTACTCCTTCTCTCTCTCCCATCGCGCTACTCTCTCTCTCTCTCTCTCCCGCAAATAGTTACTCTGTCTCTCCCCCATCTCGCTACGCTGCTCTCTCTCCCATCGCGTTGCTCTCTCTCTCTCCCGCCGCGTAACTATCTCTCTTTCCCTCCCGCCGCGTAACTATCTCTCTTTCCCTCCCGCCGCGCCACTCTCTCCCTATATCGTTGCAGCACATTTTCCTCACTTTTCCTAGGCACTAAGGTGGAAAAAACAGGGGGTCAACTAGCCAGGAAATGAACTTTCGCGTAGGAAATGGAGAAGTGCTCTTTGCAGCAATTATGAACCCAGGCCCAATTTGAAATCCGAGTTGGGCCCAACTGGATCCGAAAGACTCAACCCGTCGCATGCATTCGCCATGCCAGAATCGCACAGGGAAACACTAACCCTGACAAGCATTTCGTGTCAGAAATACAGCTTTGACACGTCGCGAGTTTCGTCTCGCGACGATCATGTTGGCGGGATCCAATCAGCTTTGAGATCAAACTTCATTTTTCCAACCCGCGTCACTTTGGAACAGTAATTTGTCAGCCGAGGTTTCCAAGAGAAGTCACAGGGGGGAGTCCTCTTTCAAGTTGGGCCAGCCTTCACTATTTTACCTTCTCGCTTTAAATATAAGCCCCGGGGCTTATACGGAAAATCAATTTTACGGATTTCAGGAAAAAATTAATGTAGATTTCAGCTCTCGAGCGAAACTCGATGCTCGTTGTAAAGGCGGTTCGCGGAACCTCGACGGGTGGGGCCTATAATCGAATTTTGCGTATAAGCCCCTTTGCTCGATTATAGGACCTAAGGGCCTAACCTGTGGGGGGGGATCTATCCGGGGGATTACAGTGTGTCTACTTTCGATACAAGTTTACAGGTCGAAGCAAAAGGCAAGAAACGAGGGAGTTGCGCGACTAGGAACATGTAATGGGGGGAGTTGAGCGCGTCAGGTGGTGCGAGGTAGGAACGAGGGTCACGCCTATCCGGTTGTGCCATCTGGCAGGGAATCAAGTTCAATTTCCCTCCAGCAGTTCGTCATCCTGTTTCGATGCGAAAACGCCGACAGGGAAACGTGAAACAGGAAGGGTAACAGAAAAACACTTCAATTTTTCCATTTTACTCTATACATTTCAGAAGCCCCGTATCTTTAATTAATTTACTCAGTTATAAGCAACACCCCTAAATTGCTCCTAAAACAATAGAAGATCACGTAGTACTATATCCGGGCAAATACGGTACATTTTTTAGGTGACTGGTGTTAAATTATGTATTTGATTTATATATAATTGTAGGCTTGGTAGGTGTTACTCGATTCTACTGTTGAGGGTACAACCCCCCTTCTTGTATCCCTCTCTCTTCTATTCCAAACACCTTCTCTCTCGACATTTTCCTAGCACCTATACCTCTCGCCATTCATGGCGTCTCTAATCTAGCTTATCTTGACATGGTTTCAGAGCGGGAGGTTCGCCCTGCTCAGCCGCCTCCTCACGCTTCCGCACATTCCGCTCCTCGCTCCTGTCCTTTCCGCGCCGCCACCACGACCATGTCGTGCTGCCGCGATGGCGCCGTCGTGCTGCTGTGGCGGCGTCTACGCGACAGCGCGTGGACGGCACGAACGGCAGCGGCCAGCGCCCCGTTTTTGCGCTGGCCAGCACGCCCGCATGCGGCCAGCACGCCCGCATGCAGCCAGCATGCCACATGAGGCGGCACGCTCCCGGGCTTTGCTGTTGAAGCCCCGCCCCCTTCCCCTGTGTCCCCTCTTCCTTGCCGCAGCCGACGGCTGACTCGTGCCGGCCGTCCCACCATCGCGGAGCCTGGCCACGCCGCCGAGTGCTGCGAGCTCCGCCGCCGCCCGCAGCTGTCGTCGAAGCTGCCGCACGCCGCCGTCGCCACAGCTGTCGACGCTGCTGCCGTCGCCGCCGTTGCAGCCGCTGCCCTCGTTGTCGACGTTGCCCCGCCTCACGCGCCGTGGGGGTTGACCGTACTGGAGTAGCCGTCGCTGCTGCTGAGTATGGGGGTGCTAGGGGGTGTGTGGCTTAGTGTGCTGTGTGTGTGGTGGGCTTTCAGCTACCAAGCCTAGGGGATGTGTTAAATTATATATTTGATTAATATATAATGGTAGGCTTGGTAGGTGTTACTGGATTCTACTATAGAGGGTACAGCCCCCCTTCTTGTATCCCTCTCTCTTCTATTCCAAACACCTTCTCTCTCGACATTTTCCTAGCACCTAAAACCTCCCGCCATTCATTGTGTGTCTTCCTATCTAGCTTATCTTGACATATGGAAGCAAAACAAGCTATGTAGGGAAAATCCCTTTTCCTTATCGAGCCTCCTTAACATCGAGTACAGCCCCGACTTTCGGAAGTCCAGGCTTGGCTCGACAACTCAGGTCCGAACTTCGTTCGAGAACCCCAAGCCTATGCGCGGCGTCGCGTCCGACACTTCCGAATCCCAAGTCGCCCCCAAACCACCTCGCGTGTGTTTCGTGGCCTTTCTCGAGGCTCCCTTGCTGGGTTAGCTATGCTTGTATTTAGCTCTGTGCTCCATTTGTACTCGATACACTTGAATCACGTTTCACTATATCATTGCTCGCCTCCTATCCAGAGTTTATCATAACAGCTGGTATCATAGCTACGTTCCTGCCCATTTAAGCTTCCATAGTGAGGTAGTTTTTAGAGGGACCTCGCACGTTAGGAGACATGAGCTGTCCAGAGGTCGTGTATGAACTTCTTAAGTTCCACCGACTTTGTCGTGTGCGCTCCACGTCTCTAGCGCTACAGGTGCCCATAGTGTCCTTAGTGGTGTTAGCTAGTTAGGGTAATTCGTACTCAATAGCCCTCCTTGCCGTAGTACTAGAAACATGACTCCCGAGAAAATGGCTGAGCTCTCAGAGACGGCAGCGAGCGCGCCAGTACTGACGATGAAGGTCGGTGAAATGATGGCAAAGATGGAGGCCATGTCCTTGGAGTTTGCCGCGTTGATCGAGGAGAACATGAGCCTTCACGAGCCGCGTGGTGCAATGCGTCAGGAGTCGCCTGTTAATGTGGACGAAGTTTGTGCGAGCGCGCATCAACCGCAGGCGATGTCAGCGACACGTGACGACAACACAAGCGAGCGACGGGAAATTTGAAGATTAAACCTGCAATGCCCCCACCGTTCAATCCAATGGAGAAGCACACCATGCTGAGTGGGTGGCTGTTTGCCATGGAACTGTTCTTCAATGCTGCTGATGTCAACGACGATGAGACACGCGTCAAGTTGGTGGTGTCTTTATTACGTGGGCCTGCATTACGTCGGTGGCGACAGTACGTGACATCACGAGGGACTCCGGCAGATGGGCAATTGGCGATGGACGGGGAGCAACGATTGGCTTCAACTTCTACAGGATCCTTACTCAGTGTGGCCGAGATCCTTATCTGGCAACACTGGGGTGCAATGCTTCGCAAGCTCTTCGAGCATGTCTCCGCATGCGAAAACACTCGTGTGAAACTGCATGGGTGGTGTCATATGGGCTCTGTTCTAGAGTACGTCATCCTTCCTCGCCATGTGAGATGAAATCGATGACCTACACGAGACGGAGAAAATGATTCCCTACATCATAGGGCTTACTGGTACTGGATCTTACTGTAGAGGGGACAACACTTCTCTTGTACCTCTCTCTTCTCTAGTCGTCCTCTTTTCTCTCCCTACTTTCTCCTACCTAGCTAAACCCTCTTTCTAACAAGAGGAAGTTGTAAGGAAAATCCCTTTTCCTTATCGAGCCTCGTTAACATCGAGTACAACCCTTACTTTCGGAAGTCCAGGTTCGGCCCGGCAACTCAAGTCCGAACTATGTTCAAGAACCCCAAGCCTACACGTGGCGTCGCGTCCGACACTTCCGAGTCCCAAGGCTCCCCAAACCACCTCGCGTGTGTTTCGTGGCCTTTCTCAAGGCTCCCTTGCTACGTTAGCCATGCTTGTATTTTGCCATGTGCTTGTATTTGTATTCTGACACACTATTGCATTACTCGACTCCTATTTGGAGATTATCATAACAAGTTCTATAGAATAGCGCGTGTTCAAACCCAACGTCGGGTTCTTAGAGTGGATACCTGACGTAGGGAAGAAAGTCGGCGTTATAATTTGGTTGTTGTAAGGAAATTCCCTTTTCCTTACTGGGCTCGACTACAGCGCGTACGCCCTCGACTCTCGAAAGTCCAGGCTCGGCCAACTTCTTTGGTCCCGAACTATTTCGCGAACCCAAACCTAGACGCGCAGCGCTTACGTGGCTTTCGCCAACCGGATCGCCCCAACCTGTTCGCGTGGTTCTCAGCTAGCTCTGTTCGTACCTATAAATGCCTAGGCCCTCATTTGTATCGAAACTCTTGAATCACAACTCCTTTATTACACTACCTGTTTTTACTCTGATTAATTCATAACAGCTGGTATCAGAGCCCCGTTCCTGCCCGCTTAGTCTTCCGTAGAGTAGTCCGTTTATATCGGGAGAGGACCCGACAGAATAGGGGGTTGGCCTGCGGTTGGCTGGTGAGCTCGTAAAAGCTCCTCCAACTAAAAGCGTGTGCACCCTCAGATTTGTCAGGTAAAACTTCCAGCATGCCTACCACACCGGAAACCTCTGCCTGTCGTTGTGTTACAGGAACGTGACTCAGGAGGAGTTTGACGAGTTGCAAGCCAGGGCGGCTTTAGTGACGACACTGTAGGCCCAGCTTCAACAACTCGCCGATAAGTTAGAGTAGCTGGGAAGCGAAGTACAGACGCTGCGCAACGAAAAATCATCGCTTCGCCAGACGCGGGGTGAAACGCGCCAGGGGCGGCCTGTTACCCGAGACGAAGATGCTGCGAGCGAAGTGAGGGCGTCGGCGATACCTGAAGCAGTTGAAGAAGTCCACAGCGAGCCGCGGGCGGCCATTAAAATCAAACCACCAATGCCTCTGCCGTTCAACCTGACCGATAGAACAACAACTGTGAGCGGGTGGCTGTTTGCCATGGAAATCTTCTTCACGGCAGCAAGTATTAATGACAACGCATCACGTGTCAACTTGGCTGTGTCGCTGCTGAGGGGACCGGCACTCGTCTGGTGGCGCATGCATCTAGACAAGGGAGGAGCCTCGGCAGGGAATCAACGAGCGGTAGATGGGGAGCTGAGTTAATCAACGGCGAAGGCAGAACCGATCTTTGGGTCGGCCACGATCCGCACGTGGAAAGCGTGGGGCGAAGTGTTGAAGGGCAGATTTGAGCACATATCCATGCGTGAAAATGCTCGCACAAAGCTTCGAATGTGGAGACAGTTGGGCTCTGTCCAATAATACACGGCGTTGTTTCTGGCGATCTGCGACCAAATCGGAGGGCTTAGCGAAGACGAGCGCATCGATCGCTACGTGGGTGGTCTCAAGCCGGAGATTCAGCAAGAGATCGTCCTGCGAGCCCCGACGACATTGAACGAAATAGTTCGCATAGCAGATGCACTGGACGCACGACGTGGACTCGTGAGAGTGGGTTTCCGTGAGGAAAATCGCTTTCGAGGCCAGCCCCAACATACATCAATCAACGGCGTGGACGTGTTTGCAGCCTAAGTATTTTCGGGAACCGGTGCTGGTTGAAGGGAGAGTTGGCAACACCCGCATCAAAATATTCGTTGATGGCGGGGCGAGCCACAGTTTGATGGACATAACGAATGCGAAAAAATTGCGATTGCAGCTGGAGCGCTGCATGCCTGAAATCGACGCGAGATTGGTTGACGGCACACCCCTTGCAATTCGGGAGAGGGTACCTCACGTGCGAGTGACATTCGGCGAAAATTTCAGTTTCACGACGAAGATGCTGGCGACAAATTTGGATGGCTGCGACATGCTGCTGGGATACGATTGGCTGCGCGAATACAACCCGAGCATCAACTGGCGGACGGGTGATTGTCGCATAAAATGGAGTGGCGAGTGGCAAAGACTACCCAAATGGAGCTGTCAAGATTCGACCACATCGACGGCCAGCGTAGTGATGATCAAGCGAGCAATGATTCGAGAGGCGCAACTGTACGCCGTACGATGGCTCGCCTCAATGGCTGTCGACACGCCAACCGACATCGACAAACTCTGCGTAGCTGTCCCAGATGACTTGGCGATGGTGATTCGGAAACACGCTGAATTTTTTCCAGACGACCTCCCGGCGGGTTTGCTACCTGAGCGAGAACATGACCACAAAATTGAGCTGGAGCACGGCGCGCAGCCTACAGTTCGGACTCTATGGCAGCTGACTCAACCCGAGCTAAACGAAATTCGAAGCCAGCTGGACTACCTGCTCGAGAAAGGTTTTGTTCGTCCCAGCACATCCCCGTTTGCAGCTCCAATCCTGTTCACCCTGAAGAAAGATGGCAGTCTACGACTGTGTATTGATTACCGCGCCTTGAATTGGGTTACCATGAAGTCTCGCTATCCTATCCCGCGTGCCGACGAACTCATCGACCAGCTTCGCGGAGCCAAATTCTTCTCGAAAATTGACCTGCAAGGCGGTTACCACCAGATTCGCGTGAACGAAGCTGACTGCTAGAAGACGACGTTTCGGACCCGATACGGGAGTTATGAGTACACGGTTATGCCTTTTGGCTTAACAAACGCGCCTTCAACGTTCCAGTTAACCATGAACGAAGTATTTCGACCGCTGCTAGATAAATGTGTCATTGTGTACCTCGACTACATACTGGTCTACAGCACTACCTGGGAGCAGCATTTGAAGGATTTGGAAGCACTTTTCTCTCTCTTGGAGCAGCACCGCCTCATCACCAAGGGCTCTAAGTGCGAGTTTCTCAAACAAGAACTGGAGTTTTTGGGCCACGTCATTTCCATCGACGGCGTTAAAATCGACCCCAAATAAATCGCGATGATATCTGACTCGAAGCCGCCGGCTAATCTCGGTGAACTTCAAACTTTTATGGGGTTTGTGAATTACGTCCGCCGTTTCATTCCAAATATGGCGGGGGTGACTTCCCCTTTCACGGATCTCCTGAAGAAGGGCAAGCAGCAGCAGCAGGCTGCGTTCAAAAAGCACAAAATTTTTCTGACTACACCTCTGGTTCTTCGGACTGCAGATCCTCACCGTCCATTCGAACTCAACACCGATGCTAGCAATCTGGCCGTGGGCGCAGTACTGTTACAAGACTTCGGCGAAGGCCTCCAACCCATCGCCTACGAGTCACGAAAGCTGAACCCGGCTGAGCGAAATTATCCTGTCCACGACAAGAAGTTACTCACCATCGTTCACGCCTTCAAAGTCTGGCGCTCCTATCTGACGGGTGCTGACGTGACAGTCCGAACAGACCACAAATCGCTACAGTTCATCCGCGCCCAACCGACACACAACCCCCACAGATTCGCTGGCTCGATTATCTCGAGTCAAATTTCCACTACAGAGTTACCTACAAACGAGGGACCAGCAACATCGCTGACGCACTGACCCGTCCTTCAGTCCATACCGCCGCTGTCCTAATCACCCAAACGAATCCGCTGCTAACTGGACTATTTACCCACGGATACAGTACCGACCCATTCTTCATGACTAACAGTCATCCCCAACTGACAGTCAAGCAGGGGGCCTATTACATAAAATCCGGTACCAATCGGATTTGGGTTCCCGCTTACCGTACCTTACGCGAGCTACTGATACAAGAGGCACACGACTCGAATTTCTCGGGTCACTACGGCATCGACAAAACTGCCAAATTACTGAGCCGTAATTATTACTGGCCCGATTTGCCGACGGACGTGCAGCAGTACGTCACCTCCTGCGCCACGTGTCAACGCATAAAGTCGTCCCGGCTTCGACCTGCGGAATTGCTGTAGCCACTCGAGCCACCCAGCCGACCCTGGCAACAAGTGATGATGGATTTCGTCACTGGCCTGCCAGCTGGTCCAAGCGATAACAACGCGATTCTCGTCGTCGTTGACCGGTTGACCAAGATAGCCCACTTCGCCGCTTGCAAGACAACGATTACTGTCGAGCAGACAGCGAAACTGTTCCTCACGAACATTGTGCGGCTACACGGCATCCCTTCGGCAATCATCAGCGATCGTGATCCACGGTTCACGTCCATCTTCTGGACAAAAACCTGGCAGCAGTACGACACACGTCTGCATCTGTCCACGGCGTACCACCCGCAATCGGACGGCCAGACTGAGCGCACCGATTACACGATGGAGCAGCTGATTCGCACGACGTACACAGACCCGGCCCAATGGGAAGACTCCCTTCCCTTGGTCGAGTTTGCGTACAAAACCGCCCCATCCGGCACGACTACTCAGTCCCCGTTCTTCCTTTATTATGGGATAGATCTGACAACCCCTCTATCGCCCCCGATAGAAAATCCGGCACCAAGGTCTCAGCAGTTCGTCGAAAATCTCTGACATTCCCAGCAAAAGGTCGCCGATGCCATCTCAAAGCCAACTAGAGGGCTAAGCTAAAAGCTGACCGACGACGCCGCGACTTAACGCTCGCCCCTGAGCAATTGGTCCTGCTTGACACCAGAAATTTGGGAATTCCCCTCCCAAATAAATCACGACCAAGATTTTGTGGCCCATACCGTATCATTCGTATGGTGACACCAGTCACCGCCCAGCTGCAACTGACGGTCGACTGGCGAATTCATGATTCAGTCCACGTCAGTCTCCTGCGACGGTTCGTCCCGAGTACGACTAATCTCGACCGTCAACACATAAATCCTACGGTCAACCCAGTACCCGAGTCGACGATCGAGCAATCCAAGTTTCGCGCTCATCGCGTACGAGGCCATCGGGATACATCAGCCGTTGATTTCCTTGTACGATGGGTCGATCGCACGGCTGGCGACGATCTTTGGGTCCCCGCAGCTATGCTCGGCGAACACAAAGTGGCCCGGGACTATCTACACAGACGACGTGTCCCGGATGTGGATAGTCTTATCCCAGAAGTGGGTGTGGTGTAAGGAAATTCCCTTTTCCTTACTAGGCTCAACTACAGCGCGTACGCCATCGAATCTCGGAAGTCTAGGCTCGGCCAACTTCTTCGGTCCCAAATCATTTCGCGAATCCAAACCTAGACGCGCAGCGCTTCCATGGTGGCGTGCTGGCGCAGTCGCGCACGTTCATGGACCTGCTGTGCGACGAGTTCGACGCACGTCTATTGGAGCACTTTGCCCTAGCGCAGATCGCGAGGGTGGACATGGAGGGGGAGGGCAACATGACGCCCATTGGGAAGCCCGACATGTACATGTCGGTACGTGTGTGCGCTGCTGGCAAGGCTGTAAAGGGCGAGGCCGTGGTTATGGTTGGCAAAGCTTCTAACCGGATCGCCCCGACATGTTCGCGTGGTTCTCGGCTAGCTATGTTCGTGCCTATAAATGCATAGGCCCTCATTTGTATCGACAATCTGGAATCACGACTCCTTTATTACACTACCTGTTATTACTCTGATTAATTCATAACAGTTGTACCGTTGTATCGCCTTTTTATGCGTCGTGAAAAGCTTAGCCAAAACTTAGAACTGCTAAAAAAAAAGAATAGTTTTGTAGAATATTGAGCTTGTCTTGTTCCGCTGAACTGGTTGGTGGTCATGATGCGGCGCACGCACACGACCGACACGGATTCGTCTGTCATGTCATCATGACATGACCCGCCAAGAATCCTTGGTGTCTCTGAAAAGCGTCGCACGGGGAGCTTCTCAAAGGGAAGTGACGTACTGTGCGAACGGATAAGAGAATCTCTCAGGTCGTGTCATGTCGCGATGGAGTCGCACGCACGACAAAGTGCGAGCGAGACCAAGGGGACGTGATATTTCTCGCCACGTGACCCTGCCCATTCGGAAGTTCCCTCCGTTCATGAACGGTTCAGTACCACATCTTCCGCGTGAGCTGGCTGCCTCACCGCACGTCCCGCGAACCTCGGAAAATCACCCAGCGTCCCAGGATGCGCCACGCCACCTGAAAGATTTTTTCAGCCAATGGGAAGTGAAGGAATCTTTTGTACTGGGAGAGCATCTTGGTTCACTTCACTGTGCGGCTCTAGCTTGCCCCTTCAGGCATAACGCGGCTCCATTTATGACGAGTGTTCGAGGCCATTCGCGGGATATCGCGTGCCGCAAGGAGCACCACAAACGGATTTCGTGTGCGTCGACGACTTCTGTCAGCTGCCCAAGTTACATGACGGTGCAAGCGGGCACACAACGAGGTACTGTAGCAGTTCCGTCCACCAATCAGAAATTCCCAGCAGCCCTTTTCGCACCAAGTTCCGCTCGTGTTTGTCGTTCTCCGCCCATTCTTCCTGCCCGGTGCCACCTGCAGCCGCCATCCCAATCTGCCCCGCTTTCGCTAATCTGCCCTTGCCCGTCTCCTCATCCCCTGTCCTTGAAAATTGCCCAGAGCACTGCTCTGCTCTCCCCAGAATTCGCCCTGGAGCTGCGTTACAGCTAAGCCTGAACCCCTGAAATTCATCACTGACAACTGAGTGGTCTACTTTTGAATTGCTTCTTTCCGTGCTTCAGCGGAAGGCTCTGCTGCTCCCGCCATAGCCAGTCATGGCAGCTGCGTCGTTCTCTCACATCTTGTAGTGCAGCAGACTGGTTCTTGGTTTCCGTCTCCTGGGATTTTGCAGCAGCTGCTTCTTCCCCCTGATCCTCCCTCCGTACGAAATCGCTGTCAGCTTGAAACGCCTCTTTTCAGAATGGATAACACTCGCACCCTCCTCCTGCGGCGTCAGTCAACCCCTACCGCTCTGCTCCGCACCAACTCTTTTACCCCTTCCCCGAATAAGCACCAGTCCCAGCATCATCGGTCACTGGCGAATCCGCAGCGGAGCCAGCGCCTTACGCCGGCCGTCGCTCCGCTTCAGCGAACGCTGTCTTCCCCCGTACCCGACGCCATGTCTGCCTCATCCTGCGGTTTCTTCTCCGGAGTTTCCGGATCCACTCGGCAGCTCGCACCCGCTCCAGTTTCGCGGTCGGAACGCTGGGGGCCTGGCAAGAGCAAGGCGAGTTTCAACAGCAGGCACTGCCACTTGAGAGTAAATCCGTTTCTCGCGGGGAATTGGCCGAGCGTTCTGCCGTCAATCAAGCGATCCTCTTCTTCCGCATCTAAGTTCGCATCAACCACAGCAGTTGCAGCCAGTGCTTCGTCGTCAAACCAGGGCCCTGACTCATATGAGTCGTCGGCGCACGCGCATGGTACGGAGCTTATTGATCGGGACCGTGCCGTAACGCCGTCCTCTACCGCGATAGAATCGTTTCGTCCCGCTTCTCCGGCCGTGACTCCTCCTCGCACTGAAGCCGTCGCAAGGCTGCCGTCGCCCAAGGTGGATCGTCGCACGCTCCTCGGCCTCGGCCTTGCGACGCTCGCTGCGACGGGAGCCGCGGAGCTAGGACTAGTCGAAGCCGCCCTAGCCAAGACCCAGGAGCCTCTTAAGAAGCAGCCGATGTGGTTCTTAGGCGACGCGGCAGGGGGCGTGGACGGGGAGGGAGGGCTACTGGGGAAGAGCGGTCCGGGAGCGAGTAAGACGCGGGTGTACGACGCTACAACGGTTGGCGAGCCGGCTCTTGTCGGGGACAAGGCGAAGGCGTGGGAGAAGCTGCTTGCTGCGAAAGTGGTCTATCTGGGCGAGGCGGAGGTGGTCCGCGATCCCACTGATAAGGTGAGCAGCTCGTGACGTGCTCTAGTGCGGATCTGGTAGACGAGCTCTAGAAGGCACTACTCAGCTGCCTAGCTCTTCTCCTTTCGTTATCGTTTCCCGTCGGCGCGTTTCTTATTAAGCCTTTATCTCGCGAACCTTTTAGATGCATCTAAGCCTCTGCATCTAAGAGATGCAGTGATGGGTGTCCGTTTCCCCCATGACTCTCATCCGTTTTCCTCCGCCTTCCCTTTCTTCCCGCATCCCTATTTCCCCCGCTGTTACCACGTAACCAGCCTTCGAGCGAGTCGCTCCAGCACCACCATGATCCCCCCCCCCGCCCCTCCCTCTCTTCGTGATCTGATTTGATTTGATGTGACTCGCGCCGCAGGTCGTGGCTCTCGAGATCCTGCGCACGTTGCGCGATGAGTCCTTCGCCGCTGGTCGCCCGGTCACTCTCGCGCTCTCCGCTTTCCCGCGCTCCATGCAGCCGCTGCTCGACAAGTTCATTGCCGGAAGGTAAGGGAGTGTCAGTATTCGAGTTTTTTTTTTTTTTTTTTTTTTTTTTTTTTTTGTGGGTCCGTGTTAGTTTCTTCTCCTTCTTCTTGTGAGTTGAATTTTTGTTCGAGGCCCCCGAAAGTCATTCCCGCGCTCCATGCAGCCGCCGCTCGACAAGTCTATCGGCGGAAGGTGAGTGGTAAGCCCCTATTTACGCCATCGCGCACAGTCACCCGCTATGGAATCTGGTAGGGATTCTTTTCGTCTTCGCTCCATCCGTCATCCCTTTCCTTCGCTCCCCCCCCACTCGCTCCCCCGTTCGGCAGACTTCCAGAGGATGAGCTCCACGTGGCAGTCAACTACTGGCCCAAGGGCCGCCTGCAGGAGATGTTACCCCTCCTTCGCTATTGTCGCGAAGCAGGAGTTCGCCTGTTCGCGTGCGGCGTGCCTCCCAAGGTGCTTCGCACTGTGCAGGCCGGCGGCGTTCAGGCGCTTTCCCCATCAGACCGCAAAAAGTACGCGCCGCCGCTCGGAGGCGGCTCGGCCTCGGCCGCCCTCGTCCGACCCGACAGCGCCACCTCTGCCGTCCCGTCCTACGGACCGTCTAGTACCAGCAGCGCGTTTGGCGCCGCCGCGAGCGGGATCAGTAGCCTCAGCGGCGGGAATGGTGGGCTGCTGGGGATTGAACCGATCGCGAACGCCGCCGAACCTCTGGGCTCCCGAGCCTCCTCCGCCACCCGAGCCTCGTTTCCGTTCGGACCCGGTCCGTACTGGTTCGCGCAGGCTCGGGTGGTGGAGGATCACGCCATGGCGGGCGCGATTAGCCAAGCGATGTCGGAAGGCGGGAAGACCGGGTTGCTCGTCGTTCTCACCGGCGCGTCGCACGTGCGATTCGGAACGAATGGCCGCGGCGTGCCGTCGCGCGTCGCCGACTGGCTGCGTGCGACGCCGTCGTCGCAAGCCGTCGTGCTGCTGAATCCCGAGCGGCAGCGTGCGCGGTTGGAGTCCGACTTTCCCGAGGCGGATTTTTTCTGGTACTCGGGCAGCTGGGCGTGCACGCGCAACTGCTTCGACCGCGCGGAGATCGCGCGCGTGATGGGCGCGGCGGGGCGGACCCCCGACGCGCTTCCGCGCGATCTGCAGGTGGGAATCGAGCGCGGGCTGATCTCGCCCGACACTCTTCAATCCTTCTTCGAGCTCGAAACCAACCCGCTAGTAGCAGAAGCGACGAAGCGGTTCCAGGGATTGCGCGAGCGGTTCTACGCGGATCCGCGGTTCCTGCAGCGGTTGTGCACGGAAGAGGCGATTAGCATCGCCACGTCACTTGCCGCCCAGTTTCAGAAGCGCGGGGACAGGTTCTGGTCCGAGCTGGAATACGTTTCCGCGGATATTCTCCGCGGCACGGTGGTGAATTTCTTTTCCGTCTGGCTGCCCGCGCCTCGGCTCTCGTTCCGCGACGCCGCCGGTCCGGCCGCGCAGGCGGCGGCGGGAGCCGCCGGGGCGGCCGCGGCGGGCCCGGCGGAGAAACTTTTGGGCGGGCTGACCGCGTGGATGTCCACTCTGCCCCACAATGCGTTCCAGATGGCCGGCCCTGGGCAGAATTTCGGGATCGCGGAGCGGTTGGGAACGGTTGTGGTGGCGGGAACGAAGCTTTTTTCGGTCGGATTTGTTTCCAGCGTGGCGACGCTGACGCTGACGAACTTCTTGGCGGACATGAAGAACAAGCTGCCTGCGGACAGCACCGCAAATAGCTCCGCGAGCAGCACCGCGAACGGCACCGCTAGCAGCGCTGACCACGCGGCTCTCGGACTAGTTTCCACACCCCTGGCTGCGGAAACGGCAGCGGCAGGAGCGGCGGGAGGGGCGGCGGCTGGTTCGGGGACAGCAGCAGCAGCGACAGGAGCAGGAGCAGGAGGAGCGGGGAATACCGGTGGCTCTATAGTTCCTCGATCGCCCGTGTTCAAGACTGCGCTGGTGTACGGCGCGTTCCTGTCCACGTCAGCGAATCTGCGGTACCAAGCTATTGCGGGGATCGTGGAGCATTGGATCGCGGACTACTACCTTGCGTCCAACCCCGTTGCCGGGACGGCGGTTTCGTTCCTTGCGCGTACAGCAAACTCCTACTGGGGCACCTCGGTACGTCCCCTTGTCCTCGGTACCTCCCCCAGTTCCTCCCCCGCTCCCCACTCGTGCCCCCCTTCCCCCCCCCCCCCCCCCCCCCCCGACCTCGCCCCGCGCTCCCAGTGGGGCACCTCGGAACGTCCCCTTTCCTCCGCTTCCCCCCTGTCCCCCCCAATCCCCCCCCCCCCGTTCCCCCCTCTTCCCCCCCCTCGTTCCACTGTGGTAGCCGAAGTCTCACCATGTTCTTTACGCTTCCCTCCCCTCCCCCTCCCCTCGCCTACCCTTCCCTTCCCCCTTCCCCCTTCCCTACCTCCCCACCTCCAGCAATGGGTGGACCTCGCTCGATTCACCGGTCTGCAGCAGTCCCCAAAACCGGCAGCAGAAGCACAGCCAGCAGCAGCAGCAGCAGCAGCACTACCAGCAGGAACCATGGCGGATGGTGCCGCGCTAGCAGGCGCGGAGGCATCAGCGGGTGTGGGCGCTGACGCCGCGATGTCCATGGCCAGCCACTTCACCCCCACGCATTCCCCTAGCCAGCCCGAGCTTGTCTCTCAGCCATTTCGTGTCCCCGCCTTAGCCGGTGCTTTTGGTACAGTAACGGAAGGCTCCTTTGCCGCTTCTTCTAACGGAGCTGTCTCTAACGAGCTTACTTTTGCTTCTCAAATGGCTACTGCTGATTCGTGTCCAGCGTCTGGTGCTCTTGCTACCGCCGCTGCTGCTGCTGATGTCATTGCACCTTCTGTCGAAGCTGCTTTCCTTGCTGCAGAGGCAGTGTCAGCAGCATCAGCGGCAACATCAGCAGGTGTAGAGGATTTCGCATCAGGTGCAGCAGATGTAGCGGCTTTGCCATCATCAGCAGCAGCAGATGTAGCAGAGTTGGGGTCAGGTGCAGCGGATGTAGCGGCTTCGGCACCAGTAGCAGCAGATGTAGCAGCAGTTGTGGAGTTTGGATCCGAGGCTGTAGCAGCAGCGCAAGCAGGCGCTCGTCTTGTTCCGGTGGAGGTGTTATCTGACAGAGACGTTCTCAACTACCATCAGCAGCAGCAGCAGCAGCAGCACAATTAGCACCACTACCACCACTAGTACCACAGCAGCACCACCAGTATTACCAGCACTACCAGCACTACCAGCACTACCAGCACTACCGGCACCACCAGCACTACCATTACTACCAGCGTCACCAGCGCCACCAGCGCCACCAGCGCCACCAGCGCCACGAGCACCACCAGCACCACCAGCACCACAGCACAGCAGTGGTTGCGGACATACCACCTGAGCGTGAAGCAGCAGCAACAGCAACAGCACAATCAGCACCTGTAGGGGCCATGGGCGTGAGAGCTGAAGCAGAAGACACAGCACCGCACAGCACAGCACAGTAGTGGCTGCGAATCTACCACCTGAGTGTCCAGTGGCAGTGCAGGTTGGAGTTCGTCTTGTTCCAGTGGAGGTGATATCTGACCGAGACGTTCTCAACTACCATCAGCAGCACCAGCAGCAGCATTTGTAGTAGTGAACAGCAGTAGCAGATGCAGCAGTGATTGCAGAGTTGGGATGTGATGCTGTAGCAGGAGTGCAATCAGGAGCCTGTCTCGATCTGGTGGAGGTGCTATCTGACAGCAGCAGCACAACCAGCACATGTAGGAGTGCCGATAGAAATATTACAGGGAACTGGAAGCTGCGTAACTGCTGGTATTTTGTTATTACCCACCCATACCCACTGCTCCTGCTGATCTCCTTGTTGGTCCCCTTGGCTCCTCAGTGCTTGGAGCCCGGAGGAGCAAGCCTTTTTCTGTTCTGCGTCCCCTAGCTGCTCCCCCTCAGCAGCCTAGGGTTGCAACAGCCCTGTTCTGTGTCCCTGCTGCTCCTAGAGATGAGCCCTGTCTTCCCCCTCAATGCTCTTCTAGGCCTGGAGCAACCCTCTTTCTGTTCCCTCGGCTCCTCATCAGCAGCATAGGGTTGTAGAAGCAACCCTTGGTGCTACAGTTTTCTTGAGGAGCAGGAGTTGTTTCAGCGATGGCCGCTACTTCTGTCAGACAGCCCAGTTTTGGGGTTGTGGCGTCTGGTTTAGAGGCCGTTCCGAAGTGCTTTGAGTCGACCTGACTCAAAAGCAACGGTTGTATGGGTTAGAAAAGGTTCGAAAGAGAGGTTCTTCTGATGAGATGACTGCAGGTTCAGTGAAGGATGTAGAAGCTGGCCTTCTACTGAAGAGCTGAAAATTGATTACGTACCATTACAATATATATTCCATCTGTCTATTAGGTCTTGCAGTGGTTCTGGTTTCAGCTTCATCTCATGTGGGCGCTACTGGACAAGCTAGCCCGAGATGGCCGACTAGCGCCTGTCTCATGGCAGTACGATTATGAGGGCAGTGTCTGTTTTGCCTCATCCATTTCAGTGGAGTACTGCTAATAATTAATTAACTCTGGGTGGAACATGTAGCCAACACTGTTGACACTGACGGCGAATTCCTACAAAGTAGGAACAGAATCAGAAACGCGAAAACCATTATTGAACCACCTTCCCGTTCTATTACGGAGGGATTTGAAACGAGGGCGGCCACTCAGCGTCGCAGGAGGAAGTTGATTGGCTGTCTACACAGATCCACTCGCAACTGCACAACGTGCAGCGTATCAGATTGAGAAATTGAATGATAGCTAGTGAGAGTGTACAGACAGATATACCTATGAATTGTACCCTCTAAGAGGCGACCCTATACAGTCTATACAAACATGACACATACACATGTTTGACACACCCCCTAGACTGCATAGGGGAACGTCCTAAACAAGCAGCTCAGGGCGGCACTACTAGTCCAACCTCTGAGACAAGGGTCTGAGAGACCAGTCAGAATGAGTACAGACAAGGCAAGAACAAGAGCAGGGCGGCACTACTAGTCCAGCCACTGGGAGAGGACACAAGTCCACTCTGAGAATACAGATAAAGGACAGTACAAAGTCAAGGTCCTAGCAAGTGAGAGGCTACAGGAACTAGACCAAGCTGTACACAGTGCCGCTGATGATCTTTAGGCGCAAGCGCCTTCGTAAAGATACCGTAATCCCCCGTATAAAACACCCGCCGGAATTAAGCTCCCCCGGGTAGCTTGAGCGGGTATGGGTGTTTAATTTAACTGGATTTAGTTACCACCCTACCCTTGGCCTTGAAAACATTTCACCACCCCCCCCGAGATGAAAAAACGTTTTTTTCTACGTTTTCCTGTATACAACTTCTTGAATTAGACGTTAGCAATACAACTAGAGTACACGTAGTTACTACTCAACAGAATTAACCATAGAACTGTCAACTTATACATATTATCTATGTAGAAGTTATAGGCTAGACTGAGGTATGCTTCTAGTGAGTACAACCAACTAGTATTTGTTCTAGGTTTCCACCCCTAGTAATCATTCGTTTCTACGTTAACATGGTATCACGCTTAGGTTAGGATCCCCCCGCCTACCGCTTCCGCCCGTCGCGCCTCCTAGGCCCCGTCGCGCCCCCTAGGCCCCGTCGCGCCCCCCCTGGGCCCCGTCGCGCTCGTTAGGCCCCGTCGCGCCCCCCCTGGGCCCCGTCGTGCCCGCTGGGCCCCGTCGCGCCTCCTAGGCCCCGCCGCGCTCCCCCTGGGCCCCGTCGCGCCCGCTGGGCCCCGTCGCGCCCCCTAGGCCCTAACGCGCCCCCGCTGGGCCCCGTTGCGCCTCCTAGGCCCCGTCGCGCCCCCCATGGGCCCCGTCGAGCCCGCTGAGCCCCGTCGTGCCTCCTAGGCATCGTCGCGCCTCCTAAGCCCCGTCGCGTCCCCCCCCCTCTGGGCCCCGTCGCGCCCGTTCGGCCCCGTCGCGCCCCTCCTAGGCCCTGTCGTGCCCGCTGGGCCCCGTCGCGCCTCCTAGGCCCCGTCGCGCCCCCTCTGGGCACCGTCGCGCCCGCTGGGCCCTGTCGCGCCTCCTAGGCCCCGTCGCACCCGCTGGACCCCTTCGCGCTTCCTAGGCCCCGTCGCGCCTGCTAGGCCCCGTCGCGCCCCCCCTGGGCCCCGTCGCGCCCGTTAGGCCCCGTCGCGGCCCCCCTGGGCCCCGTCGTGCCCGCTGGTCCCCGTCGCGCCTCCTCGGCCCCGTCGCGCCCCCCCTGGGCCCCGTCGTGCCCGCTGGGCCCCGTCGCGCCCCTTAGGCCTCGTCGCGCCCGCTGGCCCCTGTCGCGCCTGCTGTTAGCGCTCGCCTGCCTGGCCTCCTAGTGCCGCTCGGCCTCCTCCTAGTGCCGCCCGGCCCCTTCCTAGCGCCGCCCGGCCTCTCCTCAGCGCTGCCCGGCCCCTCCTCGTGCCCGACCGGCCCCAGCAGCACCAGCCTGGCCCCTCCCAGCACCAGCCCGGCCCCAGAGCACCTGCCCGCCTCCCCTGCTCGGCCTGCCGTGTCCTCTCGGGCCCTGTGTCTTCTGCTCGCCTGCGCTGGGACGCCTAGCTGCTGCCCTACTGGAGAGTGCTGCCGCCGTGTCCCCGCGCCGCTGTGCTCCTGTGCCGCTGAGGAGCTGTGCTGCTGTGCCGCTGTGTCGCTGAGGAGCTGTGCCGCTGACCCTGCACGATGGCTGACTTTGTGCTCCGCCTGGACGCTGAGGGCCACGCGGTTGACTTCGCCGCCTGGCTCTCCGATCTCCGCCGCCAGCTTACAGGTCAGCGCCAGGATGGCCACTCTCTGGTTGTCCATGCTGATGGCTTGCTCCCCCGTCCCCCTGCACCTACTCCCCTCCCTGCTGACCCCTCCTCTGATGACCGTGAGGCTTTCTCTACTGCTGCGCTGGCCTGTGCGGTCTGGGACTCACGCGATGCAGTAGCTCAGGTTGCTATTAGTCACGCCCTCCCTGTGTCTGAGCGCTCGCGTTTTGCTACTGTTGAAACGGCCAAAGCTTATTTAGACGCCGTTATTGCTCGCTATTCCACCCCTGCCTCCGCTTCTGCTGGCCGCTTGCTCTTTCCGATGCTGTTCCCAGACCTGGCTGCCTTCCCTACTGTCGCAGACTTTGCCACTCATTTGCGTGCCCTAGAGACTCGCTATCGCACTGCCAGCACTGCTGCCCAGCTCAACAGCAGCACCCCCAGAACCAACACCCCCAGAGCGAGAACCCCCTCCAACACCAGCGGCACCCCCAGAAGCCGCAAGACGAACACCCTCCTCCACACCAGCACCCCCAGGGGCCGAGAGCAGCGGCGGCAGTGGCGGCAACGGCTGCGGCGGCGGCGACAGCGGCGACGGCTGCGGCAGCGACAGCGGCGGCGGCGGCGACGACAGCGGCGACGGCTGCGGCGGCGACGGCGACGGCGGCGGCAGCGGGGTCGGCGACTGCGACAGTGGGGGCGGAGGCACCGGGGAAGGGGGACGCTGCAAGGACGGACCGGGGGTACCACCAGAGTCAGCAGACTCCTCAACGGGGACAACCGACGGGAGGGGAGTGACGTGGGAGACACCAGACGGGGCAGGACGAGGCGGGAGAGGGGCAGGGGCTACCGGGGGAGAGGGAGCAAGGAAAAGGGGGGGGGCAACTGGGAGACCTCGGTGAGGGAAGCGGCGGTAGAAGGAGACGGACTCGTCAAAGGTGACGTCACGAGAGTGGAGGAAGCGGTGAGACGGCGGGTGGTAGAAAAGCCAGTCAGACGAGTCCAGGGGGAAACCGAGGAAGACCCAGGGGTTGCTGAGCGCCGCATCGGCTTGGTCATGGAGGTCGCCCGTACCTCCATGATCCATGCCGATGCCCCCCATTTTCTGTGGCCGTTCGCTGTTCGCTACGCGGCTCACCAGCTTAACCTGTGGCCACGCTCCCAGCGGCCGCAGGTTTCGCCGACCCTCCTTTGGACCGGGTCCCCCGGTGACGCGTCTGCGTTCCACGTCTGGGGCTGCCTTGCTCACGTTCGTGCCTCTGGCACGGACAAGCTCACTGCCCGCACTGTCCCCTGTGTCTTCCTCGGTTTCCCCCTGGACTCGTCTGACTGGCTTTTCTACCACCCGCCGTCTCACCGCTTCCTCCACTCTCGTGACGTCACCTTTGATGAGTCCGTCTCCTTCTACCGCCGCTTCCCTCACCGAGGTCTCCCAGTTGCCCCCCCCCTTTTCCTTGCTCCCTCTCCCCCGGTAGCCCCTGCCCCTCTCCCGCCTCGTCCTGCCCCGTCTGGTGTCTCCCACGTCACTCCCCTCCCGTCGGTTGTCCCCGTTGAGGAGTCTGCTGACTCTGGTGGTACCCCCGGTCCGTCCTTGCCGCGTCCCCCTTCCCCGGTGCCTCCGCCCCCACTATCGCAGTCGCCGACCCCGCTGCCGCCGCCGTCGCCGTCGCCGCCGCAGCCGTCGCCGCTGTCGTCGCCGCCGCCGCCGCTGTCGCTGCCGCAGCCGTCGCCGCTGTCGCCGCCGCCGCAGCCGTTGCCGCCACTGCCGCCGCTGCTCTCGGCCCCTGGGGGTGCTGGTGTGGAGGAGGGTGTTCGTCCTGCGGCTTCTGGGGGTGCCGCTGGTGTTGGAGGGGGTTCTCGCTCTGGGGGTGTTGGTTCTGGGGGTGCTGCTGTTGAGTGTTCTGCCGACGGTCGTTCTGCCTCTGCTGGTCCGAGAGTTCCGGCCCAGCCGTCGTCGCCGCCGCAGCAGCCGTCGCCGCCGGTTTCCGCTCTCCGCCTGCTCGGCCTTCCCTCCCCGGACCGCGCGCCGGTGTCTCCCCCACCGCCTCCTGACCTCCCTGTCTACGGTCCTGTGTTCCCGCCGCCAGACTCGTCTCCGGCCCGTCTTCCTCCTCGTTCCCCTCCTGTGTCTCCTCCGCTGTCCCCTGACCCTACCCCTCCGTCTCACGTTTGGGCTCGCCGTCCCTCCCGTGCTCGTCCCGTCTCTCCTGTCCTGCCCACCCACCCTATGTTGCTCCGTTCCCACTCGTCTCGTCCTCCCCTCCTCCCGTCCCCTCCTCCCTCGTCCCTTGCTGTTGCACCTCCTCCGTTCTCTGACTACCTCCGTGCTGCTCGTCCCCTTGTCCCTCGGGTCCTTGCCTCTCTTGTTACCGACCCTGCTGTTCCTGTCTCGCGCCTTGACGCGCTTGTCGCTGCTGTCGCTGACTTCGCCTCTACCCGCCGCCTTGACTACGCTACCGCTCTGGTCTCTGACCCTGCCCGTCCTCTGTCCGTCGGGGGTGCTCCTGCCCTTGGCAGTGACGTCCTAGAGGACAGGCAGTACGAGCTGGCTTTCCTTTCCGAGGCTGCTCCCCATCTCTGCTCCATGCTGTTAGTCCCTGAGGGTGACCCAGACGCCTTCGACATCCCGACCCCTCGCACCTACGCTGAGGCCACCTCGGGACCTTGGGCCTCTCAGTGGATAGCTGCCATGGAGCAGGAGATGGCATCTTGGAGATCCACCGGCACTTACGTCGACGCAGTTCCCCCGCCTGGGGTGAACGTAGTCGATGGTCGGTGGCTCTTCAAGGTGAAGCGCCCCCCTGGAGAGCCGCCTGTCTTCAAGGCGCGCTACGTGGCCAGAGGTTTCAGTCAGCGCGAGGGGGTTGACTTCTTCCAGACCTTCGCCCCGACCCCGAAGATGACCACTCTTCGGGCGCTGCTACACGTAGCAGCACAGCGTGACTACAAGCTTCACTCCCTCGACTTCTCTACTGCCTTTCTTCAGGGCAGCCTACACGAGCAGGTCTACCTGCGCCGACCACAGGGCTTCACTGGTACCTTCCCTCCTGGGACCCAGTGGCTTCTCAGGCGCCCGGTCTACGGCCTGCGTCAGGCTCCCTGCGAGTGGCACGACACGCTACGTGCCACGTTAGCAGACCTGCAGTTCTTTCCGTCCTCTGCTGACCCTTCACTGTTTGTGCGTTCCGGCCAGACTCCGTTCTACATCCTTGTCTACGTAGACGACCTGGTCTTTGCTACGCCTGACAGGGACGCACTGGCCTCTGTGAAGGCTGAGCTGCTGAAGAGACACACCTGCACTGACCTTGGAGAGCTGCGTCGCTATCTTGGCCTGCAGATCTCTAGGGACAGAGCAGCACGCACCATCACTCTGACCCAGTCACACTTGGTGCGTCAGGTCCTTCAGAGGTTCGGTCTTCAGTTCTCCTCTGCACAGCCCACACCTCTACCCGTAGACCATGGGCTCTCTGCTCCCGTTCCTGAGGAGCCAGTAGAGCCCAGTGGCCCCTACGCAGAGCTGGTGGGTTGCCTCATGTACCTGATGACTTGCACTCGCCCAGATCTCGCATACCCTCTCAGCATCCTGGCTCGCTTTGTGGCTACAGGCAGACACCGACCTCAGCACTGGTCTGCCGCTAAGAGGGTTTTGCGTTATCTTGCTAGTACATCAGGCATGGGGTTAGTGCTAGGAGGACGCAGGCCAGTGGTCCTTACTGGGCACACAGACGCTTCTTGGGCAGACGACGCTGAGACGCTCAGGTCGTCGCAGGGCTACTGTTTCAGCCTTGGTTCGGGTGCTATCTCTTGGAGATCCACTCGCTCGTCGTCTGTGGCTCAGTCTAGCTGTGAGGTTGAGATCTACGCTGGTGCCATGGCGGCACAGGAGCTCCGCTGGCTGACCTTCTTGCTCACTGACTTAGGTGAGCGGCCTAGCTCTGCCCCGGTCCTGTACGCTGACAACAGGGCCATGATACTCCTGTGTCAGGAGCCTCGGCTTGAGGGCAGAGCGAAGCATATCCAGCTGCGGTACTTCCTCCTGCGCGAGCTACAGCAGCGCCGCCAGGCCCGCGTAGTTCACTTGGCCTCAGGTGCCAACACAGCTGATATCTTTACTAAGGCGCTTGCGCCTAAAGATCATCAGCGGCACTGTGTACAGCTTGGTCTTGTTCCTGTAGCTGCTCCCCTGTTAGGATCCTGATTGTGTACTCTCTATTATATATGCTTGTCAGACTGGCCTTGTGGCCTTACCTCCAGTGGCTGGACTAGTAGTGCCACCCTGGCTTGCTTCAGTTTTGGTTGTATTCTTGCTGACTGGTCTCCAGACCCCTGCCTCAGTGGTTGGACTAGTAGTGCCGCCCTGAGCTGTTTGCTTCTTGTTTAGTTTCACCCCTTGTCTAGCCTAGGGGGTGTGTCAACTTATACATATTATCTATGTAGAAGTTATAGGCTAGACTGAGGTATGCTTCTAGTGAGTACAACCAACTAGTATTTGTTCTAGGTTTCCACCTCTAGTAATCATTCGTTTCTACGTTAACAAGAACTAGTTAGTGGCACCACCTAGGGCTTGAATTCTACCTACCTCTGCCTAGAACCTAAATTATCCACTACACTTTAAATCCTTACACTATGCCAGATACTCATGCCTCTGCCACTGCTCTAGTCGTCCTCCTCAGGCTCCTCATCACCAGCCTGCCACATCTCGACGTCGCTCCCATCTGCAAGCTCATCCCACCAACAGTCGTCGTCATCCTCCTCTGCAATGCCTTCTGCCGGCCACACATCAACACTTGCTGCTGCTGCTGATGCAGTCTCTGCATTGTCTGCGCTCGTCTCAGCTGCTTCGGTTGCCGCTTCAGCACAGTCGATGTCGTCAGCCGCCAGCGACGCCGCATCCGCCTCTTCGTCGTCGGCGACGTCCCCGTCCACATCGATGAAGGCGTCGTAGAGGGGGTTGATGTAGCCGCTCTCGCCCTCCTCGACGTGGACATCGTCCATCACCTCGAGGTCGGGCTTGCCGCGGAGGTGGCGGAGAGCGAGGTTGTCCTCGGTGCCGTCCAGCGCATTTGATATACCGCACGTCTTGAATGAACTACGCACGAGCTCCTCTGGCACAGCCTCCCATGACCGAGCAATCCATTTCAAGATGAGCTCAGCCGGGGGCTTCTTCAGATTTCCTGCACATGGGATGGGAGCATAATGGGAGGAGAAGAACACGGGCACGGTAAGATGACGACTAGGAACGGGCACGGTGGAATTCGTCAACAAGCAAGAAGTCTAAAAACTACTGAGGAAGCGACTAGGAAGGGGCTCACCTGCCGCAGTCTTCATGTCGATGCCGAACTGCTCAAACCATGCGCCGTAGTCGCCGCGCACGCCGGCCTTGAAGCTCTTGTTCACTGCGACGTCCAGCGGTTGAACGAGAGGCGTGCAACCACCTGGGATGACCGCGCGGGTAAGTTTGCACAGCTTCATCGTCTGCCCGACTGCTTGCGTGAGGTGGCCCTTGTACGAGTCCAGGATGACGAGCGCCTCCTTGCGCCTATTCCCCGATTCGCGCAGCGGGCGCAAGAACGGGTTCAGGACTTGAGTAGTCCAGTCCTGGACAAGCTTCTCGTCCATCCAGCCCTTCGGCTGGGCTCGGATGATGACACCTGGATACAATCACAAGCCACAACAACAGTCAGAGGGTATGCATCGGTGTACACTATGCACAGAGCGAAAAGCAAAGGCGATTCTTACCCGGGGGAACCTGAATCTTTGGCAGCGTCTTCCGCTTGAAGATGACATACGGCGGGAGCTTCAATCCCGACGCGGTGACTGCCAACATGACGGTGAGCCGCTCCTTTTCATAGCCGGCCGTCCTCACATGCACCGTACGGGAGCCTCTGTGCTCCAACGTCCTCTCCTGGGGCATTTCGATGAAGAGGGGGGTTTGGTCGGCGTTCACGATGTGGTCGAGGTTGTACCGGTTGAGAATCCGCATCTGTTTGACAAACTCCCAGAATTTCTCGATCTTCGTCCTCATGTCTGCATAGAACAAAACAGTCAGAGAACAAATTCAGGCATGAACACGCGATAAGCAAGACAATCAAAAGAATCAAATATTGAAAGTCGCGGCAAGGGAATCAATAACAAGGATGGGACGGCAGTTTACCGTCGGCGAGCTTTTGCCCCATCTTCGTCTTTACCCGACGCGTAAGGCCCCAGCGCGCGCGGAATCTGAACGTCCAGCGACTCGACGCTCTCCAGTCGACGTTGGGATGATGTACGCGCATGTACGAGCGACTCCACTTCTGCAGCAGCTTGACGGAGACGGCAAGCCCCCTCCCGCGGTGCCTCAGGAACTGTCGGTAGAGGGCGCTCTCCATCGTCGGGTACTTCGCGGGACGTCCGGCACCGACGAGGCGTTTGCGGCAGCCGGCGGCGACACGGAGGCGTTCGCGAGCATTCTTCCACTCCCGAATCGACACCGGCTGGACACCTGCAAGCTTTGCGAGTCCACGCACAGAGAGGTCGGGTTGAGCATCGAACATGGAAAGCCAGTACAACTTCTCCGAGGCAGAGTACGAGCGGCGCTTCCGCTTTGTCATCCTGCTTCGAGATGCGGGGGCATGGACATCGTGATTCAAGGTAGGACCACGGGGTCGTCGAATGGGCTCCGGGAAACTCGGCACGCTGACGCGCGGCAGGGGACGACGGCCTTCCGTCGTAGTGGCGTCGCCGCTTGCAGAATCTGTCGCAGCGGCGTCGCCGCTTGCAGAATCTGTCGCAGCGGCATCGCCGCTTGCAGAATCTGTTGCAGCGGCGTCGCCGCTTGCAGAATCTGTCGCAGCAGCATCGACGCTTGTAGAGTCTGTCGCTGCGGCATCGCCGTCGGCAAAGGACCGACGAAGTAAAAACGTCTGCTGGCCATAAGGGCCCTTTCGAGTCAGAAGGCGAGACAAGCCAGAGCCTGAGGCCATGGCGGGGGGACGTTACAGAGACGGAGCTAGAGGATGCCTTAGACAGCCCTTGCAGGGGCTGTCTTGAAGGCATCCTGGAGTCGAAACTGAAAATGAGAGGACGGAGCGGGGTAGACCCACTTCAAGAGTGGGTTGGAGGGGAAGGCAGGGACGTGGGCGACTCCCTCGTCCATGTCGCCCATGAAATGCCTCTCACGACCATCCAGAATGTGTGATTCCGTGCGCTGGCCGGTCGTGAGAAGGCATCGACAAAATGTGCCGTTGATTTCGCCACCCCATGCTGTGCTGGCACAGCGTGGGCTGGAGGCATCAACGTGGCTGCCTGCAGCACAAGCTGATTGGATACTCTGGCAGCATACTGAATCAGCAGCGTACGTAGACGATGTGGCATGCACATGGACCAAATCGTTGGGTACGCGATCAGATAGCAGAATGGGACTCAGAACAATGCCCTGTCACAAGTACAGTTGAATTCAAATCAAAAGTAGCATATGCACATTCCATAACTCCTGGGTGCTGTATTTTTTTTGCCTTTAATTACACCCAACCCAAAATTTCGTTGCATTTTTATTAACACCATAGGGTGTTTTATACGGGGGATTATGGTATCAGCCGTGTTGGCACCTGAGGCCAAGTGTACAACGCGAGCCTGACGTCGCTGCTGTAGCTCACGCAGGAGGAAGTACCGCAGCTGAATGTGCTTCGCTCTGCCCTCGAGTCGAGGCTCCTGACACAGGAGGATCATGGCCCTGTTGTCAGCGAACAGGACCGGGGCAGAGCTAGGCCGCTCACCTAAGTCAGTGAGCAAGAAGGTCAGCCAGCGGAGCTCCTGTGCCGCCATGGCACCAGCGTAGATCTCAGCCTCACAGCTGGACTGCGCCACAGACGAGGAGCGGGTAGCTCTCCACGAGACGGCACCTGAGCCAAGGCTAAAGCAGTAGCCCTGGGTAGACCTGAGCGTCTCAGCGTCGTCTGCCCACGAAGCGTCTGTGTGTCCAGTAAGGACCACTGGCCTGCGTCCTCCTAGCACTAACTATCAGAATGGGAATTGAATTAATTGGTAAAGTGAGAGTACACACAAATATACCTAAGTGTTGTACCCTCTAAGATGTAACCCTATACAGTCTATACAAACATGACAAATACAGATGTTTGACACACCCCCTAGACTGCATAGGGGAATACCCTAAACAAGCAGCTCAGGGCGGCACTACTAGTCCAACCTCTGAGACAAGGGTCTGAGAGAACAGTCAGAAGGAGTACAGACAAGGCAAGAGCAAGACCAGGGCGGCACTACTAGTCCAGCCACTGGGAGAGGACACAAGTCCAGTCTGAGTATACATATAAAGGACAGTACAAGTCAAGGTTCTAGCAAGTGAGAAGCGACAGGAACTAGACCAAGCTGTACACAGTGCCGCTGATGATCTTTAGGCGCAAGCGCCTTCGTAAAGATATCAGCTGTGTTGGCACCTGAGGCCAAGTGTACTACGCGAGCCTGACGTCGCTGCTGTAGCTCACGCAGGAGGAAGTACCGCAGCTGAATGTGCTTCGCTCTGCCCTCGAGTCGAGGCTCCTGACACAGGAGGATCATGGCCTTGTTGTCAGCGTACAGGACCGGGGCAGAGCTAGGCCGCTCACCTAAGTCAGTGAGCAAGAAGGTCAGCCAGCGGAGCTCCTGTGCCGCCATGGCACCAGCGTAGATCTCAGCCTCACAGCTGGACTGCGCAACAGACGAGGAGCGGGTAGCTCTCCACGAGACGGCACCTGAGCCAAGGCTGAAGCAGTAGCCCTGGGTAGACCTGAGTGTCTCGGCGTCGTCTGCCCACGAAGCGTCTGTGTGTCCAGTAAGGACCACTGGCCTGCGTCCTCCAAGCACTAACCCCATGCCCGATGTACTAGCAAGATAACGCAGAACCCTCTTAGCGGCAGACCACTGCTGCGGTCGGTGTCTGCCTGTGGCCACAAAGCGCGCCAGGATGCTGAGAGGGTATGCGAGATCTGGGCGAGTGCAAGTCATCAGGTACATGAGGCAACCCACCAGCTCTGCGTAGAGGCCACTGGGCTCTACCACCTCCTCAGATTACTGGAGCGGAGAGTCTGTGGTCTACAGGCAGAGGGGTGGGCTGTGCAGAGGAGAACTGAAGGCTGAACCTCTGAAGGACCTGGCGCACCAAGTGTGACTGAGTCAGGGTGATGGTGCACGCAGCTCTGTCCCTGGAGATCTGCAAGCCAAGGTAACGGCGCAGTTCTCCAAGGTCAGTGCAGGTGTGTCTCTTCAGCAGCTCTGCCTTCACGGAGGCCAGTGCGTCCCTGTCTGCCGTGGCAAAGACCAGGTCGTCGACGTAAACAAGGATGTAGAACAGAGTCTGGCCAGCACGAACGAAGAGTGAAGGGTCTGCGGAAGACGGAAAGAACTGCAGGTCAGCAAGGGTAGCACGAAGAGTGTCGTGCCACTCACGGGGAGCCTGGCGCAGGCCGTAGACGGGGCGCCGCAGGAGCCACTGGGTCCCAGGAGGGAAGGTGCCAGTAAAGCCCGGAGGGCGACGCAGGTAGACCTGCTCGTGTAGGCTGCCCTGAAGGAAGGCAGTGGAGAAGTCGAGGGAGTGAAGCTCGTAGTCACGCTGAGCAGCTAGGTGTAACAGAACCCGAAGAGTAGTCATCTTCGCGGTCGGAGCGAAAGTCTGGAAGAAGTCCACCCCCTCGCGCTGACTGAAGCCTCTAGCCACATAGCGCGCCTTGAAGACAGGCGGCTCTCCAGGAGGGCGCTTCACCTTGAAGAGCCAGCGGCCATCGACTACGTTCACCCCAGGTGGGGGAACTGCGTCGACGAAGGTGCCGGTGGATCTCCAAGATGCCATCTCCTGCTCCATGGCAGCTATCCACTGTGAGGCCCAGGGTCCCGAAGTCGCCTCAGCGTAAGTGCGAGGGGTCGGGATGTCGAAAGCGTCTGGGTCACCCTCAGGGACTAGCAGCATGGAACAGAGATGGGGAGCAGCCTCGGAGAGGAAAGCAAGCTCGAACTGGCGGTCCTCCAGGACGTCACTGCCAAGGGCAGGAGCACCCCCGACAGACGGAGGACAGGCAGGGTCAGAGACCAGAGCGGTGGCGTAGTCAAGGCGGCGGGTAGAGGCGAAGTCAGCGATAGCAGCGACAAGAGAGTCAAGGCACGAGGCCGGAACAGACGGGTCGGTAACGAGAGAGGCAAGGACTTGAGGAACGAGAGGACGAGCGGCACGAAGGTAGTCGGACAGCGGGGGGGGCGCAACAACAAGGGAGGACGGAGGAGGCGACGGGAGAAGGGGAGGACGAGACGCGTGGGAACGAAGCAACATGGGGTGGGAGCGCAAGACAGGCGAGGCAGGACGAGCATGGGAGGGGCGGTGAGACCAGACGTGCGACGGAGGAGTCGGGTCAGGAGACAGGGGAGGGGACACAGGAGGGGAACGAGGGGGGAGACGAGCCGGGGACGAGTCCGGCGGAGGGAAAACAGGGCCGTAGACAGGAAGAGGAGGAGACGGTCGGGGAGGAACCGACGCAGGGTCGGGGGACGGAAGGCCGAGCAGGCGAAGGGCGGACACCGGCAGGGACCGCTGCTGCGGCGGCACAACGGCGACACCTGGACCGCAAGCTGCTCCTCGGCGACCACCGGCACTCTCCACACCAGCACCCCCAGAGGGACCACCCCCAGGGCGACCGGGACGAGCACCCCCAGAGTCAGCGAACGGGGGCTGCGACGGCGGCGGCGGAGGCGACGGCGGCGGCGGCGACGACGACGGCTGCAGCAGCGGTAGTGGCGGTGGAGGAGGGGACTGGGGAGGGGACACCTGGGGAGGGGCGGCCGGCGAGCACTGCACAGGAGGGCCACCAGAGTCAGAAGACTCCTCAACCGGGTCCACGGACGGAAGGGGGGTGACGTGGGACACACCAGAGGGGGCGGGACGGGGAGGAGGAGGAGGAGGGGCAGGGACTACCGGGGAAGGGGTGACCAGGAACAGGGGGGGAGTAACCGGGGGACCACGGTGGGGAAAGCGGCGGTAGTAGGAGACAGACTCGTCAAAGGTGACGTCACGAGAATGAAAGAAGCGGTGAGACGGCGGGTGGTAAAAGTGCCAGTCGGACGCGTCAAGGGGAAAACCGAGGAAGACGCAGGGAAGGGTGCGGGCAGTGAGCTTGTCCGTGCCGGAGGCACGGACGTGAGCAAGGCAGCCCCAGACGTGGAACGCAGATACGTCACCAGGGGACCCAGTCCAAAGACGGGTCGGCGAAACCTGCGGCTGCTGAGGGTGCGGCCACAGGTTAAGCTGGTGAGAAGCGTAGCGCACAGCGAACGGCCACAGAAAATGGGGTGCACCGGCATGGATCATGGAGGTGCGAGCGACCTCCATGACCAAACCGATGCGTCGCTCAGCGACCCCATTCTGCTGTGGGGAGTCCGGTAGGGTGAACGTCTGGGTGATGCCCTCCGCACGACAAAAGCGACCAAGGACACCGGAGGCAAACTCGCCACCACGGTCTGAGTGAAGACGCAAGACAGGGAGACCGCGGTGGACACGCGCAGAGACAAGCCAGGGGATGAGAGCGCCAGGCACGTCGGCCTTGCGCTCCAGGGGAAAGACTGTGGTGTGACGAGTAAAGTCGTCGACAAGCACAAGGAAGTAGCGCTCTCGACGCGGCCCAGGGACGGGGGCGGGGCCCCAGACGTCCAGGTGCAGGGTCTGCAGCGGCGCGGCGGTAGGGGGAAACGAGGAGGAGTGAGGGGCACGGCGAAGCCGACCCTCGACACAAGGCGTGCAAGGTGGGGCTGGAGAGGAGGGAAACGCGTGGAGCGAACCTGGGAGACCAAGGACGAGACCGTGCTGAGACATGTGACGCAGACGCGGGAGCGCAGGGTGACCTAGGCGGTGGTGCCACACGAGGGTCGGGTGAGTGAGGGAGCGACAGGAGCAGGCAGCAGCAACCTGGGTAGACGCAGCCACCTGAGGGGGCGCTCCAGCCGGGGGGGTCACGGTGTCCAGAGTGAACAGGCCGGACACCGGGTCCCGGGGGAACGTGGACAGGGGGGCACCAGTGGCGGCCTCGGTACAGACAGCATACCGCTCGTGACCAGGGAACGTAGTGGTGACGCCAAGGTCCTGGAGGCAGCCGACACCAACTAGGTTCCTGGAGAACGAGGGGATATGCGGACCTGTAAGAGAACCCGAAGGAACCGCCGGACAGGGAAGGGTGGTGGAACTGCGGGCGACTACCGGACCGCCGGAGGGGTCAGCAAGAGAAACGGCAGCAGGAACAGGAAGCGGCGTCAGGGTGGTGGAGTCGCGGAAGAAACACCGAGAGGCGCCAGAGTCCAAGGTGAAGGAAAGCGAAGCCGAGGGGTCTGGCGACGGAACGACGGCGGAAGCACCAAGACTACACAAAGCAGGGGATCCTACGCCTGACGCAGCAGGGGAGGCTAAGCGAGGCACACATACACTAGGCAACAGTGAGTAATAAGCGGGAATCACACTAGAGTCATCAGCATACATCACATGCAGAGCAGAAACAATGGCATCCATGTCCATATCAAAAATCTGAATCTTACGACTAAGCAAACTGTGCCAGTCCGGGAGGTCTGGCGACGGGCCGAAGTGCTGAAGAAAGAGGTCGTCCAGGCGACGAAAACAGCGGGGAGTGGAGTGACCGAGCTTACCGCAAACGAAGCCGCGGCGAGGACCGGTCTGGATCTGGTACTGACAACGCCCGCCACCAGAGCCACCACGCGGCACACCACCACGCGCCCGGCCACCGCCAGCGCCGGGCCACCCTGGCGGGAGGACACTCGTCTGCCGCGTCTGCGACGGCTGCTGCGGCTGCTGCGAAGGCTGCGACTGCGGCGGCTGCTGCGGCTGCTGCACCTGCAGGGGCGGCGACTCAGCTGAACTGGGCAGGGTCCCCTCGTCCACTCCAGCACCAGGCGACCCGACCCCACCACTACCCCTGCCCGCACCCCCGCCGCCTCCTCCGCCGCGCCCAGCCTTGGGGCGGCGGCCCTTCCCGGAACGGACCTGCGCTGCAGCAGCAGTCTCAGCCACAGCGGCAGAGCCGTCGGAGAAGGTGCACTGAGCGGGGGCACAACCCTGAAAGATAGGGACCGGCACGACACCGCTCGCCTGGGCAATGGAGCGGTGACGGGTCTCTATCACAGTCAGGGTGTCTACAAAGTCAGTGAGGGTGAGGTCTGCGGGGTGAACGCTAAGAAAGCGGTCGCGGGCGACAGCAAGGCGGTCAGGGAGGCGGGTGGCAAGCAAGTAGAGGGTAGAGGTAATGGGCGGCTGGTGGGCTCTAAGCTGGGCGTCAGTGCAGGCAGCGCGCCAGGTCTCATCTATCGAGCGCAGGTGGGCAGCGAGGTCAGAGACAGTGGGGAAAGATGCAAGGTCAGGAAAGAGCATCGGAAGGATCAGGCGACCCACCGAGGCAGCCGGAGGGGTGGAATAGCGCTTGATCACAGCATCTAAGTATGCCTGAGCAGTAGTGAGGGACCTAAAGCGAGGACGCTCGGATGGGGGAAGGGCGTTGCTAATGGCAAGCTGGGCAACAGCATCGCGAGAAAGCCAGACAGAGCGCGCACGGGCAGTGGCAGCAGTAGCCTCACGCTCAGTGGGTGTGGGGTCAGCGGACAGAATAGCAGGGGGGTCTGGGCAGGGGAGCGTACCGTCAAGGTGTGCGGAAAGCGGTTCACCATCCTGCCGCTGGCCAGTGAGTTGACGGCGGAGGTCGGCAAGCCACGCCTCGAACTCTAGGGGCTGACCTTCAGCGTCGAAGCGAAGCTCCGCCGCCATCAGGAACAGTCCAGTGCAGTGCAGGGCAGTGCAGTGAGGTGGAGTGCGGTGCAGTGCGGTACAGTGCGGTGCAGTGCGGTGCAGTGCGGTGCAGTGCGGTGCAGTGCGGTGTAGTGCGGTGTAGTGCGGTGCCAGGCAGTACAGTGTGGTGCGGGGCGGCACGGAGCAGGGCGGGGTGGGGGGGAACCGTACCAGTGAGGAGGACGGGGCCGGGGCTGGCCCGACGGGGCCGGGCGGGCGCGACGGGGCCGGGCTGGTGCGACAGGGCCGGGACGGGGCGACGGGGCCGAGCGGGCGCGACGGGGCCGGGCTGGGGCGACGGGGCCGGGCGAGTGCGGCAGGGCCGGGCCGGTGCGACGGGGCCGGGCGAGCGGGACGGCGGCCGGGCGGGTGCGACGGGGCCGGGCAGGGTGGGACGGGGCCGGGCGGGGGCGACGGGGCCGGACGGCTGCGACGGGGCCAGGCAAGGGCGACGGGGCTAGGCGGCTGCGACGGGGCCGGGCGGGCGCGACGGGGCCAGGCGGCTGCGACGGGGCCGGGCGGGCGCGACAGGGCCGGGCGGCTGCGACGGCGCCGGGCGGGCGCGACGGGGCCTGGCGGCGGCGACGGGGTCGGGCAGGGTGCGACGGGGCCCAGGAGGGGCGCGACAGAGCCCAGGAGGGGCGCTACGGGGCCTGGGCGGAGCGCGACGAGGCCCAGGAGGGGCGCTAGGGGGCCTGGGAGGAGCGCGACGGGGCCTGGGAGGGGCGCGACGGGGCCTGGGAGGGGCGTTACAGGGCCCAGGAGGGGCGCTACGAAGCCCAGGAGGGGCGCGACGAGGCCCAGGAGGGGCGCTACGGGGCCCAGGAGGGGCGCGACGGGGCGCTACGGGGCCTGGGAGGAGCGCGACGGGGCCCAGGAGGGGCGCTAGGGGGCCTGGGAGGAGCGCGACGGGGCCTGGGAGGGGCGCGACGGGGCCTGGGAGGGGCGTTACAGGGCCCAGGAGGGGCGCTACGAAGCCCAGGAGGGGCGCGACGAGGCCCAGGAGGGGCGCTACGGGGCCCAGGAGGGGCGCGACGGGGCGCTACGGGGCCTGGGAGGAGCGCGACGGGGCCCAGGAGGGGCGCTAGGGGGCCTGGGAGGAGCGCGACGGGGCCTGGGAGGGGCGCGACGGGGCCTGGGAGGGGCGTTACAGGGCCCAGGAGGGGCGCTACGGGGCCCAGGAGGGGCGCGACGGGGCGCTACGGGGCCTGGGAGGAGCGCGACGGGGCCCAGGAGGGGCGCTAGGGGGCCTGGGAGGAGCGCGACGGGGCCTGGGAGGGGCGCTAGGGGGCCTGGGAGGGGCGTTACGGGGCCCAGGAGGGGCGCTAGGGGGCCTGGGAGGAGCGCGACGGGGCCTGGGAGGGGCGCTAGGGGGCCTGGGAGGGACGCTAGGGGGCATGAGCGGAAGCGGTAGGTGGGGGGGATCCTACCTACGCGTGATACCATATCAGAATGGGAATTGAATTAATTGGTAAAGTGAGAGTACACACAAATATACCTAAGTGTTGTACCCTCTAAGAGGTTACCCTATACAGTCTATACAAACATGACAAATACAGATGTTTGACACTAACCCCATGCCCGATGTACTAGCAAGATAACGCAGAACCCTCTTAGCAGCAGACCAGTGCTGCGGTCGGTGTCTGCCTGTGGCCACAAAACGAGCCAGGATGCTGAGAGGGTATGCGAGATCTGGGCGAGTGCAAGTCATCAGGTACATGAGGCAACCCACCAGCTCTGCGTAGGGGCCGCTGGGCTCTACCAACTCCTCAGACACTGGAGCGGAGAGCCTGTGGTCTACAGGCAGAGGGGTGGGCTGTGCAGAGGAGAACTGAAGGCTGAACCTCTGAAGGACCTGGCGCACCAAGTGTGACTGAGTCAGGGTGATGGTGCGCGCAGCACTGTCCCTGGAGATCTGCAAGCCAAGGTAACGGCGCAGTTCTCCAAGGTCAGTGCACGTGTGTCTCTTCAGCAGCTCTGCCTTCACGGAGGCCAGTGCGTCCCTGTCTGCTGTGGCAAAGACCAGGTCGTCGACGTAAACAAGGATGTAGAACGGAGTCTGGCCAGCACGAACGAAGAGTGAAGGGTCTGCGGAAGACGGAAAGAACTGCAGGTCAGCAAGCGTAGCACGGAGAGTGCCGTGCCACTCACGGGGAGCCTGGCGCAGGCCGTAGACGGGGCGCCGCAGGAGCCACTGGGTCCCAGGAGGGAAGGTGCCAGTAAAGCCCGGAGGGCGACGTAGGTAGACCTGCTCGTGTAGGCTGCCCTGAAGGAAGGCAGTGGAGAAGTCGAGGGAGTGAAGCTCGTAGTCACGCTGAGCAGCTAGGTGTAACAGAACCCGAAGAGTAGTCATCTTCGGGGTCGGAGCGAAGGTCTGGAAGAAGTCCACCCCCTCGCGCTGACTGAAGCCTCTAGCCACATAGCGCGCCTTGAACACAGGCGGCTCTCCAGGAGGGCGCTTCACCTTGAAGAGCCAGCGGCCATCGACTACGTTCACCCCAGGTGGGGGAACTGCGTCGACGAAGGTGCCGGTGGATCTCCAAGATGCCATCTCCTGCTCCATGGCAGCTATCCACTGAGAGGCCCAGGGTCCCGAGGTCGCCTCAGCGTAAGTGCGAGGGGTCGGGATGTCGAAAGTGTCTGGGTCACCCTCAGGGACTAGCAGCATGGAACAGAGATGGGGAGCAGCCTCCGACAGGAAAGCAAGCTCGAACTGGCGGTCCTCCAGGACGTCACTGCCAAGGGCAGAAGCACCCCCGACAGACGGAGGACAGGCAGGGTCAGAGACCAGAGCAGTGGCGTAGTCAAGGCGGCGGGTAGAGGCGAAGTCAGCGATCGCAGCGACAAGGGCGTCAAGGCTCGAAACTGGAACAGACGGGTCGGTAACAAGAGTGGCAAGGACCCGAGGAACAAGAGGACGGGCGGCACGAAGGTAATCAGACAGCGGGGGGGGCGCAACAACAAGGGAGGACGGAGGAGGCAACGGCAGAATGGGAGGACGAGACGCGTGGGAACGAAGCAACATAGGGTGGGAGCGCAGGACAGGCGAGGCAGGACGATCACGGGAGGGACGGTGAGACCAGACGTGCGACGGAGGAGTCGGGTCAAGAGACAGAGGAGGGGACACAGGAGGAGAACGAGTGGGGAGACGGGCCGGGGACGAGTCCGGCGGAGGGAAAACAGGGCCGTAGACAGGAAGAGGAGGAGACGGCCGGGTAGGAACCGACGCAGGGTCGGGGGACGGAAGGCCGAGCAGGCGAAGGGCTGACACCGGCGGGGACTGCTGCTGCGGCGGCACAACGGCGACACCTGGACCGGAAGCTGCTCCTCGGCTACCACTGGCACTCTCCACACCAGCACCCCCAGAGGGACCACCCCCAGGGCTACCGGGACGAGCACCCCCAGAGTCAGCGAACGGGTGCTGCGACGGCGGCGGCGGCGGCGGCGGCAGCGACGGCTGCAGCGGCGGCAGATGCGGTGGAGGAGGGGACTGGGGAGGGGACGCCAGGGGAGGGGACGCCAGGGGAGGGGCAGCTGGCGAGGACTGAGCAGGAGGGCCACCAGAGTCAGAAGACTCCTCAACCGGGTCCACGGACGGAAGGGGGGTGACGTGGGACACACCAGAGGGGGCGGGACGGGGAGGAGGAGGAGGAGGGGCAGGGACTACCGGGGAAGGAGGGACCAGGAACAGGGGGGGGGTAACCGGGGGACCACGGTGGGGGAAGCGACGATAGTAGGAGACGGACTCGTCAAAGGTGACGTCACGAGAGTGAAAGAAGCGGTGAGACGGCGGGTGGTAAAAGTGCCAGTCGGACGCGTCAAGGGGAAAACCGAGGAAGACGCAGGGAAGGGTGCGGGCAGTGAGCTTGTCCGTGCCGGAGGCACGGACGTGAGCAAGGCAGCCCCAGACGTGGAACGCAGACGCGTCACCAGGAGACCCGGTCCAAAGACGGGTGGGCGAAACCTGCGGCTGCTGAGGGTGCGGCCACAAGTTAAGCTGGTGAGAAGCGTAGCGCACAGCGAACGGCCACAGAAAATGGGGTGCACCGGCATGGATCATGGAGGTGCGAGCGACCTCCATGACCAAACCGATGCGTCGCTCAGCGACCCCATTCTGCTGTGGGGAGTCCGGTAGGGTGAACGTCTGGGTGATGCCCTCCGCACGACAAAAGTGACCAAGGACACCTGAGGCAAACTCGCCACCACGGTCGGAGTGAAGACGCAAGACAGGGAGACCGTGGTGGACACGCGCAGAGACAAGCCAGGGGATGAGGGCGCCAGGCACGTCGGCCTTGCGCTCCAGGGGAAAGACTGTGGTGTAACGAGTGAAGTCGTCGACAAGCACAAGGAAGTAGCGCTCTCGACGCGGCCCAGGGACCGGGGCGGGGCCCCAGACGTCCAGGTGTAGTGTCTGCAACGGCGTGGCGGTAGGGGGAAACGAGGAGGAGTGAGGGGCACGGCGAAGCCGACCCTCGACGCAAGGCGTGCAAGGTGGGCTGGGGAGGAGGGAAACGCGGGGAGGGAACCTGGGAGACCAAGGACAAGACCGTGCTGGGACATGTGACGCAGACGCGGGAGCGCAGGGTGACCTAGGCGGTGGTGCCAAAGGAGGGTCGGGTGAGTGAGAGACCGACAAGAGCAGGCAGCAGCAATCTGGGTGAGCGCTCCAGCCGGGGGGGTCACGGTGTCCAGAGTGAACAGGCCGGACACCGGGTCCCGGGGGAACGTGGACAGGGGGGCACCAGTGGCGGCCTCGGTACAGACAGCATACCGCTCGTGACCAGGGAACGTAGTGGTGACGCCAAGGTCCTGGAGGCAGCCGACACCAACTAGGTTCCTGGAGAACGAAGGGATATGCAGACCTGTAAGAGAGCCCGAAGGAACCGCCGGACAGGGAAGGGTGGTGGAACTGCGGGCGACGACCGGACCGCCAGAGGGGTCAGCGAGAGAAACGGCAGCAGGGATGGGAAGCGGCGTCAGTGTGGTGGAGTCGCGGAAGAAACACCGAGAAGCGCCAGAGTCCAAGGTGAAGGAAAGCGAAGCAGAGGCGTCTGGCGACGGAACGACGGCGGAAGCACCAAGACTACACAAAGCAGGGGATCCTACGCCTGACGCAGCAGGGGAGGCTAAGCTAGGCACACCTACACTAGGCAACAGTGAGTAATAAGCTGGAAGCACACTAGAGTCATCAGCATACATCACATGCAGAGCAGAAACAATGGCATCCATGTCCATATCAAAGATCTGAATCTTACGACTAAGCAAACTGTGCCAGTCCGGGAGGTCTGGCAACGGGCCGAAGTGCTGACGAAAGAGGTCGTCCAGGCGACGAAAACAGCGGGGAGTGGAGTGACCGAGCCTACCGCAAACGAAACCGCGGCGAGGACCGGTCTGGATCTGGTACTGACAGCGCCCGCCGCCAGAGCTACCACTCGACACACCACCACGCGCCCGACCACCGCCAGCGCCGGGCCACCCGGGCGGGAGGACACTCGTCTGCCGCGTCTGCGACGGCTGCTGCGGCTGCTGCGAAGGCTGCGACTGCGGCGGCTGCTGCGGCTGCGGCAACTGCAGGGGCGGCGGCTCAGCTGAACTGGGCAGGGTCCCCTCGTCCGCTCCAGCACCAGACGACCCGACCCCACCACTACCCCCTCCCGCACCCCCGCTTCCGCCGCCGCCGCGCCCAACCTTGGGGCGGCGGCCCTTCCCCGAACGAAACTGCGCAGCAGCAGCAGTCTCAGCCACTGCGACAGAGCCGTCGGAGAAGGTACACTGGGCGGGGGCACAACCCTGAAAGATAGGGACAGGCACGACACCGCTCGCCTGGGCGATGGAGCGGTGACGGGTCTCTATCACAGTCAGGGTGTCGACAAAGTCAGTGAGGGTGAGGTCTGCGGGGTGAAGGCTAAGGAAGCGGTCGCGGGCGACAGCAAGGCGATCAGGGAGGCGGGTGGCAAGCAGGTAGAGGGTAGAGGTAATGGGCGGCTGGTGGGCTCTAAGCTGTGCGTCAGTGCCGGCGGCGCGCCAGGTCTCCTCTATCGAGCGCAGGTGGGCAGCGAGGTCAGAGACAGTGGGGAAAGAGGCAAGGTCAGGAAAGAGCATCGGGAGGATCAGGCGACCCACCGAGGCAGCCGGAGGGGTGGAATAGCGCTTGATGACAGCATCTAAGTATGCCTGAGCAGTAGTGAGGGACCTAAAGCGAGGACGCTCGGATGGGGGAAGGGCGTTGCTAATGGCAAGCTGGGCAACAGCATCGCGAGAAAGCCAGACAGAGCGCGCACGGGCAGTGGCAGCAGTAGCCTCACGCTCAGTGGGTGTGGGGTCAGCGGGCAGAATAGCAGGGGGGTCTGGGCAGGGGAGCGTACCGTCAAGATGTGCAGAAAGCGGTTCACCATCCTGCCGCTGGCCAGTGAGTTGGCGGCGGAGGTCGGCAAGCCACGCCTCGAACTCTAGGGGCTGACCTTCAGCGTCGAGGCGAAGCTCCGCCGCCATCAGGAACAGTCCAGTGCGGTGCAGGGCAGTGCAGCTAGGTGGAGTTCGGTGCAGTGCGGTACAGTGCGATGCAGTGCGGTGCAGTGCGGTGCAGTGCGGTGTAGTGCGGTGCAGTGCGGTACAGTGCGGTGCAGTGCGGTATAGTGCAGTGCCAGGCAGTACTGTGTGATGCGAGGCGGCACAGAGCAGGGCGGGGTGGGGGGGGAACCGTACCAGTGAGGAGGACGGGGCCGGGGCTGGCCCGACGGGGCCGGGCAGGCGCGACGGGGCCGGGCTGGTGCGACAGGGCCGGGACGGGGCGACGGGGCCGGGCTGGGGCGACGGGGCCGGGCGAGTGCGGCAGGGCCGGGCCGGTGCGACGGGGCCGGGCGAGCGGGACGGGTGCTGGGCAGGTGCGACGGGGTCGGGCAGGGTGCGACGGGGCCGGGCGGGTGCGACGGGGCCGGGCGGCTGCGACGGGGCCGGGCAGGGTGCGACGGGGCCAGGCGGCTGCGACGGGGCCGGGCGGGCGCGACGGGGCCGGGCGAATGCGACGGCGCCGGGCGGGCGCGACGGGGCCGGGCGGCTGTTACGGGGCCGGGCAGGGTGCGACGGGGCCAGGCGGCTGCGACGAGGCCGGTCGGGCGCGACGGGGCCGGGCGGGTGCGACGGCGCCGGGCGGGCGCGACGGGGCCGGGCGGCGGCGACGGGGTCGGGCAGGGGCGACGGGACCGTGTGGGGTACTACGCGGCCCAGGAGGGGCGCTACGGGGCCCAGGAGGGGTACTAGGGGGGGGGGGGCCCAGGAGAGGCGCTACAGGGGCCCAGGAGGGGCGCTACGAAGCCCAGGAGGGGCGCGACGAGGCCCAGGAGGGGCGCTAAGGGGCCTAGGAGGGGCGTGACGGGGCCTGGGAGGGGCGCTACAGGGCCCAGGGAGGGCGCGACGGGACCCAGGAGGGGCGCTACGGGGCCCAGGAGGGGCGCAACGGGGCCCAGTAGGGGCGCTACGGAGCCCAGGAGGGGCGCGACGGGGCCTGGGAGGAGCGCGACGAGGCCCAGGAGGGGCGCTACGGGGCCCAGGAGGGGCGCGACGGGGCCCAGGAGGGGCGCTACGGGGCCCAGGAGGGGCGCTACGGGGCCTGGGGGGAGCGCGACGGGGCCCAGGAGGGGCGCTAGGGGGCCTGGGAGGGGCGCGACGGGGCCTGGGAGGGGCGCGACGGGGCCGGGGAGGGGTGCTACGGGGCCCAGGAGGGGCGCTACGAAGCCCAGGAGGGGCGCGACGAGGCCCAGGAGGGGCGCTACGAAGCCCTAGGAGGGGCGCGACAGGGCCTGGGAGGAGCGCGACGGGGCCCAGGAGGGGCGCTAGGGGGCCTGAGAGGGGCGCGACAGGGCCCAGTGAGGGGCGCGACGGGGCTAGGGGGGGTCGCGACTGGGTGAGCGGAAGCGGTAGGTGGGGGGGATCATACCTACAGCGACCCGGGAACTCACGCACGAAATCTTTGCAAAAGGCACTCAATGTCAACTTATACATATGCTGTATGTATAAGTTATAGGCTAGCCTAGGTGTGTGCTTCTAGTGAGTACAACCCCAAACAAGTATATGTTCTAGGCTTCTCACAGTTAGTAATCATTCTTGCATTTTAAGATGGTATCACGAGTAGGTTAGGTCCACCCGCCCGCTTCCGCCCGCGCCCTAGCCTCTCCCCCCCCCTACCTAGCCCTTGCGCCCGCCCGGCCCGTAGCGCCCGCCCAGCCCTTAAGCGCCCCCCCGACCCGTCGCACCTGCCTGGCCTCGTCGCGCCCGCCTGGTCTCAGCACGCCACCCTGGCCCCTAGCGCCCGCCCGGCTCGTAGCACCCGCCTGGCCCCGTCGCGCCCGCCCGGCCCCTCCGCGCCACCCTGGCCCCTGGCGCCCACCCGGCCCGTAGCACCCACCTGGCCCTGTCGCGCCCGCCTGGCCCCTCCGCGCCACCCTGGCCCCGTGCGCCCGCCCGGCCCCTCCTAGCGCTCGCGCGGCCCCTCCTAGCGCCCGCCCGGCCCCTCCTAGCGCCTGCCCGGCCCCTCCTAGCGCCCGCCCGTCCCACAGCACCCGCCCGGCCCCGTCCTAGCGCCTCCCCGGCCCCTCCTAGCGCCCGCCGGGCCAGTTGCGCCCGCCCGTCCCACAGCACCCGCCCGGCCCCCTCCTAGCGCCTGCCCGGCCCCTCCTAGCGCCCGCCCGGCCCCGTCCTAGCACCCGCCCGGCCCCTCCTAGCGCTCGCCCGGCCGGCCCCTCCTAGCGCCCGCCCGCTCGCCCGGCCCCTCATAGCGCCCGCCCGGCCCCTCCTAGCGCTGCCTGGCCCCACCTAGCGCCTGCCCGGCCCCTCCTAGTGCCAGCCCGGCCCCGTCACGCCTGCCCGGCCCCTGCGGCTCGCAGCTCCTAGTGCACGCCCGGCTCCTGCGGCCCCGTGTCTTCTGCTTGCCCGCGCTGGAGCGTCTTGCAGACGTCCTCCTAGAGCTGTGCTGCTGTGTCCTTGTGCCGCTATGTCCTGTTGAACGGTGCCGCTGTGTCCTGTGGAGCTGTGCCGCAGTGTCCTTGTGTCGCTGACCCTGCACGATGGCTGACTTCGTCCTCCGCCTGGACGCTGAGGGCCACGCGGTTGACTTCGCCGCCTGGCTGTCCGACCTCCGCCGTCAACTCACAGGTCAGCGCCAGGATGGGCACTCCTTGGTTGTCCATGCTGATGGCTTGCTCCCCCACCCCCCTGAGCCTGCTCCCCTCCCTGCTGATCCCACCTCTGCTGAGCGTGAGACTTTCTCTACTGCTGCAGTTGCCTATGCCATCTGGGACTCTCGCGATGCAGTTGCTCAGGTCGCTATCAGTCACGCCCTCCCAGTGTCTGAGCGTTCGCGTTTCGCTACAGTTGATACAGCTAAGGCTTACTTAGATGCTGTTGTTGCTCGCTATTCCACGCCTGCCTCCGCTACTGCAGGCCGCCTGCTCTTCCCTATGCTTTTCCCAGACCTTGCTTCCTTCCCTACTGTTGCTGACCTTGCCACTCACCTAAGAGCCCTAGAGTATCGCTACCGCACTGCTAGCATTGCTGCCCAGCTCATTGCGCTCCCCCCACCTTTCTGCATAACCCTCTACTTTACCGCTATGCGCCTGCCTGACCGCCTTGCTAGTGTACGCGACCACATCCTTAGCCAGCACCCTTGTGATCTCACCCTGGCAGCCTTTGTCACCGCCCTGACCGAGATCGAGACTCGCCAGCGCACTATCGCTCAGTCGAGCGTTGCGCCGGTAGTCTCTATCTTTCACGGCTGTGCCCCCTCCCAGTGCACGTTGACTGACATTTCGGCTACGGTCGCCACTGCGACCCCTCTGACCGAGACTGCAGCTGCGGTCCACCCGCAGCAGCGCCCGCGCCGCGCTGGCAGTGGCCGCCAGGGAGGGCGTGGTGGTGGTGGTGCCGGGGACAGTGGTTCTACTGAGGGGACTGCCGCAGCTAGTCAGGAGAAGCAGCCGTCGCCCCAGCAGCAGGAGCAGCCGCAGCAGCCGTCGCAGCAGCCGCAGTCGTCGCAGTAGCTGTCTCAGCCCCCGTCGTGGGCTCGTCTCCCGCCGGGTTGGCCCGGCACCTCCGTAGGTGGTGGCCGTGGTGGCGGCCCGCGCAGCTTGGCGTCTACCTGCAGCTCCGTTGGTGTGACCTGCCAGTACCAGCTTCAGACCGGGCCTCTCCGCGGCACTCTGTGCCGCCGCCCGCACCTGACCGCCCGCTGTTTCTGCCGCCTCGACGACCTCTTTCGTCGTCGCTTTGGCCCGGCCCCGGACCTCCCCGACTGGCACAGCCTGCTTCGCCAGGGCGTGCCGATCTTTGAGTTAGATATGGACCAGATAGGTGCTGCCTTGCATGCCTTGTATGTTGACGCTTCTAGTGTTGCTGGATCTTATTACCATGTGTACTCTAGTTTAGGTGTAGCACTGTTGTGTAGCTTAGCCTCCCCTGCTGCGTCAGGCATAGGACTGCCTCGTTTGCCTAGCCTAGTTTCAGCACTGGCTCCGTTCCCGGCCTCCGCTACTGCCTCGCTGTCCTTCACTCTCGACTCCGGTGCTTCTGCCTGTTTCTTCCGCGACCGCTCCACTCTCACGCCGCTTGCTGCGCCTGCGGTTGTCTCTCTCGCTGACCCCTCTGCGGGTCCCATCGTCGCTCGCAGTTCCACGTCCCTTCCCTATCCAGCCGTTCCCTCGGGCTCTCTTACAGGCCTCCACGTTCCCTCGTTCTCGAGGAACCTGGTTGGTGTCGGCTGTCTTCAGGACCTCGGCGTCACCACTACGTTCCCTAGGCATGAGCGGTTCGCTGTCTGTACCGAGGCTGTCTCAGGTTCCCCCCTTGCGACGTTCCCCCGGGACCCGGTGTCCGGTCTGTTTACCCTCGACACCGCTTCCCCCTTGGTTGGTGCGTCCTCCCAGGTCGCTGCAGCTTGCTCGTGTCGGTCCCTCACTCACCCGTCCCTTTTGTGGCACCACCGCTTAGGTCACCCTGCTCTCCCGCGTTTGCGTCACATGTCCCAGCACGGTCTTGTCTTAGGCCTCCCCGCGTTGCTCCCCGCCTTCCCCCCCTCGACTGCTCCACCGTGCACGCCTTGCGTTGAGGGCCGGCTCCGCCGTGCCCCTCACTCCTCGCGTCGCCCTGCTACTGCGTCCCTTCAGACCCTGCACCTGGACGTTTGGGGCCCAGCCCCCGTCCCCGTACCGCGCGGTGAGCGCTACTTTCTTGTGCTCGTCGACGACTACACGCGCTACACCACGGTGTTTCCCCTGGAGCGGCAGGCCGACGTGCCCGACGTTCTTCTCCCGTGGGTTGTGGCTGCGCGTCTTCACCGCGGTCTCCCGTGGGTTGTGGCGGCGAGTTCGCCTCTGGTCGGCTTGGCTAGTTTTGTCGTGCGGAGGGCATCACCCAGTCGTACACCTTGGCGGACTCGCCACAGCAGAATGGGGTTGCTGAGCGCCGCATTGGCTTGGTCATGGAGGTTGCTCGTACCTCCATGATTCATGCCGATGCCCCCCAATTTCTGTGGCCGTTCGCTGTTCGCTACGCGGCTCACCAGTTTAACTTGTGGCCACGCTCCCAGCGGCCTCAGGATTCGCCGACCCTCCTTTGGACCGGGTCCCCCGGTGACGCGTCTGCGTTCCATGTCTGGGGTTGCCTTACTCACGTTCGTGCCTCTGGCACGGACAAGCTCACCGCCCGCACTGTCCCCTGTGTCTTCCTCGGTTTCCAAATGGACTCGTCTGACTGGCTCTTCTACCACCCGTCGTCTCACCGCTTCCTTCACTCTCGTGATGTCTCCTTTGACGAGTCTGTCTCCTTCTACCGTCGCTTCCCTCACCGAGGTCTCCCGATTTCCCCCCCTGTTCCTTGCTCCCTCTCCCTCGGTAGCCCCTGCTCCCCTCCCGCCTCGTCCTGCCCCGTCTGGTGTCTCGCATGTCACTCCCCTCCCGTCGGTTGTCCCTGTTGAGGAGTCTGCTGACTCTGGTGGTCCCCCCGGCCCGTCCTTGCCGCGTCTCCATTCCCCGGTGTCTCTGCCTCCGCTGTCGCAGTCGCCGCCGCTGCCGCCGCCGTCGCAGCCACCGCCGCCGCCGCTCTTGGCCTCTGGGGGTGCTGGCGTTGAGGAGAGTGTTCGTTCTACGGCTCCTGGCGTGGTCTGTCCCGGCAGGCCTGGGGGTGCTGCTGGTGCTGGAGGGGGTTCTCGCTCTGGGGTTGTTGGTCCTGGGGGTGCTGCCATTGAGTGTTCTCCCGGCGGTCGTCGTGCCCCTGCCGGTCCGCAGGTCGAGACCCAGCCGTCGCAGCAGCCGCCGCAACCGTCGCCGCCGGTCTCCGCTCTTCGCCTGCTCGGCCTTCTTTCCCCTGACTGCTCGCTGGTGTCTCCCCCACCACCTTCTCACCTTCTTGTCTATGGCCCTGTGTTCCCGCCCCCGGACTCTTCTCCGGCTAGTCTTCCTCCTCGTTCCCCTTTTGTGTCCCCTCCGCTGTCTCCTGACCCTACCCCTCCGTCCCACGTTTGGTCTCGGTGTCCCTCACGTGCTCGTCCCGTCTCCCCTGTCCTGCACTCCCACCCTATATTGCTCCGTTCTCACTCGTCTCGTCCTCCCCTCCTCCCCTCGCCTCCTCCCTCGTCGCTTGTTGTTGCACCTCCCCCGCTGTCTGACCACCTCCGTGCCGCTCGTCCCCTTGTCCCTCAGGTTCGTGCCTCTCTTCTTACGGACCCGTCTGTTCCTGTCTCGCGCCTTGACGCGCTTGTCGCTGCTGTCGCTGACTTCGCCTCTACCCGTCGCTTTGACTACGCTACCGCTCTGGTCTCTGACCCTGCCCGTCCTCCGTCCGTCAGGGGTGCACCTGCCCTTGGCAGTGACGTTCTAGAGGACAGGCAGTACGAGCTTGCTTTCCTTTCCGAGGCCGCTCCCCATCTCTGCTCCATGCTCCTAGTCCCAGAGGGTGACCCAGACGCCTTCGACATACCGACCCCTCGCACCTACGCTGAGGCGACCTCGGGACCTTGGGCCTCTCAGTGGATAGCTGCCATGGAGTAGGAGATGGCATCTTGGAGGTCCACCGGCACTTACGTCGACGTAGTTCCCCCTCCTGGGGTGAACGTAGTCGATGGTCGGTGGCTCTTCAAGGTGAAGCGCCCACCTGGAGAGCCGCCTGTCTTCAAGGCGCGCTACGTGGCTAGAGGCTTCAGCCAGCGAGAGGGGGTGGACTTCTTCCAGACCTTCGCCTCGACCTCGAAGATGACTACTCTTCGGGCATTGCTACACGTAGCAGCACAGCGCGAATACGAGCTTCACTCCCTCGACTTCTCTACTGCCTTTCTTCAGGGCAGCCTACACGAGCAGGTCTACCTACCTGACCACAAGGCTTCACTGGTACCTTCCCCCCCTGGGACCCAGTGGCTTCTCAGGCACCCGGTCTACGGCCTACGCCAGGTTCCCCGCGAATGGCACGACACGCTGCGTGCCACGCTAGCAGACCTGCAGTTCTTTCCGTCCTCTGCTGACCCCTCACTTTTTGTGCGTTCAGGACAGACTCACTTCTACATCCTTGTCTACGTAGACGACCTGGTCTTTGCTACTGCTGACAGGGACACACTGGCCTCCGTGAAGGCCGAGCTGCTGAAGAGACACACCTGCACTAACCTTGGAGAGCTGCGTCGCGATCTTGGCCTGCAGATCTCTAGGGACAGAGCAGCATGCACCATCACTCTGACACAGTCACACTTGGTGCGTCAGGTCCTTCAGAGGTTCTATCTTCAGTTATCCTCCACACAGCCCACACCTCTACCTGTAGACCATGGGCTCTCCGCTCCCGTTCCTGAGGAGCCAGTAGAGCCCAGCGGCCCCTACGCAGAGCTGGTGGGTTGCCTCATGTACCTGATAACTTGCACTCGTCCAGATCTCGCATACCCTCTCAGCATCCTGGCTCGCTTTGTGGCCACCAGCAGACACCGACCACAGCACTGGTCGGCCGCTAAGAGGGTTTTGCGATATCTAGCAAGTACATCGGGCATGGGGTTAGTGCTTGGAGGATGCAAGCCAGTGGTTCTCACTGGGCACACAGACGCTTCTTGGGGCAGACGACTCTGAGACTCTCAGGTCGTCTCAGGGCTACTGTTTTAGCCTTGGTTCGGGTGCTATCTCTTGGAGATCCACTCGTTCGTCGTCTGTTGCTCAGTCCAGCTGTGAGGCTGAGCTCTACGCCGGTGCCATGGTGGCACAGGAGCTCCGCTGGCTTACCTTCTTGCTCACAGACTTAGGTGAGCGGCCTAGCTCTGCCTCGGTCCTGTACGCTGACAACAGGGCCATGATTCTCCAGTGTCAGGAGCCTCGGCTTGAGGGCAGAGCGAAGCATATCCAGCTGCGGTACTTCCTCCTACGCGAGCTACAGCAGCGTCGCCAGGCCCGCGTAGTTCACTTGGCCTCCGGTGCCAACACAGCTAATATCTTTACTAAGGCGCTTGCGCCTAAAGATCATCAGCGGCACTGTGTACAGCTTGGTCTTGTTCTTGTAGCTACTCACTTGTTAGGACCCTGATTGTCTACTCTCTACTATATATACCTGTCTGACTGGCCTTGTGGCCTTGCCTCCAGTGGTTGGACTAGTAGTGTCGCCCTGGTTTGCTTTAGTCTTGTTTGTACTCTTGCTGACTGGTCTCCAGACCCCTGCCTCAGTGGTTGGACTAGTAGTGCCACCCTGAGCTGTGTGCTTCTTGCTTAGCACCACCCCTTCTCTAGCCTAGGGGGTGTGTCAACTTATACATATGCTGTATGTAGAAGTTATAGGCTAGCCTAGGTGTGTGCTTCTAGTGAGTACAACCCCAAATAAGTATATGTTCTAGGCTTCTCACAGTTAGTAGTCATTCTTGCATTTTAACACTCAACAGGCACAAGAACGAGAGGCACATGCGGGCCACGTTTGTTCGTCCTGTCAAGACATCTTGTGAAAAAGCTACAAGTCCAATCAGAGCAAGGCCACCCAAACCAGACCGCCTTGCAATTAGGCTTCGTCTCCAACCCAAACATGAAAGGCACGTCTGGGGGAAGCCTCACACTTCTACAAATTTGGGTCCAGGTAGCAGAGGAAATCATCAAAACACCTCTCATGCCACTCTCAGCAACATTCCATCGAGTGTAGAATTACGGAAGTGACAGCAAGCATGCCGCGCAAGCGCAAGGACCCTCTCCAGCATGACTGCCCCCTGGATCTCAACGAGATCCCCTATATCCGTTTTATTAATGAACAGATGGCCGCCGGTCGTGAGCCCGGCCGCATACTGCAGCATATCTCGGGTGCTAGTAGGGCAGCCACCGAGCCGCCAACGCCCCCTCCTCCGCCAACCCCCGAGACTGCGAAGCGTGCAACCAGTGGTACAATACCAAAGAAGAGCCAGCGACTCGGCGGCGCCATGTTCGGCACAGAGTTCGCGGAGCACACCGGGACAGAGTACGACGGGGAGGAGGACAATTGGGAGGAGGAAGCGGAGAACGAGGCGGAAGAGGAGGAAGAGGACGACGACTGCAGGGAGGAACCTCCACCCCCTAAAAAACACGCGGCAACCAACCGAGCCACACAGAGCGCCGTCCCTCGCGCGACGACCAGCAAGGCAACTGCACGCGGGAACTCCGCAACGCCATGTGCGTGGGTGTCGAGCTCGAAGAAGGAGTGGAGTATGAAGGAGTCGGTAATCTTGGCAGCGGGCCGTTGGTTCAGCCGCCAGGACCAGAAGGCCAGCCTTGGCAAACAGGGCTGGCAATACTGGGACCGGCTTGCGGAGCATCTCCACCAGCGCCACGCCTGATGGGAGCGCGGCGGTTCAGCATGCAAGTCTGAGTGGCAGCGCATGGCATCGGCCTGGCGCGATATCAAGCGCGGTGATCGCGCATCGGGTGGTTGAACTGTGATCCCCCCACCCTGGTTTCAGTACGTCGAACATGTGCTGAAAAACAGTACAGCAGTCGACCCACACCTCATGGACGGGGGGGGAGCTGAGGACGTCACCGTGGATCCGACCACCCCCGTGCCTGGGTGTGAGGTTGCTCGTCTGCGCGCTATGAACAGTAGTCCAGGTGAGTTAATGCATGGTTCCCATGCTGCGAGTTTTTTCATATTCTTTGCACACACTCGGGATGGATGTGTTCGCCAGTTCTGAATGTGCCGGGTTCGCCACGCGTTTCCTCAAACAATATGGTAGTCCTTGTATATTCTCCACACACAACCACACAGACAAAACCAACTGTGTGAAATACGGCACGCCCAACTCCCCACCTGAATAGCAGGCGCAACGAGCACAGCCGCTGGCGGGACAGCTCGCCGCCGCGTCAACGAGACTGCGACCTTCGCGGGTGCGACGCTGCTCGCAAACACGCTGCGCGAGTGCCACGTATGTCGCGCATCGAGGGGCTCTTCACGCGCTTCTACCAATATGTTCCCCGTGGCGGCCCGACCCCGTGAGCTGTAACTGTACCGCGTATTGAGCCTTTCGCGTATAATAATCCGCACGGTGTGCATCCATCCCCCTTATTTGGATATGAGTGCCGTCCACTGCTCCTATGACGCACGGAATACCCTTCACGCTCTTGAATTCCTCGGCCATTGTAGCCATCTCCGCTCTGGTGGGGAACATGACCCATTCCTTTTTGAAGACTCGGGGAAATTCATTAGGAACACGTCACAGAGGTGGCACAGTGTTTTGGTCACACCGAACCACATGGCGAGGTCCAAGAAAGTCATAGCTGTGGCGAAATATTTGATGGGTATCAATATTGTGATGGACGGGGGAATTCACACACGAACTATGTATGGTCGAATAATATGCTCCATGCCTTCTACGATGTGGTCGAGAATTTCACGATTGATTCGGAACAAAAAAGGCTATTAGCAAGTGCGCGATGAACGGCAAACCCTCGTTGGGCTCCATTTCTGGTTGCTGAGTGGTTAAACTTTGAGCGCGGCTGCTGTCGAATGCGGGCTATTGAGTAGGCTCGATCGCTGCGGAATTGTGAAAGCACTTGATGCCCCCCCTGTGTGGGGTGCTCCTTTGCGTTTCTGTTTCCGATGGAGGACGGGGAGAGAAAGCCCAAGCTCGTGAGTGGCACATGCATTTGCCCACATTTTTTTTGGCCCGGCGAGTTTGGTTTGACTCTAAACTGACATGTTCGTCGCTGGGCAGTCGATGTCAACTTATACATCTTAGTTGTGTACAAGTTATAGGCTAGACTGAGGTATGCTTTTAGTGAGTACAACCAACTAGTATTTGTTCTAGGTTTCTACCTCTAGTTCATTATTCAGTTCTTACTTTAACATGGTATCATGCGTAGGTTAGTATCCCCCACCTACCGCTTCCGCCCGTACCCTAGCTAGGCCCCGCCGCTTCCTCCTAGCCCCGTCGCGCCTCCTAGCCCCGTCGCGCCTCCTAGCCCCGTCGCGCCCCTCCTGGGCCCCGTCGTGCCTCCTAGGCCCCGTCACGCCCGCTAGGCCCCGTCGCGCCCTGCCTGGCCCCGTCGCGCCCGCCTGGCCCCGTCGCGCCCGCCTGGCCCCGTCGCGCCCCTCCTAGGCCCCATCGCGCCTCCTAGCCCCGTCGCGCCCCTCCTGGGCCTCGTCGCGCCTCCTAGCCCGTCGCGCCTCCTAGCCCCGTTGCGCCCCTCCTGGGCCCCGTAGTGCCTCCTAGCCTTGTCGTGCCCCTCCTGGGCCCCGCCGCGCCTCCTAGCCCCGTCGCGCCCCTCCTGGGCCCCGTCGTGCATCCTAGGCCCCGTCGTGCCTCCTAGGCATCGTCGCGCTTCCTAGCCCCATTGCGCCCCTCCTGGGCCCTGCCGTGCCTCCTAGCCCCGTCGCGCCCCCCCCCCCTGGGCCCCGTCATGCCCCTCCTGGGCCTTGTCGCACCTCCTAGCCCCGTCGCGACCCTCCTGGGCCCCGTCGCGCCCCTAGCCCCGTCACGCCCCTCTAGGGCCCCGTCGCGCCCCCCCTAGTTCCGTCGCGCCCCTTCTGGGCCCCGTCGCGCCTCCTCGCCCCGTCACGCCCCTCCTGGGCCCTGTCGCGCCTGCTAGGTCCCGTCGCGCCCTGCCTGGCCCTGCCGCGCCCGCTTGGCCCCATCGCGCCTGCCTGGCCCCGTCGCGCCTGCCTGGCCCCGCCTCGCCCTGCCTGGCCCCGCCGCGCCCGCTTGGCCCCGTTGCGCCCGCCTGGCCCCGTCGCGTCTGCCTGGCCCCGCCGCGCCTCCCTGGCCCCGCCGCGCCTGCCTGGCCCCGCCGCGCCTGCCTGACCCCGCCGCGCCTCCCTGGCCCCGCCGCGCCTGCCTGGCCCCTGCCGCGCCTGCCAGGCCCCGCCCTGCTAGGCCCCGCCGCGCCTCCCTGGCCCCGCCGCGCCTGCCTGGCCCTGCCGCGCCTGCCTGGCCTCGTCGCGCTCGCCTGGCCCAGCCGCGACTCTCTGGCTCCGCCGCGCCTGCCTGACACCTGTCGCGCCTGCCTGGACCCGCCGCGCCTGCCTGGCCCCACGGCGCCTGCCTGGCCCCGCCACGCCTCTTTGGCCCGGCCGCGCCTCCCTGGCCCTGCCGAGCCTGCCTGGCCCCGCCGCGCCTGCCTGGCCCTCCCGCACCTGCCTGGCCCCGCCGCGTCTCTTTGGCCTCTCCCACTACTCGCCTGGCCCCTCTTCGTGCCTGCTCGGCCTGCCGTGCCACCTCGGGCTCCGTCTACTCTGCTCGCCGGCGCTGGGGCGTCTCGCGGCTGCCGTGCTGGAGAGTGCCGCCGCCGTGTCCCTGCGTCGCTGTGTTCTTGCGGAGCTGTGTAGCCATGCCGCTGACCCTGCACGATGGCCAACTTCGTGCTCCGCCTGGACGCTGAGGGCCATGCGGTTGACTTCGCCGCCTTGCTCTCCGATCTCCACCGCCACCTTACAGGTCAGCGCCAGGATGGCCACTCTTTGGTTGTCCACCTGCTCCCCTCCCTGCTGACTCCTCCTCTGATGACCGTGAGACCTTCTCTACTGCTGCGCTTGCCCGTGCGGTCTGGGACTCTCGCGATGCAGTCGCTCAGGTTGCTATTAGCCACGCCCTCCCTGTGTCTGAGCGCTCGCGCTTTGCTACTATTGAGACGGCCAAAGCTTACTTAGACGCCGTTATTGCTCGCTATTCCACACCTGCGTCTGCTTCTGCTGGCCGCCTGCTCTTCCCTATGCTTTTCCCAGACCTTGCAGCCTTCCCTACAGTCGCAGACTTTGCCACTCACCTGCGTGCACTAGAGGCCCGCTATCGCACTGCCAGCACTGCTGCCCAGCTCACTGCGCTCCCACCCCCTTTCTGCATGACGCTCTATTTTATCGCCATGCGCCTGCCAGACCGCCTCGCTAGTGCTCGCGATCACTTCCTTAGCCAGCACCCGGGTGACCTCACCCTCACCGTCTTTGTCGATACCCTCAACGAGATCGAGACTCGCCAGTCTCTATCTTTCACGGCTGTGCCCCCTCCCAGTGCACGTTCACTGACGTTTCGGCTGCAGTCGCCACGGCGACCCCTCTCACTGAGACGGCTGCTGCGGTCCACCCTTGGCAGTGACGTCCTAGAGGACAGGCAGTACGAGCTTGCTTTCCTCTCTGAGGCTGCTCCCCATCTTTGCTCCATGCTGTTAGTCCCTGAGGGTGATCCAGACGCCTTCAACATCCGACCCCTCGCACCTACGCTGAGGCTACCTCGGGACCTTGGGCCTCTCAGTGGATAGCTGCCATGGAGCAGGAGATGGCATCTTGGAGGTCCACCGGCACTTATGTCGACGCAATTCCCCCGCCTGGGGTGAACGTAGTCGATGGTTGGTGGCTCTTCAAGGTGAAGCGCCCCCCTGGAGAGCCGCCTGTCTTCAAGGCGCGCTACGTGGCCAGAGGCTTCAGTCAGCGCGAGGGGGTGGACTTCTTCCAGACCTTCGTCCCGACCCCGAAGATGACCACTCTTCGGGCGCTGCTACACGTAGCAGCACAGCGCGAATACGAGCTTCACTCCCTCGACTTCTCTACTGCCTTTCTTCAGGGCAGCCTACATGAGCAGGTCTACCTGCGTCGACCACAGGACTTTCACTGGTACCTTCCCCCCTGGGACCCAGTGGCTTCTCAGGCGCCCGGTCTACGGCCTGCGTCAGGCTCCTCGCGAGTGGCACGACACGCTGCGGGCCACGTTAGCAGACCTGCAGTTCTTTCCGTCCTCTGCTGACCTCTCGCTGTTTGTGCGTTCCGGCCAGACTCCGTTCTACATCCTTGTCTACGTAGACGACCTGGTCTTTGCTACTGCTGAGAGGGACGCACTGGCCTCTATGAAGGCCGAGCTGCTGAAGAGACACACCTGCACTAACCTTGGAGAGCTGCATCGCTAACTTGGCCTGCAGATCTCTAGGGACAGAGCAGCGCGCACCATCACTCTGACACAGTCACACCTGGTGCGTGAGGTCCTTCAGAGGTTCGGTCTTCGGTTCTCCTCCGCACAGCCCACACCTCTACCTGTAGACCATGGGCTCTCCGCTCCAGTTCCTGAGGAGCCCGTAGAGCCCAGTGGCCCCTACGCAGAGCTGGTGGGTTGCCTCATGTACCTGATGACTTGCACTCGCCCAGATCTCGCATACCCTCTCAGCATCTTGGCTCGCTTTGTGGCTACAGGCAGACACCGACCATAGCACTGGTCGGCCGCTAAGAGGGTTTTGCGTTATCTTGCTAGTACATCGGGCATGGGGTTAGTGCTAGGAGGACGCAGGCCAGTGGTCCTTACTGGACACACAGACGCTTCTTGGGCAGACGACTCTGAGACGCTCAGGTCGTCGCAGGGCTACTGCTTTAGCCTTGGTTCGGGTGTTATCTCTTGGAGATCCACTCGCTCGTCGTCTGTGGCTCAGTCCAGCTGTGAGGCTGAGATCTACGCTGGTGCCATGGCGGCACAGGAGCTCCGCTGGCTGTCCTTCTTGCTCACAGACTTAGGTGAGCGGCCTAGCTCTGCCCCGGTCATGTACGCTGACAACAGGGCCGTGATACTCCTGTGTCAGGAGCCTCGGCTTGAGGGCAGAGCAAAGCATATCCAGCTGCGGTACTTCCTCCTGCGCGAGCTACAGCAGCGCCGCCAGGCCCGCGTAGTTCACTTGGTCTCAGGTGCCAATACAGCTAATATCTTTACTAAGGCGCTTGCGCCTAAAGATTTGTGTACAGCTTGGTCTTGTTCCTGTAGCTACTCACCTGTTAGGATCCTGATTGTGTACTCTCTATTATATATACCTGTCAGACTGGCCTTGTGGCCTTACCTCCAGTGGCTGGACTAGTAGTGCCGCCCTGGCTTGTTTTAGTCTTGTTTGTACCCTTGCTGACTGGTCTCCAGACCCCTGCCTCAGTGGTTGGACTAGTAGTGCCACCCTGAGCTGTTTGTTTCTTGCTTAGCTTCACCCCTTGTCTAGCCTAGGGGGTGTGTCAACTTATACATGTTAGTTGTGTACAAGTTATAGGCTAGACTGAGGTATGCTTTTAGTGAGTACAACCAACTAGTAGTTGTTCTAGGTTTCTACCTCCAGTTCATTATTCAGTTCTTACTTTAACGGTCGATGCGATGTTTTGTTTTGTGGCTCTGGTCGCGGGGGGTGTACACGTAGGATCGTGCGGGGCTGGCAGTGGCGTCGCCTAAACTAGCAAGCGACAGATTTACAGGATTGCTGAACTGCTGGTTGTAAAACGGCAGGTTCAGAAACATTGTTGATTCTGATCCTACTTTGTAGGAATGCGCCCTAATATAACAGTCCTGAAAATACTAAGTCATCAGCATGTGGGGTTACATGGGTGTTTGCAGTCGACCAGATTGACTCTCTGTCGTTCAAAGAACCAGTCTCCCACTGCCTCTGCCATGGTCTGCGGGGCATGGGGTAGAGGGTAAGAAGTAGGCACACACCGGTATTGAAAGGGGAAGTGGGTTTTCAGCAACTCAGTGGGTCATCAGAGCACCAGTCTCCCACTGCCTCTGCCATGGTCGGTGGAGCATTGGGAAGAGGACGAAGGGGAAGAGGGGCAGAGGGGGGAGTTGAGGAGGTGAAGGAAGGGATGATGGCACGAGGCGATGGCAAATGAAGGATCAGGAAGAACATGGCCTTGCTCTGTAAGTAAGCAGTACCTTGTTCTGTATTCTTGGAGCCGTGCTGCCATGCCACATGGGGCCCATGGCCTGCACGCATAGGAGGGAGGTCACACATATGGGGGAGACACAGAGAGAGAGGGGGGGGCATGCCTGGAGGTTAGTTTGGAGGTAAGCTCCTCAAAACTAGACTCCTATCACAGGGGGGGCATGTCTGGAGGTTTCACGCATTGACTTCATCCCTGGAGACTGGGTGAGGAATGACTCGAAAGGAGAGGGGATGCGGGGGGGGGATGGTTGGTATGGGGGTTTCGTGCATTGACTTCATCCCTGGAGACTGAGTGAGCAATTGCTCGGAAGGAAACGTCAGCATAAGTGCATCGAAATGGGGGGAGGTCTCGATCGGCACGGAGGTTTCACACCCACCTGGAGCCTGGGTGAGAATGGGCTTGGAAGGAAACGTAAGCATAAGTGGATGGGCTGGGGGGTGGGGGGGGGGTATGATTCGTATGAATGTCTGGGAGGGGTTGCCTGGCATTTGAGTAGACTCAAAAGTCACTTTGAGCCGACTCAAAAGTAAATTTGAGCCCAATCAAAAGTCACTTTGAGCCGAATCAAAGTCACTTTGAGCCGACTCAAAAGTCACTTTGAGCCGACTCTAAAGTCACTTTGAGCCGACTCTAAAGTCACTTTGAGTGGACTCAAACGAGGGCTGGGAGGGGCTGCCTGGTATCAGCCGCATCTGGTGCTGCCAATGCGCACTGCGCTTTCCCACTGCAGCCGGGGGGGTTTCTGGCATCAGCATCTGCATCTGCATCTGCATCTGCATCAGGTCTGGGAGGGGCTGCCTGGCAGCAGCATCTGGTGCTGCCACTGCGGACTGTACTTTCCCACTGCAGATCCTGCTGCAGCCACCACTGAAACGTGAGGAGTCTATTTTTGAGGCGCCTAAAAAATTGGATCCTGCGGCTGCCACCACTGAAACGCACGACTGGACGACTTAGACATCTCAGAGATCTCTGGCAATGGCGAGATCAATCGGTGGTTAAGTAGGTTAGTTTTGAGACGTCCCAAAGCTGCCACTGCGCACTGCGCTTACCCACTGCAGCTCCTGCTGCCACCACTGAAACGCACGATTGGACGACTTAGACATCTCAGAGATCTCGGGCAGTGGCGAGATCAATCGGCGGTTAAGTGGGTTAGTTTTGAGACGAGGGTCCCAAAGCTGCCACACTACTGAAAAGCACGATTGGACTTCTTAAACATCTCAGAGATCTCAGCCAATGGCGAGATCTATTCTTGAGGCGCCTAAAAAATAGACTCCCACGTATGATTGGACTTCTTAAATACGCAGGTGGTGAGTCCTTTTTCCTCAAAAATGATCTCGAGCAGTGGCGAGATGAATACCCAGCTGATGATCTCAGAGATTCTATGGCGTTCGAATAACCCAAGCTCGTGCATCTCTCCTCTCTTTCCTCACCATGCAATGCCTACTTGGATATCTCAATGATCTCAAGCAGTGGCGAGATGACTAAGCAGCTGATGATCTCAGAGATGTCAGCTTCTTTGGCCTTCACACAATCAACGCTCGTGCCTCCCTCTCTTGCAGCTCGTGCCTCCCTCTCTTGCAGCTCGTGCCTCCCTCTCTTTCACCTCGTGCCTCCCTCTCTCTCAGCTCGTGCCTCCCTCTCTTTCACCTCGTGCCTCCCTCTCTTTCAGCTCGTGCCTTCCTCTCTTTCACCTCGTGCCTCCCTCTCTCTCCTCACCATGCAGTGAGCTCGGCACGAAATGAGGTACGCCCCATTCGACGAAGTCACACTCAATGTAGTCACTTCAGCTAGCTCACGCCTTTGCTGTCGATGTAGTTGCTGCTGCTGCTGCTGCTGCTGCTGCTGCTGCTGCTGCTGCTGCTGCTGCTGCTGCTGCTGCTGCTGCTGCTGCTGCTGCTGCTGGTGCTTGGTATTATTCTGCCCCTGCTGTCCCTTGAAATCTTGCTGCTGTATATGTTGCTGCTCTTGCTGCTCTGTGTTTAGCTCGTCTGCCCCCGCCCGAATTCCTCCAACTTCCCCTGCCCGAATCCCTCCAACTTCCCCCGCCCGAATTCCTCCAACTTTCCCCACCCGACTCCCTCCAACTTGCGCGACAAGCCGCCGACGGACAGCTGCAGCGCTCTGATTGGACGACAGCAGGTTGGAGATCTTACCAACCATCTCGTCACGATAGGCTAGAATGGCGGTACAGACAGAGTTGGGGGGGGGGGAGAGGAAGAGCGGGGGGGGAAGGGAGAGAGAGCTTTTGAGTCGACTCAAAAGCTGGTTGGGAGCAGCGGCACAGACAACGGAAGGGGGGGAGAAAGAGAGAGAGCTGACTCAAGTCAGTGTATCTTGTCGGGTCAGTTCAAAATGTTCAGACTTGGCGGGTGTTTTCTTACCATGTGTCTTGTCGAGTCGGTTCGTACTGCGTATCTTGACGAGTCATTTCTTTCCGAGTGTCTTGTTGAATCAGTTCTAAACGTGTATCTTTCGAGATTTTCCTTATCGCAGCCCTTCGATCATCACGCACACTGAGCCACCCTCACCATGTATCTTATCGATCTTGTCCTAATCGCAGCCCTGCAATCTGTCAGTGCGACAGGCATGCAACAATCACCAGGGAGGCTCGCATCAGGCAAGCACTGGGCCACCCTCACCATGTATCTTATCCATCTTGTCCGTGTCGCAGCCTTGCAGCGACATACGACAGGCATGCCTTAAACACCAAGGAGACTCGAATTACACTACAAGTCACCCATATTTACCATGTATCTTATCGAGCTTGCCCTTGTTGCAGCCCTGTAGAGACATGTCACGTGCGACAACTGTGGCACGCATAGCAAGGTGACCCAGACTAGATCCCACTCCAAACAAAACAGCCCTTACCATGTATCTTATCGAGCTTGTCCTGATCGCAGCCCTGCAGGGTCATGCGACACGCATGCCACACGTTGTCTGGGAAGACAGTGAAGGACACAAAGGAGTGCGCGATCTGGGGATGAGGGGGGGGGGAATGGGGGTAGGGGGGAGAGGGAGGGAGAGGGGGGGAGAGGGGGGGAGAGGGGGGGAGAGGGGGGAGAGAGACGGTGGTTAGGGAGAATCCATGCAGACTAAGGGGTCTTGAGGGAAGGGCTAATGCAAAGGAATGGCAGTGAAGGAGATGGTGGCCTCAAAAACAGGTTGAGAGGTGGCCTCAAAAACAGGTTGAGAGGTGGTGGGAGAAGGAAGGTTTTATGCAGAGAGAGAAGAAATCTGATTGGACTCAAAAGACAACTGAGTCGACTCACTCACTATCACGATGTATGTCGTTTGACTCGACTTAAAAAGGGGAAATAGAGCAGCTGAGAGATGGTGGGAAAAGGAAGGATGTAATCGTGTGTAGAATTTGGAGTTGACTCAAAGCGAGGTGACCTTTGAGTCGACTCAAAACGAGGCGACTTTTGAGTTGACTCAAAAGCAATTGTGTAGAGAGAATTTTCTAGAGAAGACTGGGAAGGTTGCAAAGGAATGGAAGGGTATGTATCGACACGATACAAGCCTACCCTTGGCTCGTCCCCTCATCCCCCAAAACTTTGTAAGGACACACGATACGAAGAAACGACTTTTGAGGGGGATGAGGGGACGAGCCGAGGGCACACGATACGAAGAAACGACTTTTGAGTTGCCTCAAAAGGGCACACGATACGAATAAAACTTTTGGGGGATGAGGGGACGAGCCGAGGGTAGGCTTGCATTCATTCACATTTTGGAGCTGCAGGATTGAAGGGCTTATACCTGCCATGAGTCGTACAGCGAATTGAGAACGAAGTAGGGCGTGCGGACGAACGGAAGCGCGTGCTCCGGGAAGAAGCACTGCCAGCTTTGGTCTGACGGTCGAGATGCCAGGCAGTGAGGGTTCAATGTGACATTCTGCAGGGAGAGGAGAGAAAGGAGGGAAAGGAGGGGCGGGAGCGAGTTGAGGACGAAGTAGGGCGTGCAGACGAACGGAAGGGCGTTCTCCGGGAAAAGGCACAGCTTTGGTCCGATGGTAGACATGGGCAGATTAAATCGCATCGCATCGCTTTTAATCACGTTTTTGCGATTGCGATGTGTTTTTTTTTTTTTTTTTTTTTTTTTTTTTTTTTTTTTTTTTTTAATTTAAATTTGTATTCATCACGTGATGCGATGTTTTTTTATCTCGCGATTTAATTTAAATCGCGTTTGAATCGCGCTGAAAATCGCGATTAAAATGCGATTTGCGATTTTTTTCAATCGCGCGCGATTTCGAAATACCACGGGGGCTCGCACCTGTCTTAAACCCAATACTGAACCGAATTATTTATCTAAACTACCGCCCACGACTGCCCTTGATCCAAATTCCCATGGTTGTTGGTTTTTTTTATCCGGTTTGCTGAGGTGTTTTTTAATTGAAGTAAAATGCGATGCGGTTTTAAATCGCATCGCGCGATTTAAATAAACATCGTATGCGGATTAAATAAACATCGTGCCCAAAATGCGATGTGAGATTTAAAAATTTCATGAAATTAAATCGCGCGATGCGATTTTAAATCGCACCCCTGTGCGATGCGATTTAAATCGCAATCGCATTTGATCATGTCTATCCGATGGCCGAGACGCCAAGCAGTGAGGTCTGAGTGTGGCGTTCTGTAGGAAGAGGAGGCGGGGAAAGGGGAGAAATGAGAGAACGTGGGGCGTGCGGACGAATGGAGCATTTTGGGCTGGAAAAAAAAAAAAAAAAAAAAAAAAAAAACTAGATACACTGCAGGAACGGAGGGCAAGAACTCTAAGAAACATTACTAGATGCGGTGGGAAGGGAGGACAAGAATCAGCTAATGGAGCTCGCATGAAAAACGGTACCCAGTAAAAGACATGACTTTTGAGTCGACTCAAAAGTCACCTCGTTTTGAGTCGATTCAAAAGACATGATAACCAGTCAAGCTCCTTAGCTCACATGTAAAACGGAACCATATAGCATGGCAACAACAAGGTACCTTGTTGAGCTCACATGCAACGTGGTAACCAGGCAAAAGGTGGTGTCCCACAACAGGTACGTCCCTCTGATGCCCTTCGCGTCCAGGAAGAACCCTCCACCCGACCGACATACACTTCACCACCACCCCTCCTCTTTCCCCCCTCCATCCACACTTTACATTCACCACACACGCAGCATGGGAACTCCAGCAACTCACGTGTAACGTGGTAACCGGACGAAACGTGGTGTCCCTCAGCAGGTAAGTCCCTCCGATATCTTTAGCATCCAGGAAGAACCCGCCATCCGACATACACTTCACCACCACCCCTCCTCTTTCCCGCCCTCCCCCCTTCCCCCCCTCCCTGCCCTCCCCGCCCTCCCCCCCCTCCCGTCTCATTCTCTCAGCAAGGGGATCGCACAGGTGGAGCGCTGCCAGGCCGCCGGCAGAGCAGCCGGAGAGGAGCACGTGGGAGGCTGACTGCATGCCGTTGTGGGTTAGGAGATGTGAGACTATGGCGGTGAAGACACGGAGACCACGTTGGTATAGCTGGGGCTTGCCTGCCTGGAGGTGGGGAGTGGAGAGGTAAAGAGCAGAGCAGCCGGAGAGGAGGATGTGGGAGGCTGACTACATGCCGTTGTGGGCTAGGAGGTGTGAGACTATGGCATGGAAGACACGGAGACCACGTTGGTACAGCTGGGGCTTGGCTGCCTGCAGGTACGAGGCGGGCAAGCAGACAGGCAGACAAGGAGAGTGGCAAGTGAGAGTTGGAAGCGAGGCAAGGCGATCGCACAGGTGGGGGGCTGCCAGGCCGCCGGCAGAGCAGCGGAGAGGAGTGGAGAGGTGGAGAGCAGAGAAGCGGAGAGGATTGGAGAGGTAAAGAGCAGAGCAGCCGGAGAGGAGGATGTGGGAGGCTGACTGCATGCCGTTGTGGGTTTGGAGGTGTGACACTATGGCAGTGAAGACCCGCAGCCCACGTTGGTACAGCTGCGGCTTGCCCTCCTGGAGGTGCGATGGGGGGAGGGAGAACAGCAGAGCAGCCGGAGAGGAGGATGTGGGCTAGGAGATGTGACACTATCGAGTTGAGAACGCGCAGCCCACGTTGGTACAGCTGCGGCTTGCCTGCCTGCAGGTAGGAGGGGTGGGGGGGGGGATGAAAGGGGGGATTGACTGGTGAGTGGGCCAGGCATGGCAGCAGTGGAGCGAGTGGGTCACGCATGGCAGCATCAGTGGAGTGGGTGGATCAGGCATGTCAGCAAAGGTGCCTAGAAAATGACATTTATCAATCATTTACTTACATGGTCCTTCATCGGCTCGTCAACGTTGCCAATGAAAGAAGCACCCTCCCTGGCGACTAGCCTTCCGGCATGTTGGGGAGAAGTTAGTGGCCTACTGGCATACGAAAACAATCATTTGCTTACATGGTCCTTCATCGGCTCATCGACGTTGCCGATGAAAGAAGCCCCGTCGCAGTAACGAATGTAGACAAGGTTCCAGTTGAAGAAGTCTGGGAGGGGAGGGGGGGAGCAGAGTGAGGGGGATATTGCTAAGGGTTGGGGAAGGAAGCACCGTCGCAGAAGTGGATGTAGACAAGGTTCCAGTTGAAGAAGTCTGGGGGGGAGCAGAGAAAGGGGGAAGAGAGAGAAAAAGGGAGAGATGGGATGGGTGGGAGACACGGGGAAGCACGGATACGCATACGGGAGAGGTTGTGTTAGAAGCACTGTCGATGAAAGAAGCACTGCCGCAGTTTCGGATGTAGACAAGGTTCCAGTTGAAGAAGTCTGGGAAGGGGACACGGACTGGTGGATTGGGATTGGGAGGGGGAGTGATGAATTGAGATTGGGAGGGGGAGTGATGAATTGAGATTGGGAGGGGGGGTGATGGATTGAGATTGGGAGGGGGAGCGATGGATTGAGATTGGGAGGGGGAGTGCTGGATTGAGATTGGGAGGGGGAGTGATGGATTGAGATTGGGAGGGGGAGTGATGGATTGAGATTGGGAGGGGGAGCGATGGATTGAGATTGGGAGGGGGAGCGATGGATTGGGAGCATGGGAGGGGGAGCGATGGATTGGGAGCATGGGAGGGGGAGCGATGGATTGGGAGCATGGGAGGGGGGGCGATGGATTGGGAGCATGGGAGGGGGAGCGATGGATTGGGAGCATGGGAGGGGGAGCGATGGATTGGGAGCATGGGAGGGGGAGCGATGGATAGGGAGCATGGGAGGGGGAGCGATGGATTGGGAGCATGGGAGGGGGAGCGATGGATTGGGAGCATGGGAGGGGGAGCGATGGATTGGGAGCATGGGAAGTTGCGGATGTAGGAAGCACTGTGGCAGTAGAGGATTAGACAAGGTTCCAGTTGAAGAAATCTGGGAGTGGGTCCCGGAAAGCATAACACAACATAACACAACATAACACAACATAACACAACATAACACAACATAACACAACATAACACAGGAAAACGGGGATGGGGGCCCTCCCAGGAGAGGTTAGAGGCCAAGGATTAAGCTCTGTGGCAATAACTGATGTAGACAACGCTCCAAGTAAGGAAGTCTGAGGGGGCGAAGGGGCTTGCGAGTGAGAAACGAACAGCGGAAAAGCATGGCATTCAGTCAACGAGGGAGAAGGGGAATAGATTCAGAAATAGAGAAACCAGAGTGAGATTGGCGGATCCAAGGTTCAGCAGGGTTAGTTTTGAGCCTGGGTGGCAGCATGCCTTGCTTGTATGCAGCATCCAGCCACCCATTTGAGCGGAGGAGGGAGGGGGGGGGATTTAGAAATGACCAGACCAGGGAGGGAGGGATGGGGGGAAAGAGCACTCACCGGGGTTTGTGTTGCGGTTGGACGACAGCATGCCTTGCAGCATCCAGCCACCCATCTGAGTGGATGTGCCGAAGTTGGAGAATTTCCTGTCCAGGCAGCTAGACGAATCCTCGCACCATGCTCCTCCCTGCAAGACCGAGCGTGGACACATGGAAACATGGACACACGGACACACGGACACACGGACACACGGACACCCGGACACGCGGACACACGCGGACACACACGGACACACGGACTCACGGACACACGGACACATGGACACACGGACACACGGACACAAGGACACATGGACACATGGACACGCGGACACACGGACACACGGACACCCGGACACAAGGACACACGCGGACACATGGACACACGGACTCACGGACACACGGACACACGGACACATGGACAAATGGACACATGGACACACGGACACACGGACACACGGACACATGGACACACGGACACACGGACACACGGACACACGGACACACGGACACACGGACACACGGACACACGGACACAGGGACACAAGGACACACGGACACACGGACACACGGACACCCAGACACGCGGACACACGCGGACACACACGGACACACGGACTCACGGACACGCGGACAACCGGACACATGGACACGTGGACACATGGACACACGAACACACGGACACACGGACACATGGACACATGGACACACGGACACACGGACACATGGACACACGGACACAAAGAGAATCTCCTGTCCAGGCGGCTAGACGAATCCTCGCACCATGCTCCGCCCTGCGATGGTGTACACACGTGGATGGGGGTTCAGGGTTGAGGCTTTAGGGGAAAGCAAAAATAGGAGAATTTCCTGTCCAGGCAGCTAGACGAATCCTCGCACCATGCTCCTCCCTGTGTGTGGTAGTGATGGATGCATGGAAGCATGGATGCATGGATGCATGGATGCATGGATGCATGGATGCATGGATGCATGGATGCATGGATGCATGGATGCAAGGAGAAGCTCCTGTTCAAGCAATGCGCTGCACCCTCACACCATGTTCCTCCCGGCACGGCATGCATGCATGGGTGGGTGGGTGAACGGACAGACAGACAGATGTACGGGCAGAGAAAGTGCATGGATCCATGCACACTGGGGTATGAATGGACACACGTGTGAAGGCATGCAACAAGCCGTGTATTTCGCACCATGCCCCTCCCTGTGATAATGCTGACAAATAAAACCATCCCACATCACTGCCCTTGGTGTCTTTTGAGTCGACTCAGAATACTTATGCACACACGTGTGAAGGCATGCAACGGGCCGGGTATCCTCACACCATGCCCCTCCCTTCCCCTGTGATATTGTTGACACATGGACGGACGGTCCACACATCACTGCACCAATCACCACTCTACACCGCACCGCACCCCACCCACCTCGAATCCACTTGTTCCTTCCTGTGCCCCTCCCCAGCATGGAAGCTGAAGGCTGGAGGGGACATTCTACCGCACAATACCGCACCGGACCACACATCACCACTCTCCGTAGCACCCACCTCAAGGAAAAGGATCAGCTTGTTCCTTCCCCTGCCCCTCCCACCATATGGAAGTTGAAGGCTGGAGGAAAGACTCAACCACACAGTACCACAATGCACCACTCACTACTCTACACCGCACCCCACCCACCTCGAGGTAGAGGATCCACTTGTTCCTTCCCCTGCTCCTCCCAGGGTGGAAGTTGAAGGCCGGAAGAAACATCTCCACCGCACAGTACCGCACTGCACCACATGACACCACCCTAAACCGCACCCCACCCACCTCGAGGTAGAGGATCCACTTGTTCCTTCCCGTGCCCCTCCCAGCATGAAGGTTGAAGGCTGGAGGCGAGCCGTCCAAGCAGACTGAGGGCGGTGGGGAGTGAACAGAGCAAAGGGCGTGCGTCTTGCAACGGGCTTTACAACAGGTTCTGCAATACGTTTCAGACATGGGTCGTTCGTTGGGTGTGGGATGAACAAGTTGAAGGCAGGAGGCGAGCTGTTCAAACAAACTGCAGGGCGGTCGGGAGTGCAGTGCAGAGAGCATGTGGTGAACAGCGCCATGGAGATTCTATGGAGATTCTCTGCAGTCTGACAGAGTCCTGTGAGACTGGCAACAGGAATGGTAGCAGTAGAGTGTTTTTGAGAATTCTCAAAAACACCCTGCAAAATCAGAGTCCTGTGAGACTGGCAACAGGAATGGTAGCAGTAGAGAGGACAAATCTCTCTACACAGGGCGGAGGCAAGCCGTCCAAGCAGAGTGCAGGGAGCAATGGAGGGTGCAGAACTAATCTCAGAATCTTATTCACACTTTTCTTTCTTCTTATCTTTTCTCCATCCGTGGACACATCAACCCAAAATACCTGCACCGGGATCACCAGTGGCATTCACTATAGTCAGCCCCATTAGTAGGCATTCCTTTTACTGGCTCCATCCATGCACCTGTGCACCTGTACTGGGATCATCGGGGGTATTCACTATAGTCATTCCCACTAGTAGACTCTCCTGCCCTTCCTCCGCACCTTTAGCATTGGGGGAGGAAGGGCAGGAGAGTCTACCCTACCCTCCCACTGATCCTTCGGGGTTATCCCTCTACTACCAAACTGCGCTGCGGGATCAGTGGGAGCATTCACTATAGTCATCCCCGCTAGTAGACTTTCCTGCACTTCCTCTGCAGCATTGGCATAGTGTCTCTATAGTCATCACCTCTACTACCAGCCTGCCCTGTGGGATCAGTGGGAGCATTCACTATAGTCATCCCCGCTATGGAAACACCCGTTTGTAGTACCTGCACCAGGATCAGCGGAGGTATTCACTATAGTCAGCCCCACTAGCAGACTATCCTGTCCTTCCTCGGCGTCCGCTGCCAGGTCAGCAGCCGAAACGACCGGAGAGGGAGGGGCTCCTGCCACGTCAGCAGTTGAAACGGAAGGAGAGGAGGAGGAGTGTGGAACAACTGCTACTGCTGCTGCTGCTGCTGCTGCTGCTTCTGCTGCTGGTGCAGCTGGTGGTGGTGGTGGTGGTGGTGCGGCTGCTGCTGCTGCTGCCTCTTTGAGAGGAAGCGGAGGAGGAGGAGAAGGAGAAAGAGGGGGGCTGGGAGGAGGAAAGAGGGGAGGGGAAGGAGGCGGAGGAGAACGCGGAGGTGGGGAGGGCGGGGGAGGGGAAGGCGGAGGGGAAGGCGGAGGATAAAGGGGAGTTGAAGGGGGAGGAGGGGGGGAGCCTACGCGGTCAATACCACTATCAACACCACCGCCATCACCAGCACCAGCAGCGGCAGCAGCAGCAGCAGCGGCAGCATCGCTTGTGGGGGCAATCGCTCCGGCGTCGCTCATCCCTTGGAGCGCCACGGGCGAGAGTCCGTCACGAGGTGAGATTGAGGAAGCAGGGGTCGCAGGGGCTGTCGGAGCGAGGAGCTCCTGCGGTTTGGATCGGCGGAAAAAGGGGCCCACGTTCACGCCGATGGCCAGCGCGAATGCCGCGAGATACGCCAGCGCTGCTATCCGCCCACGCCATCTCCCGCCGCCCGCCGCTGCCGCTCTACTACTACCACTAGAAACGTCGCTAGTGGTGACGTCAGCCCGAGCCGCTCTATTAGTGACGTCAGCCCGAGCCGCCCTACTAGTGACGTCAGGCCGAGCCATTGCTACAGGTGCCTCGTGCTGTTGCTACGGGCGAATGGCCAAACGACGGGACAAAATCAAGCCGTCATTTCCCGCCGCGCGCCCCTCTGATGACGTCAGGCGAAGCCATGACCACTTCTAACCCTAGTGGCTAATGGACCCGGAATCCTGCAGTGGTCAGGCGCCCAGAAACTGCTGCTAAGGGCTTCGGGGTTGAACATTCGAACGCGAGGGGACGGAATCAAGTCACCATAGCTACTATCCGCCGCCCCGCCACCGCCCGCCCGCCCGCCCGCTATAGTGGCGTCAGCCCGACGCGCGTCTGAATGATTGAGGAGTAGCTGCGCTGTCAAGTTATGGTACAGATAATACAAGGGCTTGTCCCAAGCGTACGTCAGAAAGCGGTTGAGTAAGGTTTATTACGTTCCAAAAACATTTGCTTACGGCGTAAAACGGTTTGCTGGGGTACGTTTTGCAAGCAAATTTAAAATGTTTATAGTTTATTTTGATGATGCAGTGAAATATGCCTCGATGGCGCAGTCGGTAGCGCGTAGGTCTCATAGCAAACCGACTCCTCGAAACCGAGGCGGGAGCCATCCTAAGGTCGTGAGTTCGATCCTCACTCGGGGCACTGGTTTTGGCCTGCTTTGGCCTCATTTTGATCTCCCTTTGCTTCACTAATGCTATCAGGATTCAAGCAAAATTCAATCGTCCTCAACCTACAACAACTTTGACAGCTATCTCACTTGTGTTGTGTCTGACATGTTCACGTGCCCCAAATTGCAAGCCGCACTGCAGAGGCGTCACCCGGCTGGTTCTACTCCACCAACCCACCGCCGCCCCCCGCCCGCCCCTCATTCCCCCGCTTCTCCTGCCTGAAGGGTTTCAGTTCAATGTCCAAGCCAAAGCATGTGCAATGCTGCAGAAGGTATATGAAGAGCTTGTCATAAGTGAGGGTCATTATGCCCCCCCTTCCCCCTCCCCCCCCCCGATCCACACCTTCCATAGGCGTAGCAGGAACCTGTGGCATCCCTTGCATTTTGTTTGCACACCGTTAAACGATTACAAACCTTAACATGCTAACCATCAACTACAGCATCTAAACTGGATTGCACTCCAATGGCCCCGACTTCTCCCCACCATCACTCCCATGGCCAGACCCAGCGGGTTCTAGCGTCCCTCCCAACTCTCCTCCCATGCCCGCCCCCTTCCTCCACTCCCCCTTTGCCGCCTCAGATGGACCGCGCTACCCCACCCACTTCGACATTCGCCTCTGGCCGTTTTTCCCCTGGCCGACAATCATCCACCCCTACACAACCCACCCCCTGCGTCTCCCCCCACCCTCTCTGCCATACGCCCAAACTCTCTGCCCCCCCCCCCCCCACACCCCCCTGGTCCAGCCACTTGGACCCAGGCTTCCCTTTTCTCTCTCCTCCCCTACCCGTCCCCCACCCCCCTTCCCCCTTGGCCGCCTCATGTGGGCTCGGCTACCCCGTCCGCCACGCCACTCGCCCCCCTTTGTCCTTGCCCTGACCGCCATCCCCCACCATCCCCCGCCTCCCTCGCCTCTTGCTGTCCGCCCCCCCAAGGTCGCACACCCAAAACCTCTGGCCCCCCTCCACATTCCCCCTGCAGCCCCCCACCCCCCCTGGTTTGGGCCTCCCGCACAACCCTTCCCCCCTGTGCGCCCCCCCCAAACCACCCCCCCCCCTGTTGCCCAATGCAGGCGCGGCTACCCCGCCCTCCTTGCACACCACAACCCGCGATGCTCCCTCAGACGACCCAACCCCCTCATCCCATGCCCCTCACATCCTTTTTCGCCATCTCTCCCCCTAGCCGCCCGACCACAATCTATGCCCTCCCCCCCCCTCCACCGACCTATCCCATGAGTGGGCCCGTGCCCTCCTGCCTCTCCTCTCTCGTCCTTTCCTCTCCCCTCCGCCCCCCGTGCCGCCCCTGGCGCACCCAGCTCCCCCGCTCCCCATGAGTCCCACCGCGGGCAGACCCACCTTGGATGGCCCTTCTCCACCCTCCCTGGCCCCACCAGCTCAGTGCTGCCTCCCCCCCTCCCAGCCGCGTGGCCAGAACTCAGGTTCCCCCCCCACCCACCTCATCTACCGGGCCCCTCTGTCCCGAGATCGAGCCCTTTTACCTCCCCATACGAGCCCCTCCTATCTCCTGTTCCCAAGGCAAAATCCTCGGCGCGCATGCCGCACCTAAGGCCTTCAATAACGATCTCGACGTCCTCTACATCGGCGTCGATGCGCAACTCGAAGAGTGGAATTGCACGTTGTGCGAGTTCGCTTGTGGGCCCGCGCTCGACAGCGCCATGGCCCACATGAACTCCCCCACCCATACAGCACGCATGCGCGAATCTGCGCTCCTCCCAACAGCCAAGGAAAAGTTCGTCTCTTGGAGTGCTCTCACCCTCCTCCAGACCCCACCGATTGCTGCTTTCCTGAAGTAGCTTTCCTCGTTAGCCTGTCAGACCCCATGCTTAGCCCACACTCCGCTAGCTACAATTGCATGCCTACCTGTTCATTGTTCACCTGTGCTCTGCATGTTCAATCCTACTATGATAATGAAAGGTTAGGCCGTCTGGCCAGGCTCCCCCCGATATCTCACCCCCCTGGATGCACGTGCATAGGCCTGTGGGGGTTCTCTTTTCCTTGGAATTATTAGCACACTTCGTACATTATGCCTAAACGTAAATGGACTCAACCAAATGTATAAAATGGATGCACTTAAGTGCTGGGTCACCGCACTCCTTAGAAAAATTGACGTGCTCATCCTAGTAGACACTGGGCTCGCCCTAAACTTCACAACTCTAATAAACAAACTCCGTCCCACCTCCCACGTCCAAGTCCCCGCTCCTTCCCCCGCCCGCAACCTCCCCGGGGGGGTCGCCATCCTCGTTTTCAACAAACTGGCCTCCATTTCCAATCACTCACACTCCGCATACAGTCGGCTCCTCATGATTCATCTAGATTATCTGCATGAGTAAATCCGCCTTCTAGCCATCTACACCCCGCTGGCAGCTACAGATCGTCGCATATGCTGGAACACCGTACGCGACTTGGCTCTAACAACTCCCTGTGCATGCATTGGTACGCTGCTTGCTGGTGACTTCAACGCAGTCGACTTGGCCTGTGATAGAAACCGACCACTCCACGGGCATGAAGTATCCGAGTTGAACCAACTACACGCACTCATGCAGAGACATGATCTTGAAGACTCCTTCCGATCCCTCCATCCCGACAATACTTTATTCTCTTACTTCGGCCGCCCACGGCTCACACACCCCTCGACGCCAATCTCATCATTCTACATCGACCGCCTGTATCGTTCCTCCCCTCTTCATGGCCACATTTCCTCCGTCGCGTATGCCCTCATCCCCTTGGTCGTCTCTGACCACGCACGTGGTCCGTCATGCGAACTCGGTTTTCTCAATCGCACCATGGCCCCGAGACCTTGGAGGCTCAGCACGTCCCTACTCAAGCGACCATTCACCCCCCAGATCGCTACCGCTGCTTGTCGTAGAATCCCCTCGGCCCCCTCTCCCGCCGAGTGGGACTCATGGAAGCTCAATCTCAGTAATCAGCTCAAACAATATGCAAGCCAGGAACGGCGGCGCATCGCCAAAACCACAACCCTACTCCAGAACCGAATATGACATCTCCAACTCCAAGCCTCCCCGCTCGCCAACCCATCACAAGCAGCCCTCCTTGCTAAACTTACCCAACAGTTTGAAACCTATGAAGCCTCGCGCGCTGCAGAGCTCGCGCTAAAGGCTAAAATAAAGGTGGACGGACATAGGGAAATGGGAATATCCTCCCTTCTCGCCGATGTTAACACCCGACGCAAAGCCGCACACATCCCGTTGCTCCAGCTCGCCTCGGGAGCCATGACCTCCAACCGGGCCGACATGGACGGCCTCTGGACCACCTTTTTCAATCCCTCTACAGTGGAGCCACCTCCATCCGCCAGGACAACACTTTCTGGCAGCACATTCCCCCGTCGCAGCTCTGTCCAATCAGCCTCGGCCGCCTGGCCGCCCCCTTCTCCATGCTCGAGATTGACAGAAGCATCACCGCCCTCGCACGCGGTAAGACCCCAGGACCGGACGGAATTCCGACCCTTTTCAATCTCTTCCCCGCGACAACCCATTCCAATGCACTCCCCCCTTCCATGTTATCAGGATGCACCATGCTCATCCCTAAAAAAGGCGACTCGACTGTAGTCGACAATCTCCACCCCATCACCCTAATGAATGCCGATTACAAGATTCTTGTCATATGTTTAGCCAACAGGCTCCAAGACATCCTCCCCAAGATAATTCACCCATCTCAAACGGCCTTCATAAAATCCCGCAAGATCGGCGACACAATCAACGACTCGTTGGATATCATGGACTGGGCCACAACCCGCCACATATCACTCCTCGCCCTCACGGTTGATATCTGTGAAGCTTATGATATGATCGACCGACCCTTTCTTCTGGCTTGTCTCGCCCATCTTGGAATCCCTCACCCCTTCATTAACTGGGTCCGGCTAATGCAGTCCAACACCACCACTCGCATCTCATATTCCCTGTTCCCATATTCCCTGTTCGCCGGGGTGCGCCAAGGTTGTCCGCTGGCCCCCCTCCTGTTCATTTGCGCCATTTAGATCTTCCAACACTACATGTCACTCCACCTCACCGGCTTTGCTCTCTCACGATAGCAACGCAGGCTTATGGCTTGCTATGCAGACGACGTTACCATTTTTCTCAATTCTAATCTCGAACTTCAAACGGCCACCACCGCGCTCCTATCCTTCGCAGCGATGTCAGGTGAATACACTAACTGGACCAAATGCTTTATCATCCCAACAGCCCACATAACAGCGGCCGGCCTCATCCCTATCAATCCCAACAATGTCGCAGAACGAATCCTCGGTATATACAGTTCATCGAGCCAGGTGCACCGGGTGTCAGAACTCAGTCACTAACCATTGAGTTAAAAGGGCTTATTAATAGCGGGGACAGTGCGCCCATGGCCCCCTAGGCTCTGCACCTGTGGCCCTTCCCCGAGGATCTTCTCAAGGGTAACCCCAGCGGGTCTCTCGACACCACCCCTCGCTGGGATAGGCGGAGGACACGAGCGCCTCTGCAGCGCTAGCACTGGGAATTGAACTTGAGTCACCAACGCTCTGATAGCATGTCAGAGTTCAGTCACTAACCACTGAGTTAAAACGGCTTATTAATAGCGGGTCAGTGCGCCCATAGCCTCCCACGCTCTGCACCAGTGGCCGTTCTCCGAGGATCTTCTCAAGGGTAATCCCAGCGGGTCTCTCGACACCGGGTACTACCACCTGGGATATAACCCTCACAAGAATTCAATCTACTACCCGACACCTTGCTCGGCTCCGCTCCACCACGACCTGCTGTAAACGACTGGCTTTGGAAAATCTCAATTCGATCATATCCTTCCTGGGCCGCTTCCAACCCTCCCCACCCGCGATAACATCCCAGTTCACCACAGTCATCGGCAACTTTCTCTCCTCCTCGCGGTTCAAGGATCACGGCCTGGCCACCAAGCTCGTGCCCAACCGCCTGCTATACAACTCCACCAAATACGGGGGTATTGGGGCCATCCAACCTGCTGCCCAACTAACCGCCCTCAATGCACAATGCGCCCTCCGCCACTTCACCCCCTCCCCTTCCGGGAATGTGGCGCGTTCTTGCGCTCTGCTGCCCTATGGCCTCCATGGCTTCCTTCTACACAAGGAAATCCTCACAGCCTTACACACTGACACGCCTCCCCGAGCACGCGCAGAGCTTCGTGACCTCCTGGCCCTTAATCCCACCATACTTCTGCCACGCCTAGAGCCCAGCTGCCTCCTTGCAGAACCCCTCGCATTCAATCGATGCATCCTTAAATTGTCTGGTCGCCCTTATGGAACATTAAAAAACGAGGGTTTCCTTCTCATTTCGGAAATCAGGCTAGGCCACGTAATCCGCCCCCTCGGCACAGGTTTCCGAATATTCTCCGACCCAGAGACCTTGCAACCCTACAAGCATTTACAAAATCACTGAAGTTCGCCCCCATTTCACCATAGCGGTCCGTCCACATGTCATTAACTCAGCCCTCCTCATCGCCTCAGAGCCAGGCGACACCTGCATCCTCCCCCACTTTGCTGTCACTGCAGTTTGCGTGAAGGGTCGCTGGCTCGCTGGCCCCTTTTAAGCACGTACAGGACTGCGGGCTCGCATAGAGCTATTACAAGATGGGGAGCCGCCTCTTGCCGACCTACGCCACAGCCTCTACAGTATGTGCAACAACCGCTTACATATAGGGAGCGTTAGAACGCTGCTCTTCCTGCTTCCCCCCCCATCTTCCTCCCTGATCTGATGCATGAGTTCCTCAAGGACCAAACCAGCCTCCACCGTGACCTCCTCTTCAGATTCTATACCCGCTCCCTACCATCAGGCGCTCGTTTCAACTTCGCCGTCGATAGGGGCATCTGTTCCCGATGTTCCGCCGGTGTGACCGAGACCCTATCACGTATCTTCTTCGGGTGCAGCATCGCGAGACCCATCACCTCTGCCCTCCAACGGGTGGCTTTCTGCCACCTCGGAGTCTGGATCTCCCCGGAACAATCCCTTTTCCCCCTCTCAACCAGGGCCAGGCAGTCCGCCCCATGGAGCCTCCTAGTTAGTTCAGCTGCCAAGACCATTTGGAACGCTCGATGTAATCACAAGTTCAACGAGATCACAACCCACCAGATTGAAGGTCTCCAAGCGGTCCTTATCGTCTTCTTGCTACTGTATCTTGCAAAATCTTCATCTGGCGCTCCACCACCCAGTCCAGGAAAAAACAACTCCGCTCCGCCCACCGGCTTAAACGTGCCAAACAGCTCCACTTCCTCCTCCTACCGCACGCATCCCCCCCCCCCTCACTCCATCCCGATCTACGTCAGTCTTGGCTACTCAACGATGCCTTCTGCTCCCCCTAGCTCACCTGGCCTACGCCAACAAATCAGAGTAAGAACGGAAGCCACTCTCCTGCCTCAGCTATGCATTTGTTTAGAAGGATAACATGTGTCCACGTGCTCCCTGTAAGGGTGCTGGGTGTTAGCCATTTCCTTTTCTGCTGTGTTTATAACAGTTACGACAAAAATATAACCTTAACCTTAACCCCCCTTTGAAGACCATCACGGTAGGCATGGAGCGAATGCCCACCTCCTGGGCCATCTCGGGGTTCTGATCCACTTCCAGCTTGAGAAAGGTGAGCTTTTCCGAATACTGCCCCGCGAGCCTATCGAGAACTTGCAGCATCTGTCTGCAGGGGCCATGCCACTCGGCCCAGAAGAAGACCAGGACGGGACGATCGCTCCCTGCCTCCAGAATGAGGCTCTTGAACTCCGCGTCAGTCAGAACTGCAGCCATCGTCAGAATCGGGGTCAGCTAACGGAAAATGCGGAAAGAACGAAGCCTAGGACCCTGCTAAGGTGACGATTATGGCGGTGGTATAGTTGGAAGGAATCTTGATTCTTACTCAAGAATCACCTCTGACCCTATAAGGATCCCAACTGTGGTATATGAATGATGGCCGCAGCCATCGTCAGGAAAAAAATCAGGGCGTGGAACTAGAGAACCGAAACCCAACAATTACACATTTCGCGAACATCGCAAAGGGGTTTCGCGAGAGTCCTTTGTCCAACCAATGTTCGCCGATGAATCGCTCCCTCGCACAAGCCACCGCGCTGTCTGGTCCCTGAATGCCCGTCCAGACAGGACCTCGCGTGCGCAAACACTGCATCGAAAATGTCGAAGATCCGCGCACCTCCGTTCCCTACATATTGTAAATTACGGTTGTCCTTTTTCTTCAGAGTTGAGTTAGACAATGAATCAGGCAAGCAAGAAGAGTGTGTTTGTGTCAAGAGAAAGGGACACACTCAGTCGAGGGCCAATCGAATTCGTCGTAGAGACCATGCTGGCACCAGCGAGGCTAGGTGCCTCGCAGGGATGGTCTTTACCACGTGACTATACGGACCACAAGGCGTAAATCCGGCGCGGGAGAGCCAGAATCATGCCGGGGGATAATCTCGAAAGAAAAAGATTCGATACTAGTTGAGCGCGACACGTACAAGCCCTTGACAGAGCTAGAATCTCAAAGAAAACACTTAGCTCGAGAGTACGAAACCATGTCTAGCAAAAACAAAAACTTGATTCACCAAAACAACACAGAAAATCAAGTACTCTATTGTACTGGAAATCAAGTACTGTAAAATCTAGGACTAAAACGAGGGATGCCAAAATGGTGAAACCAAGGCCGCCATGGATTCTGTCAGGATGGTTTCTCGCTTCAATGTCAGCTCAGATTTTGTCAAATGATACAAGCTCGTCATTGCGAATCCTAAGATCCAATTTTTTGTGTTCATACAGCGAACATCGGATTATCACGATCAGAGATATCTAACGTCAATGTCCAGTCATCTCGTCAACAATGGCTCTTATCCAGGGTGATCCTGCTGCTGCAATGACAACAATCGGCTACAAGCAACACATCAAAGCATGGATTTCAACAACTCCCAAGGACGTTACTGCTGCATGCCTGGAAGTTCATGCAAACGTTTTCCGGTTGTGGTCAGGTGCTCAGTTTCCCCTTTATACCTGTCAAACGACAGTGTCAGGGATCTCATCATCGCACACGGTCAAGGATGCCATCGCAACCAGGGCCAGCCATCGTCACTCTCAGCCAGACGACTCAAGCGGCTCGGTTCCATCTGTCAACATATATTTGTATATGTTATAGGTTGGATAGGTGCGTATCACCCTATATAGACAAAACCACCATGTATCACTCATTCTATTTCATTGCGTTATTTTGAGATGGTATCATGCTAGGTTAGGTCCCCCTCCCCGCTTACGCTTCCGCCCCTAGCCCTAGCCCTAGCCCTAGCCCTAGCCCGTCTCCTAGTCGTGTCCCAGCCGTGCCCTAGCCGTGCCCTAGCCGTGCCCTAGCCGTGCCCTAGCCATGCCCTAGCCGTGCCCTAGCCCTAGCCACGCCCGTGCCCTAGCTCTGTCCTCGCCGGCCCCCTTAGTTCGTGCCGGCCCTGCTAGTTCGTGACGACCCCGCTAGATCATGCCGGCCCCGTCACTTTGAGCTGGCCCCGTCAGTTCGCGCCGGCCCCACTAGTTCGTGCTGGCCCCGTCAGTTCGTGCCGGCCCCGTCAGTTCGCGCCGGCCCTGCTAGTTCACGCTGGTCCCGTCAGTTCGTGCCGGCCCCGCTAGTTCGCGCCGGCCCCGTCCGTTCGCGCCGGCCCTGCTAGTTCGCACCGGCCCCATCGCTTCGAGCTGGCCCCCTCAGTTTGCGCCGGCCCCACTAGTTCGCTCTGGCCCCGTCACTTTGCGCTGGCCCTGTCAGTTCGCGCCGGCCTTGCTAGTTCACGCTGGTCCTGTTACTTCGCGCCGACTCCGCTTGTCCATGCTGGCCCCGCTAGTCCGCGTCGGCCCTGCTAGCCCATGCTGGCCCCGTCCCTCCGCGCTGGCCCCGCTAGTCCGCACCAGCCCCTGCTTGCACTGGCCCTCGTTCGAGATGGCCCCAATTCATGCCGGCCCCTTTTCCCGCCGTGCCGCCGTGCTGCTGTGCCATCGTGCCACCGTGCTGCCGTGCCGCTGTACCGCTATGGCACCATGTCGCCATGCCGTCGTGTCATCGTGTCGTTGTGCTGCCGTATCGCCATGCCGCCGAGCTGTCGTACCGCGGTGCCGTTGTCAGCTGCTGCGGCCGTGATGATGGCGGACGCTGTGCTCCGCCTGGATGCGGAGGGTCGGGCGATCGACTTAGAGGCGTGGCTTATCGACCTCCGCCGTCAGCTTATTGGTCAGCGCCAGGACGGCTACTCCATGGCCGTCCATGTCGACGGTAAGCTTCCCTACCCCGCCGCACCTGCTGCCCTCCCTGGCGCTCCCACGTCTTTTGAGCGTGAGGCCTTTGCTGCTGCTGAGCTTGCCCGCGCTGTCTGGGAGTCGCACGACGCAGTAGCGTAGCATGCTATTAGTCACGCCCTCCCCCTCTCTGAGAGTCCCTGCTTTTATGCTGTAGCGAATGCGAAGGAATACTTAGATGCAGTCATCGCACGCTATTCCACTCCCTCCTCCGCCTTAGCCGGCCGTCTGATCCTCCCCATGCTGTTCCCGGATTGTGCGCCCTTCCCCACCGTCGCTGACCTTGCCACTCATCTACGCGCACTTGAGACTAGTTTCCGCGCTGCTAGCACTGAGGCCCAGCTCACTGCATTCCCTCCTCCCCTCTGTGCAACCCTTTACCTCATTGCCACGCGCCTTCGTGATCGCCTTGCCACTGCCCGCGACCACTTCCTTAATCAGCACCCAGGTGACCTCACCCTTCCTGCCTTTGTCACCGCCCTGTCCGCGATAGAGACCCGCTAGCGCACTATCGCTCAGTCTAGCGGTACTGCATTGATCCCTCTCTTCCAGTGCTGTGCTCCCTCCCAGTGCACTTACTCTGACATCTCTGTCAGTGTTGCTGAGATGGCTCCTGCTGCTGAGATCGCTGCAGTGGCCACGGTGCAGGCTTGTCAGGGTAGGGGACGTAGGGCCCAGGGAGGGCATGGCGGCGAGAGGGATGGTGGGGGTGGCGGAGGTGGCGGAGGTGGCGGTGGTGGTGGAGGGGACGGTGGCACAGACAAGGGGACTGGGGCTGATGCCCCGGTGCAGCAGCAACAGAAGTCCCAGCAGTAGTAGCAGCCGTCGTGCGGACCCCCGCCGCCGTGGTGGCCCGGCGGCGCTGGTGGTGGTGGTCGTGGTGGTGGGCTGTGCAGCTCGGTGTCGGGTGGCAGTTCCAGTCTGGTCACCTGCCAGTACCAGGTTCAGTGCGGCCCCCGCCGTGGCACCGTCTGCGACCGTCCCGGTCACACCGCCGCCCTCTGCTTACTGGCGCCTCGATTATCTCTTCCGTCTCCGCTTCGGCCCCGCGTTGGACCCCCCCCCGACTGGTACAGCCTGGTGCGTCACCGTGTGCCTGATTTTGAGCTGGATATGGATCAGATTAGGTCTGCTATGTCATGTATGCTGATGACTCTAGTGTGACTGGACCCTATTATCATGTGTTGCCTAGTGTAGGTGTGTCCACTGTGTGTAGCCTAGATTCCTCTGCTACGTCAGGAGTAGGACCACCTGCCTTGTTTAGCCTCGACTCCACTCTAGCTTCTCCACATTCGAATGCCACTGCGCGCTCTCTTTCATGCTAGACTCGAGTGCATCCGCGTGCTTCTTTCACGACCACATTGCGCTCACGCCGCTTGCCGCCCCTGCCACTGTAGCGCTTGCTGACCCCTCCTCAAGTCCGGTAGTTGCACGTAGCTCCACTACCCTTCCTTGTTCGGCGGTTCCCTCGGGCTCTCTTACAGACCTGCACATCCCTTCGTTCTCCAGGAACCTAGTTGGTGTCAGCTGTCTTCAGGACCTCGGCGTCACCACTACGTTTCCTGGACATGAGCGGTACGCAGTCCGCATTGAGACCGTCACTGGTGCCCATCTCACCACGTTCCCCCGGGACCCGGTGTCTGGCCGGTTCACTCTAGACACCGTGTCCCCCCCGGTGGGAGCGTTCCCCCAGTTGCTCGCGCCCTCCTAGGTTGCTGCTGCTTGCTCGTGTACAGGGTGCACACCCACCCGTCGTTGCTGTGGCACCACCGCTTGGGTGACCCCGCACTCCCACGTCTGCGTCGCATGTCCCAGTACCGTCTAATCTTAGGTCTCCCTGCATTGCTCCCTGCCCTCCCTCCCTCGCCCGCGCCGCCGTACACGCCCTGCGTGAGGCCGGCTGTGACGTGCCCCTCACTCCTCCTCGCTTCCCCCTACCACTGCGCCAATCCAGGCCTTGCACCTGTACATCCGGACAATTGTTTCCCAGGATAAAGCACAAACTTCGGAACAACGTTTCTAGTAACTATTCCACCGACCCTTGGCCTTCATCACCACACGCACCCTCCTAAGCATGTTATCTACGAGGTTAGTGCAAATCTTTGCAAGGATCTTCTCGCACTCTTCTTGGACCCACCCTTTTGCATAAAGGGGTGAGCACTAGGAAAATCATGAAGGATTTGAGCGTATGCAAGAGTATTGTGCATGATTTCTAATTGAATGTGATCTCTTAGATTAGCCACGCTGAGGTGTGTCTTTTCATGGGTCGTCTTCGTCGTACCATTGTAGGTTAAAATTTCGAGCAGAGTGGCAAAAACTAGCGCATCCGCTGCAAAATTTAGGGTAACATAGCACGGTCGACTTTTCACCCTTTCACTATTAGAATCACGTTAAAATCCACGGGTCTTGTCGCGGCGCAGCAGTCGAAGAAGCCCCGACCGGTGGGGAAAAATATCCGGGTTGAGGTCTGGTGAGGAAGAGGGTCACTCCAGTGCTACATGCTCATGCTCTCCAAGCCATTCCAAGCCTAGGTGGGTCAAATGGCTTGGAAAGCATGAGTATGTTGCACTGGAGTGACTCTTTTCCTCACCATACCTCATCTCAAGCATTCTTTTCGAATGGTCGTGACTTCTTCGACTGCTGCACTGTGGAGAGACATGCCTAGCGTGATTCTAGTAGTACAAGGGTGTAGAATCGACTGTGCTATGTTACCCTCAGTTTCATGGCGTATACACTAGATTTTGCCGATCTATTCGTGGTTTTACCCTACAGCGGTATGACGGAGACGACCCATGAAAAGACGGGACCAATCGACTAATGGCATCTTTGGTCACACTTCAGCGTGGCAAGATTAAGAGATCACATTCAATCAGAAATCATGCACATTTCTTTTGCATACGCTAAAATCCTTCGCAATTTTCCCAGTGCTTACCCCCTTATGCAAAAGTGTGGGTCCAGGAAGAGTGCAAGAAGTTCCCTGCTAAGGTTTGCACTAAACTCGTAGATAACATGCCTAGGAGGGTGCGGGTGGTGATCAAGGCTAAGGGTCGGTGGACTAGGTACTAGAAACGCTGTTCGGAAGTTTGCTCTTTGTCCTGGGAAACTGTTGTCCGGATGTACTCTTTGGATATATTTTGGCACCAAGTTAGGTCCAGTATACAATTATGGATTATAACACTATAAACACATCCACTATGTGCACCTCCCAAAGTGTGCCACCATTAAACATTAAGACATTATGTACAATGGTCGGAATGCCCAAAAACCCTAGTTAGTGCAAAACATCCGGACAATTGTTTCCGTCACTGTATTACCCCGGAGATGTTGCTGAAGATGTTGGTGTAGGTTCTGCTTAAGAAGCGTGCTATGACGGCGTACCACTCATGCTCGTGCTTCCACCGTGTGATGGACCCGGTTTCTGAGCTGGATACTGACAAGGTTCGCGGTCTCGTGGTTCGTCATGAGGAGGATCGGTTTCGCTGGCGTCACCTGGTTGAAGATCAGTTGCAGGCAGGGAAGCTGATCTGTGTTCATTATCTGAAGCTGTCCTGCACATATTGCAAAGGGTGCATGCTGCCAAGAATCATGACGGCTTTGTGGTGGAGCATCAGGACGGCATTGCGAAGTGGAAGATGCCGCTGGGGAAGGTTCACATGCTCAACGGTACATGGTTCCTGCACTTACCATCCGCGCTTCATCACGGGGTGCCTTTCTGCGTCTCGTCAACTTGTCTTTCCTTTTCCTCACTCGTCTCACCTGCTGCTCACCTGTCGAAAATCTCAGCGAAGTATCAGTCACCGCAGTCAGAACCTCGCGAGCCCCCCGGTATGTATGCCCCCCGTAGGAGACCTCTGCTATCTCCGTCTTCGCTTTCCTCGCTTTGAATTTCGCCGATAAAAACTTGGACGGTACCGCTCCATCTAGCTCCGCTTTAATGCTCGTCATGACTTGCAACCTTTCGGATATACTCCCCCCATACGCCTTCAGCTGCACCTCCGCCTCTGTTAGCTCCCTCCTAGTCAGCGCACAACGGGGTTGAGCCATGACCTCCAGGCAAAACTTTCCCACCTTCGCCTCAAGATGCTTCGTCGTCGCATTGGTCCTCTTCTGCTCCTCTTTTGCATACGACCACAGGCCCGCACTCAGGCAAGTGATCAAAGCGTCAAACCCCCTTCTCCCTTGCCGCCGGTGCCTGTTTAGAATAGCCTCAATAACCCTCCTTGCGCCCGGCCAAGCAGCATGCAGAGCGGGCAACCTCCACAGCCCTGGGCCCCTCGCAGAAGAATGCACAGACCGTAGCTCGATACAAACGGCAAACCAGTGGTCCGAGACCCCGTGCGGAATCAGGCGGTGCTAGACCAGATGGAGCGCCTGGACTAGCGACAGCGAAATGAGAGCACGGTCAATGCGTAAGCTGGATAGGGTGGAGGCGGAGAAAAAGGTGTACTCCCTCGCGCTCAGGTGCAAGAACCTAAAGGCGTCCTACAAGTCGAAGGCCGAACAGATGCCCAAAATTCTATTGTTTTCCCCCCCTGAGCCCAGACCAGAGGACCTATCGAGCGCCGGATCAGATCCCCGATCAGGAACAACTTCTCCGAGGTTGCGACAGCGGCAATGAAGGCGCGAACATGTCCCTGTAAAAAGGACCCTCCATGTTGGCTTGCGCCGGGAAGTACGCAGCCACCAACACCAGGTCAAGATCCCGCCACCGGACCTTCACCGTGATGAGCCTTCCTGACGCGTGAGACACCACCTCTGAGAAGGTAACCTCTTTCCTGAAGCACATCACTGCAATTCCACTTGCCTTCTCACCTGGTACTACCGCCGCCATTGCAGTAGGGCCTAATTGAGTCCATAAATTATGATAATGTGGAACTCTAGTGTCTCTTAGCACCACCACGTCAGCACCTTACTGATCCATTCTTGGCATCTTCCCTGCTTCCGCAAGCTATTCAGGTCGTTGATGTTGGCCTCATAGATCGAGAGGTTTTTCGGGGTAATCATGATTCCACCAGCTGGAGGCCCCGTAACATCCACAGACCGGGTACAACAATGCAGTTGTGGCTAATGAACAGGTACAAGGAAGGTACGGAGCAACCTTGCTGGGACCAGTTGAAGTAAGAGCAATAGCCGCATCCTTCAAAATTGGCTTCACGAGACCTGACAACTTCAGGGAGGCGGCTGAGCAAGGGACAGAGGTGGGGATAATCAGCAGCCTAACATGATGTTCCATGGAAAGCAGAGGGGGTGGAAAGCAGAGAAGGAACTGGGGGCGGCGGCATGTTCAGTACTTGATGCGCCATGGACAGAGGACAGGTCAAGAAAGCCCTGAAAGGGCTCGTGCGGAACAAGTCGCCTGGTGCGGACGGCATCCCGAAGGAACTGTTCGAGATCCACTGGGACCTGCTTGGGGGGGAGGTCATGAAGCTGAGTAGAGACTTCGAACCTTCACGGAAACTCTCGCAAAAGGTTCTGACGGCGGTGACTGTCCTCCTGCACAAAAAGGGTCCGGCAGACGCACTCCACAACTATCGGCCCATCACGCTTCTGAATGTCACTTACAAGCTTATTGCGAAAGTGCTGGCTAACCAGGCCAAGCCTCTCATGGGTGAGGTGATTTCAGAAGAGAAGTACAGCTTTCTTACATGGAGGAAGCTGGCAGATGCGGTGGCGGTAATAGCTTATGTGATCAACGCTGCGCAGCAGAATAAGGAGGACTAGTTGTTGCTACTAGTGGACTTTTAGAAGGCGTACGATTTGGTCTCGCGGCCGTATCTCTTTGCGACGATGCGAGATATGGGCTTCCCGTACAGGTTCGTTAGATGGGTGGAAGGCCTGCACCATGGGGCGAGCACGAGGCTTAACACAAACGGCTGGCTGGGGGAGAGTGTTGAGATGCAGAATGGGGTGAGGCAAGGCTGTCCTCTTGCGCCTTACCTCTTCCTCTACGCTGTGGAGCCTTTGTGTCAAGAAGCGCGAAGGCGGAAGCTGGGGCTGTCCAAGAAAAGGGTCGGGCGGTAAGCGTACCTGGGGTATGCTGACGACACCACGCTCCTCCTCAACGGTAGGCAGCAGCTGGACGTGGCGGCGCAGCTCCTGTCGGATTTCGCGGCTTTGCCCAGACTTCGTACCAATCATGACAAGTCGGTGGTGGTGCCCCTGGAAGTCAATCATCACAAGGCGGCCCTGCCGAACCTTCAAATGGGCGCAGGAGGGGGTGAAGGAGCGACTCCTTGGAGTCTGGATTACACCTGGCGGAGAGGCGGGTCCGTCGTGGGAGAAGGCACTGGACACAGGCAAAGGGGAGTTGGTCAAATGGAAGTCCAAGCATCTCACGACCTCTGCACGTGTTACAATCAACAACAACTACGTGACGCCGATATTCCTTTTCCAAGCACAGATTTACCCACCTCCGGAGCTTACCTGGAAGCAGATTAGGAAGTTGAATCACAACTTTGTATCCAGCCGCAGGGCGTCGGCGGACAGGCACTTCATTCTTTGGGGCCACCAACTCATATGCATGCCACAGTAGGAAGGCGGACTAGGCATGGTGGGGCCGAAAGCGAGGGTTGGCAGTCTCGCTCTGAAGGCCGTGGTGAACATGCTGACGGAGACCAACCCAATGAATCTCGGGTTGACGCAGGATGCGGCGCAACTCCCGCTTGGTATAGCGTCTCTGTTCTCTTATAGGTCCCTGTTGAAGCAGTGGGGGGATGGCAGAAGCAGGTGGAAGGAGATTGCATCGGTCTTTATGGGTCGACTCTAAGTCAACTCGCGGTAGTGCACTCAAGATGGGAAATAGAGAAGGAGCAGTTGACTTTCAATAACATCTACTACAGGGGGAGCAGTCCGTTCGGGAACCTGAGGTTCCCTGACAAATTTCAAGGGGTCACGCTGGGGGACGTGATTTCTAGGGGAGAGGACGGGAGCGGGGCTCTCAAGGATCAAAATGTGTTGGCGGCGGAACTCGGATGTGCACAGGTGGCAGCACGCCTGGCTAGGGTGGCATTCGAGGCAGCCCCAGCTCAGTGGAAGCAAAAGTTGCTCGCCACCTCAAGTGCAAGGAGCTGGTAGCGGAAATGGGTCTCGTCTGCATGTCACACAATCGAGCAGGGGCCTTGCATTACTAGAGGGTAGTCGGCGTGGCGGATGGGCGGCTGCGATGCAAGATGGCAGGGGTCGATGACAAAGGCTGTCTTACATAGCGTGTTGGGGGAACGGAGTGCGAGTTTGAGGTATCGATGGTCAACCCTATGGCGGTTAAGGCCAAGAGGGTGCTAGGGAGCATGGGGGAGCCGGGGGCTCGACTGTTGGGGCACTGTTTAACAGAGGAGGGGCATGTCGGCTCACTCAAAGTTCTACGTGCAGCTCTTACTGCGTCAGTTGTCAAGCCGAAACATCAGCAGGTGTGGGAGATGTGCTGAGGCAAACGTATCAACTGGAAGCAGACAATTCTGAGGAGGGACTCTAAGGTGGTGATGATGAAGGCAAGGGATGTGCTGCTCAGGGTGCACAGTTTCAATCTGCAGGTGGGCAATAGACTACGGTTCCTGGGGGACCGAGCCGTCTGCCCGTACTGCAAGGAAGAGGAAACCCTAGCCCATTGTCTTTTCAACTGCCCGATTATCTGGCCGGTCGTCGGCGCGCTGTTGAGGGCACTCCGTATGATGAACCCAGCCTGACAGGTGGGCTCACTGGAAGATCTTCTGTTCCAGCCGGGGGCTTCACGGTCAGGTTTTCCGGAAGCTACGCTGATCGGGGTGGTCCTCCACCGAATTTGGGCGGACAGATGTGATGCGGCTTTTGAGAGAGGGAAATTTCAGGCGGGCAGGGCGCTGCGCCAGATCTCTACCACCTTCCACCTGCATTCAAGGACGTATGTGGGCATCAAGGCCAGGGCTAAGGCAGGAGGAAATCCGGCCCCCTTTCCCACGCCGGTCAGCTGCAAGACCCTTCCAACATTCCGTGCAAAGATGCCGAATTGAGTTCGCAACTCACGTGGGTTGGTCTTAATAACTCGTACACCTTTGGTTGTAGCGTTGCAGTGCAGGGTGTCCCCACCTCACCCATGTTGTGGAGGGTAGACTACACCTGGTGAGGCAACAGGTAGTGCGGTGCTCCGCTAAAACCCCCACCCATCACCGAAGCGCGTGCCTCGTTGCGAGGACAGCTGTACCCAGATGGGCGTTGGCATCAGAGGGTAAGGCAGCGGAGAGGCCGGTTGGGGGGGCTGGCAAGTGGAGCCAGCTGGCGAGAGATGAGGTTGCGGTCATTCACCGGATATGTGACAGCAGTTGGAGGCTACTGACGTGGAACGGCGGTCTCCGGTTGATATGGACCAACCCACTTACATTTCACCAGCCACCGTAGTCGCTCTCATGGGGGGGGCTGGTACAGCACCAGGGGACCTAAGAATACAGTTACGACTGCGAAAGTGTTGCATTGTATCCCTCTATACTGTAATGCCTTCGAAAAAAGAAAAGAGAGAGAGAAAAAAACTGTATTATATGGCATCTGAGACCCTGTTTCCTACATACATGGTATCACTTAGCGAAGCAATAAAATTACACACACAGTTTCTACACAACCCCATCCCCTTCATCCCTCCCTTCCCTCACGCTCTGCTCGTCAGCTCTCTTCCTCCATTTTAAATCGTGCTGCTGCTGCTGCATCCATGCACTGCTTCTCTGTTTCTCTGATTCTCTGCGGTCACGTGCATCCCTTCCATCTCATGCTTGTTGCCAACTCTCTCCCTCCATCTCCAACCCCTCACTGCTGCTCCCAAACAGAGTGGAACCTTCTGAACTGAATCAATCAGTGTTATTGCCCGATGGCCCCATCACCCAAATCACATGCTCGCCGGCTCTCCCCCTCCATCTCCATCCCACTCCTGCTGTCTCCAAACAGAGTCGAACCTTCAGAGAAACTCGAACCCTCCGAAAGAATTGACCCTTCTGACACAACAGATCCTTCGGAGACGTTCGACGGTTCCCTAGAAATGCCCCTCCCTCCCCCCTCCCGGCATGCCGTTGCAAGCATTAGCTCCTGAATTTTGGGATGCTGTATTCTTGAATCTGGTAACATTCTTGGGCATGGTAACACAACGAGCTTGGCTGATGCACCGGCGGTAACCTCTGGGCTTTGACCCGGACTTTGAGGCATCGAAGAAATAGCCGTGCCTCTTTCACCCACTCTAAGCGAGCCTTGTCTCAAGTGCTCTCCCTCCACAGCCCTCCTTGAGACGATGTGCATCATCAGTGTTCCCTGACTGACATCGACTCTATCATCACTGAAACATGCATTCACTCCACTCAACAGTCCCCCCTTCTCCCCCTCTCTTTCATCCTCCACTTCCTCCCCTTCCTCCTCTTCCTCCTCCCCTTCCTCCTCCCCTTCCTCTGCATCCACTAGTATTCTAAGCAACAGAATCTCTTCCCTCTCTCTCTCCTCTCCCCCTCCTCCTCCCCACTCTCTCCCAACTTTCCTTGCAGCTGCCACCGCTGCTGCTGCTCCTCCTCCCCCTCCCCCTGCTGTTCCTGTAGCAGTCGCCTGTGTAGCGGTGGCATGGCCATACATTACCATCCCTGCAACCGCTATGCACATACCGAGGATGCCTTTAAAGGAGATGACGGAGTCAAAGAGCAGCACCCCCAGCACGAGCACGAGCACTGTCTTCATGTGGCCAAGCACTTGGTAGGTCGAGGCGGAGAACGTCCCGATGCACAGATAGGCGCTAAGGTTGCAGACAACGGCTAGACAACAGGAGAGGGCAATGAATACCTGCAGGAGAGAGGGAGAGGGGTAAATGGACGATGATGTTAGAGTCAAGAACAGCGCCCCCAGCAGCAACACTGCCAGCAGCACCCCTAGCACGAGCACTGTCTGCATGTGGCCCAGCACTTGGTAGGTCGAGGCGGAGAGCGTCCCGATGCACAGATAGGCGCTGAGATTGCAGACTACGGCCAGGCAGCAGGAGAGAGCAATAAATGCCTGAAGGAGAGAGGGAGAGCGGGAGAGAGGGAGAGGGGTAAATGGAAGATGATTTTAGAGTCAAGAACAGCGCCCCCAACAGCAGCACCCACAGCAGCAGCACTGCCAGCAGCAGCACCCCCAGCTCGAGCACGAGAACTGTCTTGATGTGTCCCAGCACTTGGTAGGTCGAGGCGGAGAACGGAGAAACGGAGTCAAAGAGCACCACCCCCCCCAGCCCGAGCATGAGCACTGCCTTCATGTGGCCAGCCAGCCGAGTTGAGTTGAGAATAGGCTAGCGTAGCGTACCTTCACATGACTGGTGTAGGGAGGGGAGGGCCGACCAGCAGCAGCATAGGTCGACTTACACACCACAGGCAGCACAGCATGAGATGGGGCTGGAGTAATTTCACACTACCAGCACAGGTTGACTCACAATGGCGTAGGGCTGGTAGTGGTAGTCGAGGAGAGAGCGGGAGG